>CM065803.1:22971500-23325500 GCA_033398695.1 Orobanche coerulescens
GACCCCAGAACCTCCCCTTTATGACATGACCGGGCAGAGCAGTTAGAGACCGGAGGCGACCCTGAACAGACTATGCAACGGATAATTATCACCAAACGCATGCGGAACAGGCACACATGACAGTTAATGCGATCTGTCCTCCCTCTTCCCAAAGCCACCCTCAAATGCCGCCACCTGTCCGAGACATTCCATCCTTCTGACAAGTTGTCTCTCAAACATTCTCCAACTGTCAATCTTCTAATTGGCCAAGGCTTTCTATATATAGAGGGAATGTATGATAGAGAAGGACTTTAAAAAGTTCCATAAAAAATATTACTCACTTGCAATAGAAAAAAAAAAAAACTAGACCGGCTTGAAAATTCAACTCGGCTAAAACAAGATAATCAATAAAATTTCGTTATCCGACTGATTCGGCTTTTTATTCTCAATCCTTGTTTTCTACGTGGCTTCGATATCAACACACGTGTTGTTGATCAAATCAGATATCAATAAATTGGCGCTAGAAGGAGGGCCTTAACCTCCGTAAATCAATATAGATTCATCGAAGTTTCAAGAACTTGATCCCTTCAACAACATCATGTCTCAAGGAAGTTGCAGACACCAAGCAGATCCCAAGCGCATCACGAAGGAAGAAAACTTGCTCAAGGTGGCGAAATGCTTTAAACATCCCGCGTTCATCCAGGGAATGAGCGCCCTCATGGCGCGGGTCACCCAGAGTGGCAATCCTCAATTGAGGAGCCAAAAAGACCAATAGGAGGCCCAGTCTCAAACAACCTGTCCGGCTGCCCCCAAGCGGGACCAGAAGAGAGCTATCTCCCAGGTCGTTGAAAACCGCAGCGGAGGGCCACGGTCTAAGTCCCCATCCATCCCGAAAACACCCTGCCTCCCCCCATATCGGTTTTCGAGCTATTAGGAAGCGGGAGGAGTGCGGGAAACGCGGCACCGGCTTTAACTATCCGGAGTCGGGACCAGGCTAAGGCTGAGAATGCTCGCCAATCCAATGTCCCGGCAAAAACAACTCCCTAGTCTCCGTGCGACAACTCAAGTGAAATTGAGTTCCTCAAGAAACGTCTCACCGAATTGGAAAGCAAACAACAACAACCATCTCCAAGTTCAGGATGGCTGGACTGCCAGGAGAGCCCCCTCGCCCCCACCATCTTGGCGGAGCCTCTCCCAGAGAAGCTGAAGGTACCCCAAATCCTACCATATAACGGGAAGACCGACCCCAACGCCCATCTTGGGCATTACAACTCATGGATGGACCTACACGGATCCCACGACGCATTCAGATGTCGGATGTTCTCCTTGACTTTAGGGGAACGAGCCCAAAGATGGTATCGTTCACTCCAGCATCATTCTATCCATACATGGGCTCAGCTCCATGCGGCGTTCCGATCTCACTTCATGGGATCTCAGGTATACATCGCCCGCGCTCTTCCATTGCTTCAATTGTGCAAGGACCAAATGAGTCCCTTAAAAACTATATGTTGTGTCACGATTTATTCATCCCGACAGTGCGATCGACTATAAGGCCGAGCGACCAAGTCAACTCCAGTCAAACTATGGCTAGCTCGCCAAGTCGAAGATATCAGACCACCATCAGGTACCTGGCGATCGACTCCCAAGGCGATCGCCCTTTGGCAGCTGGCGATCTACTCTAGTGACTGGCTAAGGGCAATCGACCTACACCCCGAGCAGAGACGATCGCCCGTCAAAAGTCATCAAGGACTGGGTCTCAGAAAAGCACCCACGTGCAGATCCACCAAAGGCGCTGACAAGATCTTCGTAGCAGACAAGATCTTTAGCTGACAGACAAGACCTTTGACCACAGCCTGCCACCTACCTCGCCTACCAGCATGCGCGCCGAAAGTTGTCAGTAGGACCACCCGTGTCAGCAACTCAGGACGCGTGTAAGCTCCCCATTGGACCGCACAGTTGACTGCCAGCAACTCCTGCAGACTTTGAGGGGACAGGCCCATGTGCTAAAAGACGATCGCCCGATTATTATATTGCAGAGAAGGCGATCGCCCGGCGGATCCAAGCCCTATAAATAGAGAACCTCTTCCTACTGGAAAAAGGTTCACATTCTCTCACATTCAACCTACGGTTCGAAATTCATTACACCAACGGTTCCGAATTCATTCTGACTTACGCTCAGAACACATTCTCTCACATTCCGATACATTCACGGAAATACTGAAGAACATACATATCATCAAGCTCCCGGCTATCTCACCGGAATCCATCTCAGGACTTCTCTCTCCAAATCTCTCGTCTAGAAGACGATCGGCAGAAGCAGCAAGTCTCCACTAGACAGATTCCAAAGGATTCATAAGCCCCGGAGCCCAAGCACCCAGCTAAATACTCGCCGTGAGAGACGATCGATCTCTCACCGCCGCGACTGTTCATCTCCTTTGTTACAAGAACTCACAGAGCATCAAATCTGGTTCTTCCGGCAATCTACACGCTCGCTAGCTAAGATAACAAGAATCTTTACACTCATTGTAATTGTATTCTTACATTAGTACTTGTATCCCCGAATATTGGTATTAATAATATCTCGCGAGAGCATTCAAGCCCGGGATTAACAACCCCGGCAAATCTTGTGTTATTTATCTTTCTCACGGAAGTGCTCTTGCATTTGTTTGCTATCCCATCCATTCCAGCAATATCTATCTCCGGATAATATTTTGGGTAGCAACAATTGGCGCTAGAAGAAGGGGCCTAACCCTCAAACTTTTATTTCTACCGTCCCGAAGAACACTCACTGTTCTCGGGGCATATACTTGAAGTGACACTCACTGCACTTCAAAAAAAACCTTCAGAATCATGACATACGCCGGTACGTCGAAGAAAGCCGCTCTCCGAACCGCCGGACACCATATCCCGACCCAGTCCGAACCCCGGCCAACGACGGGGGGAAGCCGCAGCAACGCGAGACTCTCGATCCCGCATCCAAGATATGGCCCCAACCTCTCACTCGATCAGTTCCAAACCAAAGAACAGATCGAGGAGGCTATGGCCATCCTGGAGGAGCGACGGAGAGCATGCGCGTCGCCCGCGATAACTCCCTCGATCATCCGCCGCATGGGAAAACGGAAATTCAACGGGATACTGAACGAGCGATCGTCAAAAAGCCCCAATTCGCGAGGAAAGGCTCTCGCACGACCGGACGGATCTATATTCGATCGCTTGGGGCACGACCCATCCTGGCGACCGGGGCATTCTGTTTCCAACCTTGAAAAGACGGAATCCGAATCCGTCACCCGGAGTTCGGCCTACCCACCTCACAGCCGAACGCAGGTCAGCCATCTGACTCCCGCCCCGATCGCCAGGGAATCAGTACTCAATCGCCTCGGCACCCGCTCCGAGCGCCGAGCCGCGAGCAGCCAGGCCACGGCAATGGCCGCCATACAACGCCAGCTCGACGAGATGAGAGCACTCCTGGATACTGGGGCAAGCACCAGCAAGAAGATCGCCGGGCCGACCGAGCCACTCGCGGTCCACATCGAGCTTGCCCCCATACAACCAACAATCGCTCCTCCCAAAACACCTCTGTATGAGGGGAGATCGGACCCCGAAACCCACCTGAGTAAATTCCGAATCTACATGACTGGGTGTGGGGCATCTGATGCAACCAAGTGCCGGATCTTCCCGTTAACATTGGGCGAGCTGGCCCATAGGTGGTACGTCTCACTACCACCACGATCAATCACCTCTTTTAAGAAACTGGCGAATGACTTCACGTCATACTTCGCCAAAGAAGGTCGCCAGACAGAAGGCCCCACCGCATGATAAAAATCAAGCGGGGAAGGACGAAATCGACGCAGATTACATTGACCGAGTGGACGAAATCGTCCTCACCGCGAACCGTCGATGTGAGCTCGCTCTCTATTCGGCCATGGGGGGATTCCGCGGTCACTCTCCCATGTTTAGACATCTCTCCAAGGATATTCCCCCAACTTACGCGATCTTCCGCGCTAAAGCTGCCAACTTCCTGGCCAGGCAAAGGCTACTCACCCTCCGCTTAGACGAGGAAACGCCACCTCTTGTCCAGAAGATAGCGATCGCCAAAGCAAAGAAGGCTATCGCCAAGACACCCGGAGATCTCAAGGCTTTTGAGGACATGGAAGCCCATCTCCTCCATACGTTCAACAGAACTCCGGCTCATATTTTCTATGCTATCAAGGGGCACGAAGAGCTCAAAAAGCCAAAGGCGATAAGGGACCACGGTCACCTGGACAACAATCAATATTGTGCCTACCACAAGAGTCCCGGCCACAGCACCAACAAATGTCGCGACCTCCTCAAACAGCTCTGGAGATTGTTCGAGGAGGGCAAGTTGGACAGCTTATTGGTTTAGCCGAAGCCCCTACCTATCTCTATAGACGCTCGTCCGAGTCGAACACAAAACAGGCTGGAAAGCTCATATGAGCCGACCCCTGGACCAACCTCGGCGACCGTCCCTGCATGCTTCAATCAAGAGAAGGAGACAAAGGAAGTCACCCCGATCTCTCTCCTTATTTAGAAACCGGAGGACTCGATCGCCATCTACAGTTCACCATCTAACATGATGGACTAAGGCACGAGATCGCCTCCCCCGCACAACGTACACCGTCGAAGGTCGGCATCTGCATGACGATCCAAGGTGGAAGAGTGCGACCATGGTCCCGTGGTTGATGGAACCGATCGCTTAGGCCATGCAAGGTCCCTTTAGGCCAAGATCGCCCGCCCTTCGTTTAAATACGAGGCCGGCGTAGTCCGAGGCCCTCCAAAATAAATCGGTGGACACGATCGCTCGCCCTCAAAGGTTCATCATTTAACATGGTGAACCCGACAATGCGACGTGCCACAACCCCCGTCTCAACGCACACCGCCGAGGTCGGCCATCTCCATGGCCGGGCCGAGGTGGAAGCAGAGCTAACAAGCCGCGGCGTGGAGTTGATTCATCCGACGCCGCCGCGCATGGACTCCTCTAGACCGAGACCGCACGCCCTTCGTTTAAATACGAGGCGAGGCGCAGCCTAACAGAGGACCCTCATAATAAAGTGAGTCACGAGACACTCAATGTCTTCGCGCATCAAGACATGATCAAGGAGTCGGTCCATCGAACTCCGCGATCGTGCACGGTTCCTCAAGATGGACGACCGTCCCCGAGGATTCGATAAAGTTGAAGACCGCTCACTCAAGGAATTATTTTCATCCCCTTACTTCCACTAAGTGAATAAAAACAAGGGGCAATAAGAGTGCGGACTACCTACACGACGATCGTCGCTATTCAACCACATACGGAGATCGTCATTTTTTCAGATGTAGTGCAGCGATCGAATTTGTTGTAAAAAGTTGTCTTTATGAGTTTATCAATTCATTTGGAACCACCCTCGCAACGATCTCTCCTCACACATTTGTACAAAGTCAAACAAAGACTCAAAAATAACCATTCATTCAAGTAATCGAAGATAATCAAACATTCAGTTCATTGCTTGAGAAGATCAAAAGTACATGGTCGCCCGAAGGCCTATGTTCTACAAAAGAAAGCTACCAAACTACTAAGAAAGTAAGCTAAGAACGTCAAAAATGAAGCGCCTCAGGCCCCTGCCTGGCCTTCCCCATCAACATTCGGCGCGGTCCCCTCATCTTCCGGAGCGTCGGGCTGAGCAAGATTGGCTGGAGACGGATACCAGCTCAAATCCACGCCGATGTCCGCAAGATCCAGGATCGGCAAGGAGAAAGCTAAATGAAGAGGATGCTCCAATGCATATGACTTGAACTTCTCAGCTAGAGGACCGACCTCCAAGCCTCCCTTCTTAGCCGCTCGGATCGAGTCGGCGAACGCCAAATAATAGGCGAACTCGCTGACATACTCCAAGTTTTGGAAGGGATCGGCCTTGGTCGCCTCAACCTCTCCTCTCAGCTCGGCCATCGCTGTGCGATCCCTCGGAGCTCGGCCTCCCTCGCAAAGAACCTTCTCTTTCGCCTCCGCCACTCGGGTCACCGAGCGATCGTCACCTTTCCGCGATCGGCCTCCTCTTCAAGAACATTCCGCGCTGGATGGCACTCGCATCCGGTCCCGAAATCGGCCGACCGCCATTCGATATTTCTCGCCTCTTTCTTCTCCGCTCAAGCTCATGGCTCGCTTGGCCGCCGCTCCAAGGAGTCCTTCTCCATCGCCGCGATCTTGTCGGCAAACTCGGCGTTCTCTTCCGAGCCGCCTCGAGATCCTCCTGAAGGCGAATAGTGGAGGGCCGCCTCAAACTCCCCGAGCACTGACGGCCATGGTCGCCGTCTGAAGAGAAAGGGCGAGAACGGCATGCATCGAACTCGGCGATCGCGCCGAGCGATCGCATCCAGATCAGTCGTCCATGCCTTCGGCAGAGCAGACGCAGCTTTGCTAACATATGGAGGAATGTCGCAGGAATGGCGAGGAGATCGGCTCGCCAGGAAATCCACGACCATCGGTGGACAAGACGGATCTGCGCGACGGATCCTGCATCAAAACAGCTAAGTTAATACAACTCCTACGCAGATGCAATTTTCAACACAGAAATGCTATCTACCTCTCAGCCTTCTCGGGATCCCGACCGAAAAACGGTTTCCCTCGAGGGGTCTCAGCATCCGCGATCGCCGTCTCCCGCAGAAAAGCCGCAGAGGGCGGCTCACTCTCCGGAGCAACGATGGTGATCGGAGGCGCGGCGATCGGCACTTCACCGCCCGGGGCAGGAATCGAAGTTCCTTCCGGCCTCGGCCTCTTGCGATTAGCTCGAAGCCCCTCCTCCGGAATTTCCTCCTCAACCACGACCGGCCCACGCGGCTCCGGCTCACGCGAGGCTCCGCCTCCGTAACTATAGGCAACGCAACGGGTGGGACCCGAGTCGACCTCTTATGACGAAGACGGCCTAGACTCACGGGTTCGACATAGCGATCTCACGGAGGCTCCAAAAGCGAGGGAAACGAACCTCTCAGCTTAAAGACGATCGACTAACTGGCCGACACTATCCTCAAGTAAGGCGATCGCCTAGAAATTGAAGGTCGCAGAACTCATACTGCACCGCGAGATGTCTCGGAAACGGAATAGTCGAGCCGACAACCGACTCTCCTTGTTGATCCGAGTGGCGTCAAGGTCGTCGTCCGACAAGCTCCTAATTCGCTCCCAAACGACGATAAAGTCGAAAGGTAGCTCGATCGCCGAATATGAAAGCCTCGCAAAATGTAAATCAAATTAGATCACCCAAAACGCATCCAAACGAAGGGAGAGTCTAAACCTTACGGGATTCCTCTCCCGAAATTCGGTGGGGATCTCGGTTCGCTGTGGATTGTCGCCGAAGCTCTCCACTTGCCGACCCTAACCACTTCGTCCGATCGCCCGTATCTTATTCGGAACTCCATGAATCACCCGACCAGATCGGCCTTGAATATGGTAACCGCCGACCAAACCTCTATGAGCCGTCAGTTTAAACAAATGATTCATCTCCAACGGCGATGGGAGGTGGTACAGGCGGTGACCGCCGAAAAGGGTGAGGGTGCAAATAATTGGAGCCAGGCGTTCGGCGTCACCGAAGGGGCGCCACGTTCCAAGCGGCCAACGGATGGGAGACCGCAAGGACGAGGGAAGCGAGCCGGCCTCCATAACGGCCTCACTCATCGCGACCATACCCATCGGAGGCCGGGTCGGCTGCTCATTCTCCGCCGGCGCGAACATGTCCACATCTCAAGGAACATGGAATCTTGTCCTCAGACGGCCGATCTCTCCCGGTCGCCGAGCTCAGATTTGGCCGAGCGACCACAACGACTGCCGCGGCACGATATTGCGACCGCTTGGGAAGCACATATGGATAAGCGACCGAGTATCCCTAAATCGAATCTCGAGTAGACCGGCTAACCTCTCCATTATTTCAAAGAAAGGCCCTATAGGCCCGACCGAAAAACGCCGTGTTGCTCCCAAGAAGCCCCGATCGCGATCTCTCTCGATCTGCGATCGTCTCCTCGCCACCGACTCCTTAGCAATATCGGCCTCATTGAATAAAGCCTCGACTTCAGTGGTCGATTCCTACCGAATAGCTTCAAATTGCCGTCTCCAGTGGAAGACGGAGAAGTTTCTCCTGGGCACTGATGTCCGGCTGGGCAGAGTAGTACCCGCTCCAAATGATGATGAGTTTCCGGCCATTTTCAGAAGCAGAAAAGGAGAAAAGAATTTTTCTTACCCTAAGGTGAAGTCGAACGACGATCGGCACTAAGATCTTCAGAAAATTCGGCAGCAGGTCCTTCTTTCTCCAAATAAGTACGCGTGAGTGAAGCTGCAGCCCCGCGCCCCCTTTTTATAGGTGAAGGCAGGGGCCCGTTTGCAATAAGGAAAAACCTCAGGGGTCGGATCTCAAATGACGCACTAGTTGACCCCCTCGAGACCCGCGTACGCATCTTTTCGAGGACGCGTCAGCCGAGGAGTCATTAATGACCGTTGGCGTCCTCCAATCGAAGCCCGACACGTGCGCGGAGACTTTTCCACGCCTATTGCTTTTTCCTTGTGATTCGGCCAACCAGTCGTCCGAACTCGAGAGTATATCGGCTCAAAGACGATCGCGCTTCAATAAAACACGAAGTCGCCACAAAAGTTCAGCGATCGCCAAGAGAGCCACCTCACCCCACGTTTCCAACGTATGAGCGAGCTGGGGGGCAATTGTTGTGTCACGATTTATTCATCCCGACAGTGCGATCGACTATAAGGCCGAGCGACCAAGTCAACTCCAGTCAAACTATGGCTAGCTCGCCAAGTCGAAGATATCAGACCACCATCAGGTACCTGGCGATCGACTCCCAAGGCGATCGCCCTTTGGCAGCTGGCGATCTACTCTAGTGACCGGCTAAGGGCAATCGACCTACGCCCCGAGCAGAGACGATCGCCCGTCAAAAGTCATCAAGGACTGGGTCTCAGAAAAGCACCCACGTGCAGATCCACCAAAGGCGCTGACAAGATCTTCGTAGTGCATAAGATCTTTAGCCGAGACAAGACCTTTGACCACACTGCCACCTACTCGCCTACCAAAGATGCGCGCGAAAAGTTGTCGGTAGGACCACCGTGTCCAACTCAGACGCGTGTAAGCTCCCATCGACCGCACACTGATCGCCAAGAACTCCTGCAGACTTTGAGGGACAGCCCATGTGCTAAAAGACGATCGCCCGATTATTATATTGCAGAGAAGGCGATCGCCGTGGATCCAAGCCCTATAAATAGAGAACCTCTTCCTACCGGAAAAGGTTCACATCCTCTCACATTCAACCTACGGTTCAAATTCATTGCACCAACGGTTCCGAATTCATTCGACTTACGCCGTAACACATTCTCTCACATTCCGATACATTCACTAAATATCAAGAACATACATATCATCAAGCTCCGGCTATCTCACCTAATCCATCTCGGGACTTCTCTCTCCAAATCTCTGCCTAGAAGACGATCGGCAGAAGCAGCAAGTCTCCACTAGACAGATTCCAAAGGATTCATAAGCCCCGGAGCCCAAGCACCCAGCTAAATACTCGCCGTGAAAGACGATCGATATCTCACCGCCGCGACTGTTCATCTCCTTTGTTACAAGAACTCACAGAGCATCAAATCTGGTTCTTCCGGCAATCTACACGCTCGCTAGCTAAGATAACAAGAATCTTTACACTCATTGTAATTGTATTCTTACATTAGTACTTGTATCCCCGAATATTGGTATTAATAATATCTCGCGAGAGCATTCAAGCCCGGGATTAACAACCCCGGCAAATCTTGTGTTATTTATCTTTCTCACGGAAGTGCTCTTGCATTTGTTTGCTATCCCATCCATTCCAGCAATATCTATCTCCGGATAATATTTTGGGTAGCAACACTATATATCTCGCTTCAATAAGTAAATATTGGAGACGGAACCTATGTCAAATGACGCAATGGCTATCATTGCGCAATCCGACCTTTTGAAAAACTCATTCTTTTGCTGGACGGTGTGACAAAACACCCCACGCACCTATCAAGAATTATTGGAGTGTGCCAGCTCTCACATCGTGCGAAAGTAGCCATGCCGGCCCCTATATTCGCCATGTCATCCGACCAGCAGGAGCCAAACAAGAGGAAGGAAGAAAGGAGTGACCCTTCTCGCGATCACCGCCAAGAACACCATCGTGATAGTAAGGTTGGGGCCCCCTCCGAGACTACTCCGACTGTTCAAATCTTCAGAGAACGGCGAACCGAGCTTATGGCCAACTATGCTGAGATTTACTCGGTAGGGGCCGCAACCATATTTGAGCAAATTAAGAACCTCGATCTGCTCCCGATCCCCAGGACAATTTATAAAGATCCGAAAGAAATGGATCAGACTCGCTTTATAAATATCACGAACCTGCGAGTCGTAATACCGAGATTCGCAAACTGCCGCACCACCCCGCTAGGGGAAATCGACCTCGGCTTGGAGTTTAGACAGGGGCCGATCAAGATGATGATGATCACCACGTTTAAGATCATAGACATGCACAACGATTATAATGCCATCATAAGTCGACATGTGATGCCAAGGCTGAGGGCCACCGAGTCCACATACCATGTGTGCATAAAATTCCCCACCGCAGATGGCGTCGCGGTCCGTAGGGGGGATCTGCATGCAGATCAGAATGCAATCTCAACATCCGGACTCGCGAGATAAATACCGTAGAGGCCTCCCCAGGGAGATTACCTAGAGAAACGGGGACAACCAAACCCGGACAGTCGGAGGACTACATCGGGCAGGGGGCGGAAACTGAAGGTTCTGGGGCTGTTTAGGCCTCCGATATGGAGGTCAACTGGGATGCAGACCGATGGTATAGACCCGGAAAATAGCCCATCATGGAAAAAGACCCTGTCGACCTAGAGTTTCAAAGACCGGAGAGGAAAATTCGCCACGTCGAACTAACGAAAGAGCTAGATCAAGTCAGCATGGACGATGCTAACCCCGTCCGACAACGTAGATCGGCCATAACCTACAGGAACTGATCCGTTCTGAGCTAATCTACCACTTAAGACAGAATCTGGACGTCTTCGCGTGGACCCATTAGGACATGTAGGGAATCGACTTAGGACTCGCCTGCCACCGGCTAAGCATTGATCCCAACCAAAGACTGGTCGTATAGAAGCGAAGGAAGTTGGGACCGGAGAGGCAGAGGGGGTTACAATAAGAAGTGGAGAAGCTATTCGACAATAAATTTATTGGGGAAGCCAGATATCCGACTTGGGTGTCCAACCTTGTCCTGGTTAAGAAGCTGACCGGACTATGGTGGCTCTGCATTGACTTCTCAGATCTGAATAAGGCCTGCCCGTGAGATAGCTATTCCCTGAGCCACATCGACTACACAGTTGACGCGGCGGCTGTCCATGAGCTGATGAGTTTTATGGACGCGTACTCCGGGTACAACCAGATCAGGATGCATCCGACTGATGAAGAGAACACCTCGGTCCCACTACTGAGATTTCTGTCCGAGTCCGAGTCCGACTACGCCCTCAGAGAGGTGCATGTGGGCATATGTGGCAACCACTCAGGAGGCCAAGCGCTCGCCTTTAAACTGATCCGTCAAGGATATTGCTGGCCAAGTCTCAAAAAGAACGCCATCGCACTCGTCCGAAAATGCATCTGGTGCCAAATATTTGCCCCTCAAATCAGATCACCACCGGAAACTCTCACTCCCGTTTATTGCCCGTTGCTATTCGCTAAATGGGGAGTTTACGTAATCGGTCCCCTGCCTAAAGGTCAGGGAGGAGTACAGTATGTCATAATCGCAGTCGATTATTTCACAAAATGGGCAGAGGCCGAACCCATGGCATAGGTGACCGGACAAAAAATTGTTGATTTCATTTGGAAATCCATCATCTATAGTTTTGGGATTCCTCAATCCATCATCTCTGACAATGCCAAATATTTTGATAACAAGAAATTCCGGGCATTCTGTGATGGCCTCTGCGTACGAAATAACTTCTCCACGCCATATTACCCGTAATCCAATGGACAAGTCGAGGCAGTCAACAAAATCATAAAGCAACACCTCAAAACACGCCTCGAAAAACTTAAGGGGTCGTGGCCGGAAGAACTTCCTGGAGCCTTGTGGACTTATAGGACAACACATCAGTCCACCACCGGAGAAACATCCTTCTCCTTGGCTTTCGGCAATGATGCTTTCATCTCGATCGAGATCGAAACACCCACTTCTAGGGTGGCCCATTTTGAGGAACAAGATAACGACTTGTCCCTCCAGGTGAACTTGGACCTAATCTCAGAAAAAAGAGCCTAAGCAGAAGTGCGAAATGATGTCTACAAAAGAAGGTGCGAGCCTTACTACAACTCGAAGGTCCGCCCAAGGAGTTTCCAGGTCGGAGACCTGGTTCCATAATGAGTATTGGGACCCGATCCCAGACCACTCAGACCAAAAGGGAGGGACCGTACATGATCAGCGAGGTCCTCCATAATGGGGCCTACCGACTGGAGTATCTGAGCGGCCAAAAATTTACTTACCCTTAGAATGCCATGTATCGGAAGAAGTATTATCAATAAGACTTGGATCGACTCACATAACTCGTAAAGACCGAGCTCGCCTCGGCACTATGAATGGCCGGCTCCCCCACCACCAATAATACCGAGCTCGCCTGAGCACTATGAGTGACCGACTCCCCCGGCACCAAGATCGAGCTCGTCTCGGCACTATGAATGACCGGATCCCCCGGCACCAATAAGACCGAGATCGCCTCGGCACTACGAATAACCGGCTCCTCTGAGACCAATATGATCGAGCTCACCTCGACACTATGAATGACCATCTCCCTCGACACCAACAAGACTGAGCTCGCCTCGACACCATGAATGACCGGCTCTCCTCGCACTAATAAGACCGAGCTCGTCTCGGCACCGCGAATCAAGGAAATCATAAAAGACAAGGGCCGACCCAGCCCGACCTAAACATCTAAGAGAAAAGAACCAAATAAGTACTATAAACCAATAGAGGAAATCTTATTAATTCAATTTTTTTTTACAGAAATAGCCAAACAAAACAAGGGGAAAACAAATGCTAAGGAGACACAAAGACCATACGCAAAATAAGCCTAAAGCAGAAATATAAAGCTACTCGGCTCCACCGTCCTGGCCGGCCGTATGGAACGACTGCCCTTCAACCTCACCGGGAACCCCCACATCCGTAGCCTTGTAGGCCTCTCTCTGGTATCGGCGTCCATGGTCTCCACTTGTAGATCGGACGTTCGGCTGCTGATATATGCACGAACCTCATCAACGGACTTCCTATCCTTCAACAAATCCAACATCTCATAGTATGTGGAGATTTAGTTCAGGTTGAGCAGCTCTTCATACTCGGCCGTCTTCTTGACGGCAGCCTATAATATCCGCAATTTCGATTCCCACTAATTTTCTTTTTTTGGAGAGAGTCCATTTTGAAGAATCGTTTGTAACCGTTTTGTCATTACGAGAATGATTAATTCTACACTTTTTGATATCCGAGTTCGTTTCGGTGTCGTTTTGTTGAGTTCCGTGTTCTTAGGCGTCTTTCTTTGCGCTTGAGTTCGATTCATGCGAATCTCGTTCAAAACTGTTGTTTAGGGTTTCTCGTAAGTTCATTTAACGTTGTTATATGTGTTGTGAGCTTTGGGTTGGTTATCTGTTGTCGTATCGTGATGTTTCGGGCGTTTGGGCCATTTCGTAATTTCCCAAAGTTTTGGGGTGTTTGCCTTCATATCGTCCTTTCAACCTTCAGGTTGTTGGAGCCATGTGTTTGGTTAGTGCTTAACTCGTGTTTTGAATTTTATACTATTCGTCGTGTTCGTTCCGTACGTTTTTGGGAATTTGAGTGGTCGAGTTATGGCGGCTCGGCACTAGCCGGCCAGATGCGGCAGGGACCGGCCAGGCGCGCACGAGCTGGGCGCACGATCCGGTGCCCGTGCGGCCCTGACTACACGCGCACGAGTGGGTGCTCGTGCTCGGTGCTCGTGCGTCTCGGCAGACGCCTGGCAGTGGCGCGCACGACCCGGCGACCGACCGGCCGCTCGTGCGTGCTTGCTCGTGCGTCGCCGGACAGTATATATATAGTCGGACAGGCTATTTCTTCATCCGTTTTCTCACTCATTTCACCTCCTACGTGGCAAAGACTTGGAGAACACGAAGGCATGATATTGTTCTATCAATCCACGGAGTTCTTGAGTTTCTAACATCAATTAATCATTCCATAACCTCATCTGATCGACTGAATCAAGGTTAGATTTTCTACAAATCTAGTTTTGGGGAAATTGGGGATTTTGTTTGATTTTGTCCGTTTAATCCGATTTAACCTATGTTAGTGATGAACTGTTGATTATTAGGTTGTATTCTACCAATTTCCTTGTTGTTCCATAGTTTGATTGCCAAGGATTCGTTGTTTTGTTGAATTCCAAATCGACACCTTGAAGGTGTCCGGTAGAATGTCATAGAGGGGTTTTCGGACGTTCTACGATTATTCTTCCTCGTATGATCATTGATTTATTAATTATATGATGTTAGGGTCGAGTTTCTTGCGAAGAACCCGTGTTGAACCCTTTCGTTCGTCGTCGTCTTATTTTTCGATAGCATCGAGGGTTTTGAAGCTTCCCGGTCGAGCCGTGTGTCACGGAGTACTTGTGTGCCAATTTCGAGGCAAGTATCTTATCCATACATTTCTTGTTTTGTGGATATGATGATCGTTGATCGTCTAAATGTGTTCGTTTGGTTGTTTGAGATGAACTTAAAGATTTGGTTTAACCTCGTTAAAGGCTCACTTTCAAAATGCGTGTGTTTTGTGAATGTTGCGTCTCGTGAATGGTTAAGTGAACCCTATGAATATGCTTGTTGTTGTTGTGCTTTGATAATATATATGCGTATATTATCTCATTTTGGTACGTTGTGATTTGACAATGGTGTCGTGCTTTGTGTTTGTTGCCTTTGGGTGAATTGTTTGGATATCCTTGGTGTGATATACTATTTGTGTGAATGTGTGGATATGGTCGAAGGTCTACGATGACATATGGCATGTGATCATGTGGTCAGGATGCAACAAGTGATTGATCCAACCGTGAGCGCCTAAGACAATCTACGATGACACATGGCTTGTGATCATGTGGTGAGGATGCAACAAGTGATTGATCCAACCGTGAGATGTAAAGACCTGCGGTGACATATGGCATGCGATCATATGGTCAGGAGACAACAAGTGATTGATCCAACCGTGAGATGACATGGCATGTATTCACGGTGTTATATGTACGATTTGTGAATGTATTTTTGCTCACCTCGGGAGGGTCCGATGAGGCCTCGATGGAATCCAATGGTATAGCCCCGGATTCACAAGTTGGTGTGTATATGATTTGTGAATGTATTTTGCTCACCTCGGGAGGGTCCTATGAGGCCTCGAGGGAATCCAATGGTATAGCCATGGATTCATGAGTTGGTGTTGTTGTGTGACCAAGATTTGCGTATCTTGAGTGATTATGTTGTGTTGATTTTATGTTCGTTGAGGACACGTGACGTGGGTTTTGACCCCGTGAATTATTGTTGGTTTTATTTGTGAAAACAAAAACCTTTGGGTTATGACCCCTATTGATTTTAAAAAGAGAAGGATTCGATAATCCGAAATTATTTTCTATTAAAAATCCCGATGGCGTATTAAACCATTTTGTAAATTATTTCTCTTGAATTGTGAACTTTTGGTTTTGGGATGTTTTACCTAAACTCTTGCTTCGGGAAGTATTTTTCGCTGTGTTTGAATTTTTGAGGATTCCTGATTATTGTTATTCTTGGAACTTGAATTCTATGACTCGTATTTTACACTTTATACTTGCACTAGCAAAATAGTGGAATTTTGCTAACCCCCGAGTAATCGAGGGGTGGATGTCTGTATTGCATTCAGGTTTTGGGGAGCATAACACAGGGTTGGCATGAAGGATGATGAAAGATGATCGATACTAATCACATGAGGACCCGTCTATTGCTGTATTGGTTCAGTTGTACGTTATTTCTGCTGCAATATTTTCCTCGTTGTACGGGAGTATTTTGTATTTAACCCTGCGTGGGTATGTATTGGGATTGAGTTGTATGTATTTATTGAAAGACCAAATCGGTCTACTGAGTCATTTTAGCCTTAAAGGCATTGTTGAGATGTTCAATATTATTACCAGTCTGGTAGATCCTTGAGGAAAGGTTCTACGACGTGTAATATCCCTGAGCTGTAACACCCCGAGATATTCGGAATAATTACAGCGCCGTAAACCCTTTAGATAAGGATTTACAAGGCTAATTTTAAAAGAAGTATAAAAATAAACCAATCGAACAACTGGAATTCACATACAGATTTGAATCAAACGATCAAATGTGCTGACTTATACAACCATATCGAAAGGACTTTATTAATACAGACATACTCGAGTACTAAACGAACCAAGAAGGCAGATCACAATAATAAGAACATCAACCACATCTTGAGCCATCTCATCGTCTGTTAGTCTGTGGTACGCCTCCCGCTCCTCGACTACCCGAACATCAAAACAATGTCCACCCCAGAAGGGATTAGCAAAACAATGCTAGTACAAGTATCGTCATACAATAAATCATTAGTGCATCATAAAACATGCAAAACGGACTTCCGCCAGGAATCAACGATGCGAATCCTCACGATTCCATCTACACAATACATGGTAATCCAGCGATCCAGCGCCCTCAGCATAGATCCCCATGATGATCCCGTCGGACCAACGCATGGTGGAAAACCCGTCCAGCGATCCAGCGCCCTCAGCATAGATCCCCATGATGATCCCGTCGGACCAACGCATGGTGGACATTCGATCCAGCGCCCTCAGCATAGATACTCATGACCCCCTCGGATCATTTATACCATAATCAATCAATTATGCATACACATATGCATTTCAATATGTTCATCAATACGAACAACCAACAACGAATATCACGCGAATTTCCAGAAATACATCTCATATACAAAAATATGAACAAAACCACAAGCATGATAAATCAAACTCGACATATGATACTTGCCTCGAAAATGGCAAGGACGAAACACTTCAAAGATCTCGACACACTCAAAGGCCGCCTCCTTCGATCAACGTAACAAGCTCGAACCTTAACAAAAGGAACGATATACAAATCATCTCAAGTCGAACGATGGCCTAACAATTCGGTCTACTGCAGAAAAGCTCAAAATAACCAATCTGCCTGGACTGCTTAGCGTGCGCTACGTACTCTACGTAACGTGCGCTAAGCAGCTCGTTAGCGACGCTATCGTGTAAGACTAGCGTCGCTAGTTATGAATGGCGATTTGAACCGGCCGATACATAACGTCACGCTACGACGTTTTATACGATCTTGAACCCGATAGCACACGTTAACTCACATATGTTAGCGTGCGCTAACGTTGCATGTGAGAATCGCAAACCGAAGCTGGGTTGAATAGTGAAGAACTCATGAATTCTACCGTGATAATACAAGTTATCCTCAGGCATATCATGCTAAAAAGGTTGTGGAAGTTTTGAAATACAAATATACGGATAGTCATCTCAATATCATAATCCATCTATGATCTTCAAGAAATAATCTAAGTTCCGCTCGTCTTACGTTCCAAAACACCTGATTCCAACGTATACAACGTAGCAACTGGGTAAAATCCGATTACTGTTCATAAATCGATTTGAACATGCTTAGGAGTCCTTATAATAAGATGGTTAAAAGGTTCATACGATATATAGTGCCGATACGTCAAAGTATCCTTCTAACATGTGATGACCGATTATAAACGAAATACCAGCTATCCAATCATGATTCAAACTTCCTTAGGAACATTACTAACATTGGTGAAGAATCACCTACCTCAAGTAGTGAAGAACACGGAGGAAAATGAAGCAATCCGACACCGAAAGCTTGAACACCAATCTCCAATGATACACGATCTTCAATCACGAATCAGGATGTTGATATGAAGTGTTTGGGGTGAAGGAAGTTATGTTCTAAGTGTAGGAATTCGGGTAATAAGAGTAGAGAAAACTGAAATCTCGAATAGGATGCTGTCCTATTTATAATAAATGGCTATTAGCGAGCGCTAGACCCTGTTCGTAGCGTGCGCTAACGGCTCACAGTCTAAACTGTACTCGGCACTTAGCGTGCGCTATGCATATACCTGTAGCGTGCGCTAAGGCGTTGACTCGGCTTTTCCCGAAAGCCGTCCAGGTACATCCGACACAATCCGACAAGGGTCCCCCGGCCAGATCTCACCTACCGCACGTCTCAATCGATTTGACCACGCATAGCGTGCGCTAATGACACTCTGTAGCGTGCGCTATGAATCCACGCTAGCGCACGCTAAACATAGTCGGTAGCGTGCGCTACATGCGCAGATTTAAAATCTTTAAGTCACAATCAAGAAATTAAACGCTCGACAACATCGGACTATGAAATACGGAGAATAGTACTCAGACAAAAGTACAATTATTACAATATCACAAGTTCCAATTACATAACAGAAATCTCGGGTATTACATCCTTCTTCCCTAAAAAGAAGTTTCGTCCCGAAACTTAGAATGAAAACAACTCCGGATATTTAGCCTTCATACTGTCCTCCGTTTCCCAAGTGGCCTCTTCGACTCCATGTCGTGACCATTGTACTTTAACCAAGTGTATTGGTTTATTCCTCAATTGTTTGATCCGGCTCTCAAGTATCTTGATTGGTCTCTCTTCGAAGGTGCCATCATTAGCTATCTCGATTTCGTCGAAATCAATGACGTGACTGGGGTCCGGTACATACTTCCGCAATTGGGATACGTGAAATACATTGTGAACGTGACTCAGCGATGGCGGTAAGGCCAACCTGTATGCTAAATCTCCCACTCTCTCGAGGATCTCGAATGGTCCGATATATCTCGGACTAAGTTTGCCTTTCCTCCCAAAACGGAAAATTCCTCGTGTAGGAGACACCTTCAATAGTACATGGTCTCCTGCGTCGAACTCTAAAGGGCGACGACGTACATCTGCATAAGACTTCTGTCGACTCTGGGCAGTCAACAGTCTCTCTCGAATCGAAGCTATCTTCTCTTGAGTCTGAATAATCAATTCCGGTTCCGTCCCGATCAAATCCGAAGAATCATCCCAGCACAGGGGCGATCGGCATCTTCTCCCGTATAAAGCTTCAAATGGGGCCATCTTAATAGAAGCATGCCAACTGTTATTATAGGTGAACTCGATCAAGGGCAAGTGAACTTCCCAATCAGTCGACCAATCTAATGCACCAGCTCTAAGCATGTCTTCTACTGTCTGTATAGTTCTTTCAGACTGACCATCCGTTTGGGGATGATAAGCTGTGCTAAAGTTGAGCTCAGTCCCCAAAGCCTTATGAACTTCCTTCCAGAAGTGTGACACGAAACGACCATCTCGATCCGAAATAATGGTTTTCGGCGTCCCGTGCAATCTGACTATCTCCGCAATAAATATTCGTGCCAATCTCTCGGGTCCCCATGTATCTTTAATTCCCAGGAAATGAGCCGACTTGGTTAGTCGATCAACTACAACCCAAATCATGTTCATTCCCGTTCTAGTCCTTGGCATACTAGTAATGAAGTCCATCGAGATATCCTCCCACTTCCACTCAGGGATCGGAAGCGGTTTTAACATTCCGGCAGGTCGTTGATGTTCAATCTTAACCTGCTGACAAGTCAATGTTGGGATTCGGTGCCTAAAACGAAGGCCCAGCGGAAGCGGTAAAACGAAAATTAATTCGATCCGAATCCCTACGAGGATCGATCGAGCTACGTATATACGAATATCAAAAACGAAATACAAGAGATACGAGAAACATACCCTCGTAGTCCGTTGATTAAATGGATAACCTTCTCTTGAGCTATTCCCCAAGCTCTTGAACGATCCAACGCCGAAAACACCGCGTCTCTACTTGCCACGCGCCGGAAAAACAACCGGAACGACGATCACCTTGCTATCCTCCGAGGATACGGCTAGAGCTAAGTGATGAAGCTATATATGTAAAGATTATTACACTCTAAGTGTTTTAATCTTACTCTCTCTCTATATGATTTTCTCCCAATTTTCTCCAAGAAAAATTAAGAAGAAATGAATGAAGAAGAACACCAAAAATTTTCTCTTCCCTCTCTCTAATTTGATGCCTTGTAGTGAGATCACGAAATGAGGAGAGGTAAGATGCTTTATTTTGGTCTTCAAAATTTATTCACATGATTAAGTCACCCACCATATCTCCTTTTCCCTTAATATAAGAGATATGAAATCTCAAATGTCAAAAGTCTTCCAACAAGAAAACAAGACTATGATCAAGGTAGGAAATTAAGGTGGGGCCGGCCTCTAGAAGAAATCGGACGAGTTCGGTTCGTTTCGGACTCGAGAGTCCAAACAGATAAACTCCGATTCGTTCGATGTATTTATATCGATTAATTAATCGATCAATTAATCACATTAAATACATAATAACATAATTAATTTCTCCAAGAAATAATTATATTTATGAATTAAATCAATCACCCAATAATTTATTTAATTCATTAGGCGTAAATTAATTTATCGATAAATTAATTTAGACATCCAATGTCCCAAAATCAATTAGACATCCAATGTCCAATAAATTAGATATCCAATATCTAATATTTATAATGAGAGATTAAGCTCGATTCATTACGTCGTCAATCCTAATGCGCGACTCAGTAGGTCCGTCTCAGTCAGCAATGGGAGGAACCAAAGAGTAGTAGCACCACCTAGCTTGACTGGTGGCCTACATTGTACTGCGGCCGAGAACGAATGATTGGGATCATTCAAGAACCATTCATCGTGAATACGATGGCGTATAAACCCTTCTTTCAAATGTCCCGATCAAGTTATAGGGTCACGGTCGGTCAAACCCCATCATACTTGACGCTATGCATGCGTTAATGCAAACCGAGATCATCGGTATCGTGTATCTAATACAACTAGCTCCAATGCTTTGGCCAAAGACTTATGATCTCATCGCGATAACCGCATAGGACATATAACCCACTCACTTACGGGAGAAAGAATTCTATCTTGGTATTGGTAGGACTGCTACTTGCCGTCAAGATGCACGTCGAGTTGACCCCGCCTTAGGTTTACGAGGTCGAACTACTCTAATGAAAATCTTGACGTCACAAGCACATCCCTACTAAATCCTCAAGTCGAAGGTTCACGAATACCTATCACAACCTTTCGATTCCGTCATTGTGATCCGAGTGAAATCCATGTGACGAATCGAGGTGAGTCGGTTGAGTATACTAATCCAATTAGCATACCTATAACGTGTGCTCCCACTAACCATTAGTGTTCGGCGGGCACTCTCCATGTCAAAGAACACGTCATACAAGTCTTCACATAAAATTAACGCCCGATCAAGTTTCATCGACTTGCGAGCGATTAAGTATTTGAGCTATAACCTTTCCGGTGCCGACCCCTTATCCAATAAGGAGTGGAGCGTTTTGCTCTCAAATACATGGACTAGTTTCTATATGTTTATTTACGAGTTAGGAATGCCGGTAACTACCAAGAAATAAAGAAACATTCATTGCCTTATATAAATGGTTTACATAATTACAAGTACAATGCCCTCACTCAACAACCTCGAGTGGCATTCGAGGGCATACTCCTAACAATCTCCCACTTGCACTCAATGCCACACACTATGGTATCTAATACCCATGTTCTCAGATGACGCTCCAAGCTAGTCGAGAAAGTGGCTTAGTCGATGGATCGGCGACGTTGTCGGCCGAGTCTACTCTGTGCGGCAACAATGTATCCCTTGCGAACAAATTCTCTTACGAGATGATACTTTCTCTCAATATGTTTGGTCTTTGTTGTGAAACCTCGGCTCCTTTGCACGTACTTCTGACTCCGTCGTTGTCGCGATGCAGTAGACAGCGACTCGGCACATGGTATCATTTGAAGTTCTCCTAGAAACTTCTTAATCCAGAACCCTTCCTTGGAAGCCTCCGAGGCTGCTTGATACTCAGCCTGACAGGTGGAATCAGCAGTCGCGCTTTGCTTGGCACTACGCCAAGACACTGCTCCTCCATTAAGAGTAAATATGTAGCCAGAAGTGGACATAGAGTCGTCCTTCAGTCCTTGGAAGTCCGAATCAGTGAATCCCACCACATCCAAATCTCCACCGCCATACATAAGAACCATATCTCTAGTTCTTCTCAAGTACTTGAGAACGTTCTTTACAGCAGTCCAATGTTCCCTACCTGGGATTGCCTGAAACCTACTCACCACGCTTACAGCATGCGCGATGTCAGGTCTTGTACACAACATAGCATACATAAGGCTACCCACGGCCGAAGCATATGGTATATTACTCATTTCCTTTCGTTGTTCCTCACTTTGAGGACACATCTTCAAGGTGAGTTTTATTCCATGTTGCATCGGTAGGAACCCTCTTTTAGAATCATCCATCTTAAATCGCTTTAAGATCTTATCTATATAGAGGGCTTGGGAAAGGCCTATTGTTCTCTTCGCTCTATCCGGTAGAGTCGAATACCAAGAATATAGGTTGCTTCTCCCAAGTCTTTCATGGAGAAATTACTCGAAAGCCAAGCTTTCGTAATCGAGCATTCCCACATCATTTCCTATTAGTAGAATGTCATCTACATATAGTACTAAGAATGCGATCTTGCTCCCACTAACCTTCTTGTATACACAAGGTTCCTCTTCATTTTGCACGAATTCAAACTCTTTGACCGCCTCATCAAAACGAAGGTTCCAACTACGCGACGCTTGCTTGATCCATAAATGGAGCTGGAGCTTGCACACTTTACGAATATCGACTTCGGACACAAAGCCTTTAGGCTGCTCCATATAGATTTCCTCCTCGAGGAATCCATTAAGGAAAGCCGTCTTTACGTCCATTTGCCATATCTCATAATCGTGGTAGGCAGCTATAGCAAGCATCATGCGAATAGACTTGATCATGGCTACGGGCGAGAAGGTATCGTGGTAATCGATCCCTTCCTTTTGGGTATAACCCTTTGCCACAAGCATGCCCTTATAGGCGTCAACCTTGCCATCACCATCAGTCTTTCTCTTGTAGATCCACTTGTTCCCAATAGGCACTATGCCCTTGGGGCGGTCTACTAGAGTCCGGACACGATTGACATGCATCGAGTCTATCTCGGCTTCCATAGCTTCACGCCATTTCGCGGAGTCTACATCCACCATCGCTTGGTCATAGGTTGTTGGGTCGGTCTCTTGGCTATCACTTGGAAACTCATGGAGACCAAGCTCCTCCTAGTGCAGAAGCACATACCTCTCAGGTTAATGAGACACCCTACTAGACATAAGTGGTGGTTGTTCTTGTGTTTCAGAAAGTTAGGTTACAGTTTCTTGCACAGGTGTCTCTCGAGGAGTTTCATTGTATTCTTCTAAAGAAATACTTCTACCTGCTCCGCCTTCCTGAATGAACTCATCTTCCAGGAAGTGTGCTTGTAAAGCAACAATGATCCTTCGATCTTCGGGCATGTAGAATAGATATCCCATCGTCCCAGACGGGAATCCAATGAAACGTCCCTTCGCAGACCTAGCTTCCAACTTTTCCACCTTAGTCTTCTTGACATAGGCGGGACATCCCCAAATCCTAATATGATTAAGACTTGGTTTCCTGCCCTCCCACATCTCATGTGGAGTTTTAGGAACGGATTTGGAAGGCCATATGTTCAAGATATAGGCAGCAGTCAGGAGTGCATACCCTTACAGGTAAATCGGTAAGTCAGTATAGCCTAGCATGGAACGGACCATGTTCAACAAGGTCCGGTTTCTTCTTTCTGACACACCATTTAACTGAGTACCTGGAGGTGTTAGTTGTGATACTATTCCATGTTCCTTAAGGAACTCGTCAAACTCCGTACTCATATAGTCGCCACCCTGGTCCGACCGAAGTGCTTTGATATGATTACCAGTTTGTTTCTCGACTAGGGCCTTGAATTCCTGGAATTTCTCAAAGGCCTCGGATTTATGTTTCATTAAGTATACATAACCATACCTAGTATGATCATCTGTAAACGTAATGAAATATTGATATCCGTCACGTCTTGCTTCAAGCACCACATACATCGGTATGGATTAATCCCGATTTATCGGCGGCTCTTTGAAATGTCCTGTGAAGGGGACTTAGTCATTTTGCCTTTAAGGCAAGATTCACAAGTAGGAAAGGGATCCGATCCCAATGGACCCATAAGTCCATCCTTTTCCATCTTGTAAACCTTGGTCTGACCAACATGACCAAGTCTAAGATGCCATTTCAAAACTTGATTGGTTTCATCCCTACCACGTTTTCTAGTCATAGTATTCACAACTACTTTGTTCTTTGAGATTTAGATGATACAATCCATTCAACAATGTAGCGGTACCCACTAGTTTATTTCTAAAATAAATTTTGCGGGAACCATCACCAATGAAAAATGAAAAGCCTTTTCGGTCCATGGCCAGGAATGGATACAATGTTTTGTGCCTTGGGCAAAACAAGTACATCTTCTAAAGTCAAAACAAAGCCGGATTCTAAACCCAAAAGAAGTGATCTACGTCGGTCGCCTCGACACTATGCCCGCTTCCATTGTGATCATAACTTCTCCACTCCAAGCTTCCTACTTTGTTCAGATCCGATTCACGGTACAAATATGAGAACTAGCACGAGAATCCGGTATCCAGGAAGTAGAAAATACGATGGCAGAACAATTTTTTCCAAAACTAAAAGTTACTGCACGAAGTGCCATGAAGAATCGGACAGTCTCTAGCCCGGTGGCCCACTCACCGCATTTGAGACAAGCATCCTTTTCTTCTTGTTCTTGGAACCATCGGGGCCTTGCCCTTACCCTTAAGGTCCTTAACTTGTGGTCGGTTTGCTTCTTGGTCTTTTTCTTCTTGTTCTTAGACCTCCGAGGTCGAGAAGAAATCACAAGAGCGAGACTCCTTCATCATGAGTCTTCATCCGAGGCGAGCGGTCACAAGTTTGTTCATTAGCCCAGCTAAATTACATGCAATCTCATTGCGGTTGAAGTTCATAACAAGCGTGAGAAGGAATCGGGGAGAGGCTGCAGGATAAGGTCGGTTTGGAGAGAAGTATCCATTTTAAAATCAAGAGCCTCCAATCTCTCGATCATGGATATCATTTTGAGGACGTGTTCCCCAACCTTCTCACCTTCCTTCATCCTTGCACGAACAGTTGCTTGGATATCTCATATCTAGCGATTCTACTATGCTCACCATAAAGCTCGGTTAAGTGAGATAAAATGCCTGCGAAGTCATTTTCTCATGAGCTCTCACGAAGCTCATTAGACATGGAAGCCATCATATAAGCACGGACTTTCACGTCATCCTTAACCCACTTTTCGTGGTTTTCAATCTCTTCTGATTGGCTCGGGTCCGCACAGAGGCGCCGGAATGTCCGTCTCCAAGGCGTATCCCAGTGCCTCTATCGAGGACAATCATCGATTGCGGAGCCAATCCACAAAGTTAGGTCCCATTAAGGTGTTCTTTTCGAGTAGAATTGCGAGTGGATTCATTGTCATATTGAGATTTATGCGCATTAAGTATAACAGTTAATTAGTGACTCATTCAATTATGTTACGAGTATAGAATTTAAGGTCTTTTCTATTCTTGTTACCCGGCTCCCACTATTTTTATCGGAATAACACACTCCCATGTGAAATCCGGAAGTATCGTCGCTCTACTTCATAGTGGTGATCGAGTTCTTTATAAATTTTAATAGAGGGCAACCGAACAGGTTTCTAGTCTATTAATTTTCATAAAGTGGTGTCCAACACCAACCCATCTAATGGATGATTCGATCTTCTTTTTCCCCTTGTTCACTCCCCTCAACCTATACGGTTTCTATGGTTCGTGAACAAGTTAAGTTTATACCATCGACGCAAATCGGTTTCACAATTGAATCTTATCAGCAACCTATCGGGTTTCTAGGGATAAAATTTGCTCCAACCGAAGGCATCGATGCGCTCATTAATTTATCCGTCCTTCGACGACTACCCGATAACTCGGAAGCATAGCACATCCGGTTTGGATTTCAATTTCGAAAACTTCGATGGAGGAAGGAAAACCTTGAAACCTTATAAACTTAATTATTTGTTGTGGGAGAATTATCGCGATTAACGTTACACTTTGCACATTAATCATATTAGCGCGTTTGTGGCATTCATACAATATGAAACAACCAATCACAACCTAGTTGCTACCAACATGTGGTTCATGGACCGTTCCTAGAAAACAAAAACTCCGTAATCTAATTACAAGTCTTCGTCTTGAATCTTCGTCTTCTCGAAATGGATCTTCCTCGGTCTTCGTCATTACATATAAATTTTACATTGAAAATTGCATCCTAGATACAAATTTTTCTAGTAAAATAAATAGGCTCAAAGCGGCCTTTACAACCCAATCGAATAAAACGAGCGATTCAAAACTAAGTCCACGAACCACATCCCCATTCAAAAGCATTCATTCAATAAATACTAAATAAATGGAAAGCGTAGAGATACATTGATCCAATCAACAATACGAACCGATCCAATCGATTCACACGATCGGTAATATAATAACGTTCAAAATAATTGATCGACCATAAATATTCCAATTAATCAAATTTCCCTTATAAAATGAAATACCATAAATCATTTTAATCATATTAAATCCAATTTAACATGCGGGATTAATTTTCAAGAATACGGAAAAATCGGCCGGGCGAAAATGGCTGCCATGGCGAGTCACTGCCGTGACCTTCCGGCCGGCCCGGCTGGCATGGCGAGTCACGCTCGGCGACTCCGGCGAGCACGGCCCGTGTCTCGACACGGTCGGGTGCACTGGCGATGGCTTTGAAGGTCGCGACACGGCCGTGTCACGGACACGGCCGAGTCACCTGGCGACTTCACGCCCTTTGTCCGAAAAGTCGTCCGACGACGATTCGAGCTCGATTTTGACCGGATATCGATATCAATATTTTTCAACATTCATATCTTCAATATAAATCATATTTCCAAGAAATTAAGATTTATATTTAGACATAAACTTACGAAAAATATAACTACAACGAACGTAAAAATATATACCACGATTATGACTAAAATGATTCCAAATCATTCACCATCTAATCAAGCATTCCAAATGCCAATATCGTATATACGATCGCAAGACCTACGCTCCGATACCCTTTGTTGGGATTCGGTGCCTAAAACGAAGGCCCAACGGAAGGCGGTAAAACGAAAATTAATTCGATCCGAATCCCTACGAGGATCGATCGAGCTACGTATATACGAATATCAAAAGCGAAATACAAGAGATACGAGAAACATACCCTCGTAGTCCGTTGATTAAATGGATAACCTTCTCTTGAGCTATTCCCAAGCTCTTGAACGATCCAACGCCGAAAACACCGCGTCTCTACTTGCCACGCGCCGGAAAAACAACCGAGCAGCGATCACCTTGCTATCCTCCGAGGATACGGCTAGAGCTAAGTGATGAAGCTATATATGTAAAGATTATTACACTCTAAGTGTTTTAATCTTACTCTCTCTCTATATGATTTTCTCCCAATTTTTCTCCAAGAAAAATTAAGAAGAAATGAATGAAGAAGAACACCAAAAATTTTCTCTTCCCTCTCTCTAATTTGATCCGCCGTGAGATCTGAAATGAGGAGAGGTAAGATGCTTTATTTTGGTCTTCAAAATTTATTCACATGATTAAGTCACCCACCATATCTCCTTTTCCCTTAATATAAGAGATATGAAATCTCAAATGTCAAAAGTCTTCCAACAAGAAAACAAGACTATGATCAAGGTAGGAAATTAAGGTGGGGCGGCCTCTAGAAGAAATCGGACGAGTTCGGTTCGTTTCGGACTCCCGAGAGTCCAAACAGATAAACTCCGATTCCGTTCGATGTATTTATATCGATTAATTAATCCAATCAATTAATCACATTAAATACATAATAACATAATTAATTTCTCCAAGAAATAATTATATTTATGAATTAAATCAATCACCCAATAATTTATTTAATTCATTAGGCCGTAAATTAATTTATCCAATAAATTAATTTAGACATCCAATGTCCCAAAATCAATTAGACATCCAATGTCCAATAAATTAGATATCCATATCTAATATTTATAATGAGAGATTAAGCTCGATTCATTCATCGTCAATCCTAATGCGCGACTCGGTAGGTCCGTCTCGATCGGCAATGGGAGGAACCAAAGAGTAGTAGCACCACCTAGCCGGCTGGTGGCCTACATCACGGATCGAGAACGAATGATTGGGATCATTCAAGAACCATTCTCGTGAATACCAAGAACGTATAAACCCTTCTTTCAAATGTCCCGATCAAGTTATAGGGTCACGGTCGGTCAAACCCCATACGTACTTGACGCTATGCATGCGTTAATGCAAACCGAGATCATCGAGTATCGTGTATCTAATACAACTAGCTCCAATGCTTTGGCCAAAGACTTATGATCTCATCTCGATAACCGCATAGGACATATAACCCACTCACTTACGGAGAAAGAATTCTATCTTGGTATTCGGTAGGACTGCTACTTGCCGTCAAGATGCACGTCGAGGTTGACCCCGCCTTAGGTTTCTGAGGTCGAACTACTCTAATGAAAATCTTGACGTCACAAGCACATCCCTACTAAATCCTCAAGTCTAAGGTTCACGAATACCTATCACAACCTTTCGATTCCGTCATTGTGAGGTCCGGAGTGAAATCCATGTGACGAATCGAGGGTGAGTCGGTTCGAGTATACTAATCCAATTAGCATACCTATAACGTGTGCTCCCACTAACCATTAGTGTTCGACAGGCACTCTCCATGTCAAAGAACACGTCATACAAGTCTTCACATAAAATTAACGCCTACCAAGTTTCATCGACTTGCGAACGATTAAGTATTTGAGCTATAACCTTTCCAGTGCCGACCCCCTTATCCAATAAGGAGTGGAACGTTTTGCTCTCAAATACATGGACTAGTTTCTATATGTTTATTTACGAGTTAGGAATGCCAGTAACTACCAGTAAATAAAGAAACATTCATTTGCCTTATATAAATGGTTTACATAATTACAAGTACAATGCCCTCACTCAACAACCTCTGAGTGGCATTCGAGGGCATACTCCTAACAGTCAAACACTTTGAAACGTACTCCGCTACGTCCTTCTTCATATTCCCCCACGAGAAGTTTTGCTTTAAATCTTTATACATCTTACTACTGCCTGGGTGAATAGAATAGGGCGCGCTATGAGCTTCCTTTAAAATTGTCCGTCTCAAATCATCATCCTCGGGAACGCAAAGTCGACTCTGAAATCTCAGAACCCCATCATCTTGTATCACGAATCCTGGGGCTTTTCCTTTCTTTACTTTGTCATATAATCGAAGAATCAGAGAATCGTTCAGTTGTTTAGACTTGATCTCCTCGACTAGTGATGAAGTCAGTTCCATCACATAAAGTTGCCCTTGGATTCCTGGTGCCCATACTTCAATTCCCTCGCGGATCAGTTCTCGCTGAATACTGGTTTGGGACGTAAGTGCTTCCAATACTCGAAGAGAAACAGGTTTACGGCTCAAAGCATCAGCTACTACGTTTGCTTTCCCCGGATGATAGAGAATCTCCAAGTCGTAATCCTTGATCAATTCCACCTTCTACGCCTCATGTTTAACTCTTTCATTCGAAAATGTACTTGAGGCTCTTATGATCTGTAAAGATCGACAATGAGTGCCATACAAATAATGTCGCCAAATTTTCAAGGCAAAGACCACAGTGCTAGCTCCAGATCGTGAGTCGGGTAATTAACCTCATACGGTTTTAATTGCCGAGAAGCATAAGCAATCAATTTATCCTTCGCATCAATACACAACCTGGACCACGATTCGAAGCGTCGCTGTATACCATAAATCCGTCAATTCCCTCTGGCAGCGCTAATATAGGTGCTGTCGTCAGTCTCTTCTTAAGCTCATCAAAACCAGCCTGACATTTCTCATCCCACTTGAACTTTTGAGTTTTCTGTAACAGCTGGGTGAGCGGACGAGCAATTTTGGAAAACCCCTCTACAAAGCGGCGATAGTATCCAGCAAGTCCTAAGAAACTTCGGACCTCTTTCACGTTTTTAGGAGCTTCCCAGTCCAAGATTGCCTCGACTTTCTTCGGGTCCACCTGAACTCTATCGGCTGAAATCACATGCCCAAGGAAGGTTACTTCCTTAAGCCAGAACTCGCATTTTGAAAGTTTTGCATACAGCTGTTCCTTCCTCAAGGTGCTCAAAACCACACGTAAATGCTCGGCATGTTCCTCTGCGTCCTTCGAATATATCAAAATGTCATCAATGAAGACGACCACAAATTTATCCAAGTATTCCAAGAATACCCGATTCATCAATTGCATGAATACTGCAGGAGCATTGGTAAGTCCAAACGGCATCACTACGAATTCATAATGCCCGTACCGGGATCTGAAAGCAGATTTCGGTATATCCGATTCTTTAATTCTCAACTGGTGGTATCCTGATCGCAAGTCTATCTTCGAGAATACCCTTGCCCCTTGCAGTTGATCAAACAAGTCGTCAATCCGAGGTATAGGATACTTATTCTTGATTGTCATCTTGTTGAGCTCCCTGTAATCAATACACAGTCGGAGGGATCCGTCTTTCTTCCGGACAAAGAGAACGGGCGCTCCCCAAGGAGAAATGCTCGGTTGAATATAACCCTTCTGCAACAATTCCTCCAGTTGTTTCTTGAGTTCATACATCTCGGTTGGCGCCATGCGGTATGGTGCTCTGGAAATAGGAGTTGCTCCCGGCTCTAGCTCGATAGTGAATTCCACTCCCCTCTGCGGAGGTAACCCAGGTAGTTCGTCAAGAAATACATCTGAGAACTCGCTCACAACTGAAATAGACGAGAGCTCTACTCCTTCCTCTTTCCTCATGGCATAGCACCAAAGTCCGTGACATCCCTGCTTCAGTAATTTCACGGCTTTCATTGCCTTGATCAATTTTCCCGAGCTTCCCGGTCTCCATCCTCAGAATAAGTGTTCAGATCCGTCATCAGCAATGATGGAAATGACTCTCTCTCGGTAATTCAGCACAGCTCCATAACGGTTGAGCCAATCATCTCCGAGAATTAAATCGTCACCGTAGATGTCAACTACAATGAGATTCGATGGCCACTCTCTTCCTTCTATAGATACTGGGAAATCCCTAGCTTCTAGTGTTCCCACAATTTTCTCTCCGATCGGTAATCCCACAACATAAGGTTCACAATTATACAAGCACGAGATGTTCAAACGATTAACACAGTTCAAAGATATAAAAGAATGCGTAGCTCCCGAATCGAACAAGACACTAACTGGTTGCAAAAGGATCTGAATCGTACCTGATGCAACAGCTGTGTTCGATCATCGATTTCCTCATTTCATAAAGGCGTGGAGGAACGGACCCAGCACTGGATGCCTCTCTCTTCCTAGCGTTCTGCTGCTGAAATCCACTTTGCTGCGTCTGGTTCACACTCGTCTCCTTCGGGACTGGAGCTGGAGTGCGAGTACCAAAAGATCGGGTCGCATTCCCACAAAATGTTGCGCGATGTCCTTCCTGTCCACACTCGAAACAGTCACAGCAGGCGCGAAACAATCACGTCGAACATGTCCCGCCTTGCCACGGTTGTAACACTTCTTCCTGCGTCGAAACGGTCGGTCTTGCCGGAACTTCTTTCCTCCTCGACTAGGATGCGGAGGTCTCTGGATGAGTGAAAAGAGGACTGACCCGGCGGGGCCCGCTATTCTTATTCTCCGTGAAGTTGCCGGAGAGCTTATGTTTCTTTGCTTCCGTCGATTTCTCTCTGTTGCTTCCTTCATATCGTAGGCCAACGCCTTGTCACAATCTTGCCTCAAGGTGGTACAATCAAATCCGGACATATATTGCTGAATTTCCGGCTTCATTCGCATGTCAAAATGGAAAATCCTTTCCGCCTCGGTCTGACCAGTGGCGCACATAAGTCATTTGGTGATTAAAAGTCTTAATCACTTCCGTCACGGATGCTTCGAATTTTGTGGTGAGAAAAACTCCCGAACTCGGGCCTCTCTAATCGGGCGAGGACAATCGTGCCTCCATCATCAACTTGAATTGTCCGGTCAACATTATGCTCCTCCGGTCGAATGGCCTCCCACGGTCGAAAGCCTCCCGGTCAAAAGATCTTGGGCGTAGGAACCTTCCTATCGTTGGGACAGTTAATCCCCGCAAAAATCTTCTCTAATTCCTTCAGCCAATGATCCCACGAAAGCGTCTCAGTGGAACCGTCAAATTTCGGAGGATGCAATTTGACCACCTCGGTAAGCCATTTATCTCCCCGATTATCCACGTTATTCTGCTGTCCCATCGCCGTCTGCATGCGATCCACAACTTGAGCAACCCGATTTATCTGGGCAACCACTGTGAAGCACTCCGGCACGTTAGGATCTGCATTATTATTTGCCGATCCTGCTGTCCCCCGGAATGTGAATCCGTTTGACTAGCGGCTATCTCTGGGGTAGATACCGACTCTTCTTGCCTCGCATTTCCACGTCCGCGTCCACGACCGCGTCCGCGTCCACGACCTCCTCTCAACATACTGTAAACATAAATACTCAATATCCAGGACAAACTTTCTCAAAGTACATCCATTAATGTTTACAAGGCGTGAATTAAATAAAGCAGTAGTATTCGAGATTAGGAAACTTACAACCACAATCCACACGGCGATCTTTGGCTCACAGGTGATGTTACGACGACCAATAATCAAATAACGTAAATGCACCCAACTAACCCTACCGCCAAGATATCCATAAATCTTAGCTCCGATACCATATTACGTAACACCCGAGATATTCGGAATAATTACTGCCGTAAACCCTTTAGATAAGGATTTACAAGGCTAATTTTAAAAGAAGTATAAAAATAAACCAATCGAACAAGCTGGAATTCACATCTGATTTGAATCAAACGATCAAATGTCTTGACTTATACAACCATATCGAAAGGACTTTATTAATACGGACATACTCAGTACTAAACGAACCAAGAAGACAGATCACAATAATAAGAACATCAACCACATCACCGAGCCATCTCATCGTCCCGTTGTGTGTTGCCTCCCGCTCCTCGACTACCCGAACATCAAAACAATGTCCACCCCGAAGGGTTAGCAAAACAATGCTAGTACAAGTATCGTCATACAATAAATCATTAATGCATCATAAAACATGCAAAACGGACTTCCGCCACGGAATCAACGATGCGAATCCTCACGATTCCATCTACACAATACATGGTAATCCAGCGATCCAGCGCCCTCAGCATAGATCCCCATGATGATCCCGTCGGACCAACGCATGGTGGAAAACCCGTCCAGCGATCCAGCGCCCTCAGCATAGATCCCCATGATGATCTCGTCGGACCAACGCATGGTGGACATTCGTTCCAGCGCCCTCGGCATAGATCCTCATGACCCCTCGGATCATTTATACCATAATCAATCAATTATGCATACACATATGCATTTCAATATGTTCATCAATACGAACAACCAACAACGAATATCACGCGAATTTCCAGAAATACATCTCATATACAAAAATATGAACAAAACCACAAGCATGATAAATCAAACTCGACATATGATACTTGCCTCGAAAATGGCAAGGACGAAACACTTCAAAGATCTCGACACACTCGAAGGCCGCCTCCTTCGATCAACGTAACAAGCTCGAACCTTAACAAAAGGAACGATATACAAATCATCTCAAGTCGAACGATGGCCTAACAATTCGGTCTATGGCCGAAAAGCTCAAAATAACCACTCTGCCTGGACTGCTTAGCGTGCGCTACGTACTCTACGTAACGTGCGCTAAGCAGGCCTGTTAGCGTACGCTATCGTGTAAGACTAGCGTGCGCTAGTTATGAACTGACAGTTTGAACCGGCCGATACATAACGTACGCTACGTACGTTTTATACGTTAACTGAACCCCGATAGCGCACGTTAACTCACATATGTTAGCGTGCGCTAACGTTGCATGGCAGAATACTGCAAACCGAAAACTGGGTTGAATAGTGAAGAACTCATGAATTCTACCGTGATAATACAAGTTATCCTCGGGCATATCATGCTAAAAAGGTTGTGGAAGTTTTGAAATACAAATATACGGATAGTCATCTCAATATCATAATCCATCTATGATCTTCAAGAAATAATCTAAGTTCCGCTCGTCTTACGTTCCAAAACACCTGATTCCAACGTATACAACGTAGCAACTGGGTAAAATCCGATTACTGATCATAAATCGATTTGAACATGCTTAGGAGTCCTTATAATAAGATGGTTCAAAGGTTCATACGATATATAGTGCCGATACGTCAAAGTATCCTTCTAACATGTGATGACCGATTATAAACGAAATACCAGCTATCCAATCATGATTCAAACTTCCTTAGGAACATTACTAACATTGGTGAAGAATCACCTACCTCAAGTAGTGAAGAACACGGAGGAAAATGAAGCAATCCGACACCGAAAGCTTGAACACCAATCTCCAATGATATACGATCTTCAATCACGAATCAGGATGTTGATATGAAGTGTTTGGGGTGAAGGAAGTTATGTTCTAAGTGTAGGAATTCGGGTAATGAGAGTAGAAAAGCGAAATCTCGAATAGGATCTTTGTCTATTTATAATAAATGGCTATTAGCGCGCTAGACCACATTCGTAGCGTGCGCTAACGCTCTGATCTAAGCGTACTTGGCACTTAGCGTGCGCTACGCATATACCTGTAGCGTGCGCTAAGGCGTTGACTCGGCTTTTCCCGAAAGCCGTCCAGGTACATCCGACACAATCCGACAAGGGTCCCCCGGCCAGATCTCACCTACCGCACGTCTCAATCGATTTGACCACGCATAGCGTGCGCTAATGACACTCTGTAGCGTGCGCTATGAATCCACGCTAGTGCACGCTAAACATAGTCGGTAGCGTGCGCTACATGCGCAGATTTAAAATCTTTAAGTCACAATCAAGAAATTAAACGCTCGACAACATCGGACTATGAAATACGGAGAATAGTACTCAGACAAAAGTACAATTATTACAATATCACAAGTTCCAATTACATAACAGAAATCTCGGGTATTACATGAGCGGATTGGGGGTGTTATATAAATGGTATCAGAGCTTAGGTTGTGGAAACCTAGGATGTCGGGTTTAGTGGTGTCTATTGAGTTTTTGTCGCGTCGGATTTTTTCTGACTGAGTCGTGTCGCGATGCGTCGTCTGAGTTGGTTGGTCGTGATTAGTATCGTGGGGCGATCATTATTTTCGTGCGACCTTTGGATGTAAGTCTCCCTTCTTTGTGATGTGCCTCGTGTGGCACGAGACACTTGTATGATTAGTCGTTAAGTGATGGGATCTTTATGCAGATTCTTGGTTTCGTGATATGTGTTTATGTGACTCTCATATTTCGCCTATATGAGGAGTGTTGTCGCTATTTATGTCCTTATGACTGTGATATTTTAACTGTTTGTTTTCCGACAAAAGACATGTATTGTCTTGATTTTGTACGAATTGATGCGTGTACTATGATGCGTATAAGTGAATGTCGATACGTGTGAGTTTTGGGCGTTCTGGCCTATTGGATTTTCAAAAACCCTGAGTATCTTAGAAAATAAATTTCGAGACGTACTTTTAAAAATGAATTATTTTCTCGCGGTACTTTCAAGGTGCTACAGTATGTTTAAAAAATTATTCCCCTTGAGGACCAAAATATTTTGATATATTTTCAATGATTTAGTAACGCATTGGCTTAGACCCAAGGGTCTAATATTTCTGAAAGTTTTATTTTAAAATAAAAGTGTCCTCATTTTTATCCAACGCAAGATGGTTTTTCAAAGTCTCGTTAACAAGGTTTGCATTACTTTTTCGAAATATGATACTCAAAATTCAACTGATGTTTCCAAATTGTTTTCGAAATGGTGGTTTTCGTTTTTAAAACCTATCTTTCCTGTGTGAGGCCCGGAAACGTATGTACGATGTTAGCATTACCGTCAGTGGTGGTGTGAGCGTGGAGTCATTCGCCACACAGTTGTTGTATTAGATCTCCATAAGAGGTGTGATGTGGCATTTAATGTTTGTCGCCTCGGGGTGAATTGTGTGTTGTCGCACATGTGCGAGCTGTTAAAGCTTGGGTTTGTACGTTTGTGTAAATGTTTGATTGTTTCATGATGTTTTGCGATTATGTGCTGGTTATCGTTCGGGCCGTTGAGATCGCCGAACGATGCCATCATTGTTGTGATGTTGATATGTATGTTGCCTTATGATAGTAATAATTGTAAGTGTTGCATGTTATGATTTTCTGTTGTGCTGAGTGGTTGCTTATTCAGTATACCAAGGGGTAGAGGTCGTGGTCATGGCGACCGGGTGCGTGATCGGGATCATGCTGCTGGTGATGATATCGATATCGGTGTTGATACTATTTTACTGCAGGTAGCTACACAGATGACTCAGTTGACTCAGGCAGTTCAACGCATTACAGATGTGACCCAGAACACTGGTGCAAATCAGTGGCTTCGAGAAGTGGTTCGTATGAATCCCCCTCGTTTCGCTGGTGCTGCAGATGCATTAGGCTGGGATGGTTGGCTTTTCCAGTTGGAAAATATATTCGAGGCAGTTGATTGTTCAGAAGAGCGTAAGTTGTCAGTCGCTCAGTATCTTCTTGACAAGGATGCCGCCAGTTGGTGGGAGGCTGTTAAGCCTCGAGATCGTGTTGTCACGTGGGCAGAGTTCCAGAGATTCATGAGATGAGTTTTGTCCAGAGCCGATCAGAAATCAGAGGATTAATGAATTCTTTTCGGCGAAACCGCAAGATGTACCGCTGTCTCAAGCTATTATTGATATTAGCAAACAACTCGACTATGTGCAGGATCAGGTAAGGACGGAGGAGGATAAGATCTGTCATTTTAGTAGGCGGATGAATACGGAGATTCGTCAGTACATGGCAGGTCTCAATTGTACTTCCTTGAGAGATTATCAGAATAGGGCGTTAGCCTATGAGCTATCCAGATTATCGACTGAGAGTATGTCTGACTCTAAGAAACAGAAAACCATTGGAAACTTTTCAGGAAATCAGGGGAGTGGCCCCCCTGAGGCTGGGACTTCGTATCGTCATCCCAGAATGGTTCCTCAATCGCGTGATCAGAGGAGTAGTACCCCTGCAGTGAGTAATGTGAGCAGCATGAAGACATGCTATAACTGTAGTCAAGAAGGCCATACCGCGAAGAATTGTCGTTCACCGTTAGTCAGCTGTTTCGAGTGTGGCAGGTGGGTCACCGAGCCGTGCATTGCGAGACGGTAGCTCAGAGATTTGGGGATTGAGGTTGTGTCTCTGCTCCGAAAGGACACAGAGATGCCTATTGAGGATTTCGGCGTAGCCCGAACTGTTTATGATTGTCATTGTGGACCGTTTTGTGTTTATTTCTATTTTCTTGACTGTGCATGTTTTCTTATATTGGAACCTCCTGTTTTGTGATTGTTCAGATAATCGAGTTGATTTTATTATCTGTTTGATGACGCTTGTCACTTGTTGGTTTTATTATGTCTCTACCGGTGGCGTTGTGTTGGTCGTCGTGGAGCGTGTTTTCACGCCGTATATTTCTTTGTGTTGCTTGTAACGTTTCGCCGATGGGCGAAAGTTACGCATTTCTTGTATCTCGTTGAGATGTTCCTGGTGGAATATTGCTTCTCCCTACTTGTTTTAAGTTTCGGGACGAAACTTCTTTTAAGGAGGGTAGTATGTAATATCCGCAATTTCGATTCCCAGTATTTTTTTTTTGAGAGAGTCCATTTTGACGACTCGTTCGTGACCGTTTCGTCATCCCGAGAATGATTAATTCTACACTTTTTGACATCCGAGTTCGTTTCGGTGTCGTTTTGTTGAGTTCCGTGTTTTTAGGCGACTTTTCCGCGCTTGAGTTCGATTCATGCGAATCTCGTTCAAAACTATTGTTTAGGGTTTCTCGTAAGTTCTTTTAACGTTGTTATACGTGTTGTGATCTTCGGGTTGGTTATCCGTTGTCGTATCGTGATGTTTCGGGCGTTTGGGCCATTTCGTAATTTTCCAAAGTTTTGGGGGTTTGCCTTCATATCGTCCTTTCAACCTTCGGGTTGTTGGAACCATGTGTTTGGTTAGTGCTTAACTCGTGTTTTGAATTTTATACTATTTGTCGTATTCGTTCCGTATGTTTTTGGGAATTTGAGTCGTCGAGTTATGGCTGCTGGGCACTAGCCGGCCAGGTGCGGCAGGGACCGGGAAAGTGCGCACGAGCATGGCGCACGAGCTGGGCGCACGATCCAGTGCTCGTGCGTCTCGGCAGACGCGTGGCAATGACGTGCATGATCCGGCGCCCGACCGGCCGCTCGTGCGTGCCTGCTCGTGCGTCGCTGGGCAGTATATATATGGTTGGGCAGGCTACTTCTTCACCCGTTTTTTCACTCATTTCACCTCCTACGCGGCCAAGACTTGGATAACACGAAGGCATGATATTGTTCTATCAATCCACGAAGTTATTGAGTTTCTAACATCGATTAATCATTCCATAACCTCCCCCGATCGACCGAATCAAGGTTAGATTTTCTACAAATCTAGTTTTGGGGAAATTGGGGATTTTGTTTGATTTCGTCCGTTTAATCCGATTTAACCTATGTTAGTGATGAATTGTTGATTATTAGGTTGTATTCTACCAATTTCTTTATTGTTCCATAGTTTTGATTGCCAAGGATTCGTTGTTTTGTTGAATTCCTAATCGACGCCTTGAAGGTGTACGGTAGAATGTCATAGAGGGGTTTTCGGACGTTCTACGATTATTCTTCCTCGTATGATCATTGATTTATTAATTATATGATGTTAGGTCGAGTTTCGTGTGAAGAGCCCGTGTTGAACCCTTCCGTTCGTCGTCGTCGTCTTCATTTTCGATAGCATCGAGGGTTTCGAAGCTTCTCGATCGAGCTGTGTGCCACGGAGTACTTGCGTGCCAATTTCGAGGCAAGTACCTTGTCCATACATTTCTTGTTTTGCAGATATGATGATCGGTGATCGTCTAAATGTGTTCGTTTGGTTGTTTGAGATGAACTTTCAAAGATTTGGTTTAGCCTCGTTAAAGGCTCACTTTCAAAACGCGTGTGTTTTGTGAATGTTGCGTCTCGTGAATGGTTAAGTGAACCCTATGAATATGCTTGTTGTTGTTGTTGTGCTTTGATAATATATATGCGTATATTATCTCATTTTGGTACGTTGTGATTTGACAATGGTGTCGTGCTTTGTGTTTGTTGCCTTTGGGTGAATTGTTTGGATATCCTTGGTGTGATATACTATTTGTGTGAATGTGTGGATATGGTCGAAGGTCTACGATGACATAGGGCATGTGATCACGTGGTCAGGATGCAACAAGTGATTGATCCAACCGTGAGCGCCTAAGACAATCTACGGTGACACATGTCTTGTGATCATGTGGTCAGGATGCAATAAGTGATTGATCCAACCGTGAGATGATATGGCATGTGTTCACGGTGTTATGTGTACGATTTGTGAATGTATTTTTGCTCACCTCGGGAGGGTCCGATGAGGCCTCGAGGGAATCCAATGGTATAGCCCTGGATTCACGAGTTGGTGTGTATATGATTTGTGAATGTATTTTGCTCACCTCTGGAGGGTCCGACGAGGCCTCGAGGGAATCCATTGGTATAGCCCTGGATTCACGAGTTGGTGTTGTTGTGTGACCAAGATTTGCGTATCTTGAGTGATTATGTTGTGTTGATTTTATGTCCGTTGAGGACACGTGACATGGGTTTTGACCCCGTGAATTGTTGTTGGTTTTATTTGTAAAAACAAAAACCTTTGGGTTATGACCCCTATTGATTTTGAAAAGAGAAGGATTCGATAATCCTAAATTGTTTTCTATTAAAACTCCCGATGGCGTACTAAACTATTTTGTAAATTGTTTCTCTTGAATTATGATGTTTTACTTAAACTCTTGCTTCGGGAAGTATTTTTCGTTGTGTTTGAATCTTTGAGGATTCGTGATTATTGTTATTCTTGGAACTTGAATTCTATGACTCGTATTTTGCATTTTATACTTGCACTAGCAAAATTGTGGAATTTTGCTAACCCCCGAGTAATCGGGGGGTGGATGTTTGTATTGCATTCAGGTTTTGGGGAGCATAACACAGGGTTGGCATGAAGGATGATGAAAGATGATCGATACTAATCATATGAGGACCCGTCTATTGCTGTATTGGTTCAGTTGTATATTATTTCCGCTGTAATATTTTTCCCATTGTACGGGAGTATTTTGTATTTAACCCCTGCGTGGGCATGTATTGGGATTGAGCTGTACTTATTTATTGAAAGACCAAATCGGTCTACTGAGTCATTTTAGCCTTAATGGCATTGTTCAGATGTTCAATGTTGTTACCAGCCTGGTAGATCCTTGAGGAAAGGTTCTACGACGTGTAATATCCCTGAGCGGATTGGGGGTGTTGCACTGCCGCCCCAGTATCCAGACCCTTGACGTAGCCCGTAGCCTCGCAGGTATCAACTTGCTCGGTCATGCACTCGATCCGGGGTTTGTCTCTCTCAGATAGGCCTTGCGTTCAGCCCGGATCTTCAGACATTGGGTCGATGAGTCGGAGACTGGCGGCCTTGAGATTCTCCTTGCTAACCAAGAGGTGATACTTCCTCTGCTCAATCGGAAGGTCCAACAAGCTCTCAACTCAGTCGTCGAAGTCAGAGTCTCCTCCACTGGAATACGATATGCATAAAAAACAAATGATGAATGTTAGCCAAGAAAGGACAAACAAAACCGCAATTCGAATACTCACGGATTTTAGAAATGAAATTCTCCGAGACCCTCAGCCGCCCATCCACAACTCCAGGACCAACTTCTTCCTCCGGCTTCATCTAATCCCCCCGATGAAGAACCATTGTTCCTTCCAGCTGTGAATGGTCTCCGCCACATCCAGCACTTCCTTATGCATCGCTTGTCGGGTGGTCAGATAGAACCAGCCCAATCTGGTTCTACCAACTGACCTCTACAAAAAGAGGCTATTAAAATCTTCAAAAGTTGGCTGGGGCCACCCCTTCTGATTGGAAAGGATGAAAAACCCCACGAGCCGAGCCCAAGAATTAGGACGGACCTGTGCGATCGGAAGGCTCCACTGCCTCAGAAACTGGGACAGGACCAGGGGAAGGGGAAACCTCAACCCCGTCAGCAATGAACGGTAGTATACGGCCATGCAGCCAATTGGCGGCTGATGCGGCCTCTCCTCGGGATGCGGGACGAACATCTGCACCGCCGCCGGGATCTTGAATCTCTGCCGCCATGATCCTAGTTGCTCCTCCATCACGAAGCTGCGGTCGACGCTGAATCTCACGCTGTCTCCACAAAAGGGAGCGGCTGCGGCCAAACCCAAGTCTCCTCCGAGGCAGCCCCTTCATATTCTTCCTTCGCCGAAGGCGCCGCTGCCTCCACCTCTGGAGCTCCTGAAGATTCCCCTGGCTCACCTCCGCCATCTTCACCACTCTAATTTACCGGCATAGACCCAAGGGATGAATCCACAACCCCCGTCCTATCAGGCGATACTGTCAACTCAACCGTCCTCTCATCACCCCGGCCGGACATTGATAACGATAAATCAAAAATGGAAAAACTAACTTACCAAAAAACTCTCTGCAAAAATCGGTAAGAACGGCGAAATGAAAAAGAAGAAGAAACAAGAATGACCACCTCTATTTATAATGGAAATGACGACACTAAATGCCTGTCACGTGGCCCCAGAGTCATACTGAACTGTCGCACAATTTCAGAGCCTGTGGATGGCGCCTTCAAATCAAATCATACCATGCGTCCGTCATCATGACACACGCGACACAGAACTCGAACCGACACGCCCTTTGAGGAGACATCCCTTCGAGATACCCACTCTACGAAACAACCCTGGGAAAACCGTATTGGCCCAACTACAAATCAGACCAAGCCACCCCGGCACGGCTCTGGACTCGGGGGCCCTTGGTGACAGCCGATCCGCTCTGGCATCCACTCATCCACCCCCCGCCAGCTCAGCCATACCCCCCCGAACCGGAAGACAAGAACAAGTTTCCGACTCGACCGACTAAGCAGGTATGACAAAGAAGGCCGAGCAGATCCATACCAATTATGTCCCAAAAATCCGTTATGGCATGACCGAACATAACAATTAGATAATGTAGGTAGGCCCCAGCACCTCCACGTTATGACATGACCGTGTAGAGCAGTTAGAGACTGGAGGCCGACCCCGGAACCGAACATGCAACAGGTAATTATCACCAAACGCAGTTAATGCGATCTGTCCTCCCTCTTCCCAAACCCATCCTCAAATGCCGCCACCTGTCTGAGACATTCCCTCCTCCTGGCAAGTGTTTGGATGTATCTCAAACATTCTCCAAATGTCAATCTTCTAATTAGCCAAAGCTTATATAGAGGGAATATACGATAGAGAAGGACTTTTAAAAATTTCCATAAATAATATTACTCACTTGTAATAGAAAAAATCAAACTAGACCGGCTTGAAAATTCAGCTTGACTCCAAGATAATCGATAAAATTTCGTTATCCTACTCATTCGGCTTTTTATTCTCAAGCCTTGTTTACTACGTGGCTTTGATTCACCTAGTCCAGATCAGCATTTTGTTGATCATATCAGATATCAACACTGGGTTCGAACCTAACAGAATAATGCATTAATTTACATGTTATTGCTGAATTTTCTCGATAGTGATCGTCGTGGATATCATCTGATTCGGCATCTCTTTCATTACAATGAAAACTTGTTGTCCCGGCATTGTTATCCCTTTGGTGTTACCCCCGTTGCACTGATTAGAGCACGAAGTTGGCATCTCTCTGAGGTTTGAAAATAATAATTATGAATGATGTTTAAAAAGGATTTTGAAAAGATATTTTCGAAAAGAAATTGGAAATGGTTCTTCAAAAGCGTCAAGGGCTGACTTTTCTAAATTTATATCGAGATGATGGCATTTTACAGATACTTTGTTGAAAACAATTCGGAGATATTGCTTCTGATTGTGATTGAAAAGCATAGTTGTAACGTTTGATGATTTGAGGCTCGTGTAGTCAAAGTATGTGGAAACGGATTGTGAAATATGAAATGACATGATATTTTTGAAAAAATTGTACCAATGTTGATATTCTTGAGACGTTTTGAGACTTGTGGCCGGGTAAATCCATGGGATTTTCCTTACGAGGCCTCTGGGGTATATGTTATTATTCAGGTAGTTCGGCCGACTCCTGACTTGGTATGTACTACCCGGAGGGTAATCCAACTAGGGATCTCTCGACGGGGACTCTGGGATATATATTATCATCCAGGACAATTTAGATATCCAATATCTAATATTCATAATGAGAGAATAAGCTCGATTCATTCCGTCGTCAATCCTATTGCGTGACTCGGTAGGTTCGTCCTAGTCAGTAATGGGAGGAACCAAAGAGTAGTAGCACCACATAGCCAGCCTGGCGGCCTACACTGTACCCCAGCTGAGAACGAATAATTGGGATCATTCAAGAACCATTCTGTTGTGAATACCACTATACGTATAAACCCTTCTTTCAAATGTCCCGATCAAGTTATAGGGTCACGGTCAGTCAAACCCTATTTGTACTTGACGCTATGCATGAGTTAATACAAATCGAGATCATCGAGCTCTCGTGTATCTAATACAACTAGCTCCAATGCTTTGGCCAAAGACTTATGATCTCATCTGCCAATAACGGCATAGGACATATAACCCGTTCACTAACATGAGAAAGAATTCTATCTTGGTATTCAGTTGGACCTGCTACTTGCATGTCAAGACACACGTCGATGTTGACCCCCGCCTTCCGGTTTACAGGTTCGAACTACTCTAATGAATATCTTGACATCACAAGCACATCCCTACTAAATCCTCAAGTCGAAGGTTCACGAATACCTATCACAACCTTTCGATTCCGTCATTGACTGTCCCGGAGTGAAATCCGTGTGATGAATCGAGGGTGAGTCGGTTCGAGTATACTAATCCAATTAGCATACCTATAAGCTCCCACTAACCATTAGTGTTCGACAGGCACTCTCCATGTCAAAGAACACGTCATACAAGTCTTCACATAAACTTAACGTCCAGTCAAGTTTCATCGACTTGTGAATGATTAAGTATTTGAGCTATAAACCTTTCCATTGCCGACCCCCTTATCCAATAAGGAGTGGAACGTTTTGCTCTCTAATACACGGACTAGTTTCTATCTGTATAATTACGAGTCAGGAATGCCAGTAACTACCAGTAAATAAAGAAACATTCATTGCCTTATTTTAATGATATACATAATAACAAGTACAATGCCCTCACTCAACATCCTATGTGTGGCATTCGAGGGCATACTCCTAACAGGTCCGTGGCTTTATGATGGGCTCAATGACTAATGAGCTGCAGAGAGTGCACGAGAAAATGACTTCTGCTAGGCAGATTCTCGCACACTTGACCGAGCTTTATAGAGAGCACAGTAGGATTGCTAGATATGAGATATCGAAGCAGTTATTCAGTGCTAGGATGAAGGAAGGGGAGAAAGTGGGAGACCACGTCCTCAAGATGATCTCTATGATTGAGAGGCTCGAGGTGCTAAACTTTCACATGGATTTATCCCTCCAAATTGATCTCATCCTTCAATCTCTACCTGAATCCTTCACACAGTTTGTAATGAAATTTCATGTACATTAACTGGGTTAATGAACAAACTGGTGACGACACAGTCAAACATGAAGACTAAGCTGAGGGAGGCTGCTCTTGTAATTTCTTCTGGGCCTCGGAGGTCCAAGAACAAGAAGAAAAAGACCTACGAGCAGTATAAACCCAAGAAAGGGGTGCATACAGGCAAGGGCAAGGCCTCAAAGGTTTAGAACGTAGGCGGTCCCAAACCTACGGACAAATATCTTGAATGCGGTGAGCTGGGCCACTGGCGTAGGACTTGTCCCAAGATCATTGGCGGATCAGGTACGGAACTTTTGTTTTTGAAACCAATTGTTCCGCTACTGTATATTCTGCTTCATGGATTCTGGATTCAGGTGCTACTTCTCATATCTGTACTATGAATCAGGATCTGGAACAAAGTAGGCAACTTGATGAATTGAAATTAAGTTACTGGGTAATTAATTTAATTCATAAATTGTATTTCTTAGAGAAATATATTTGTATTTGATATAATTAATTAATTGGATTAATTAATTAGTATAAATATATTGGTTGTAACACCCCCAATCCGCTCAGGGATATTACACGCCGTAGAACCTTTCCTCAAGGATCTACCAGGCTGGTAACGACATATAACAACCCAACCATGCCTTTCAGGCTAAAATGACTCAGTAGACCGATTTGGACTTTCAACAAATACATACAACTCAAATACAACTCATGCCCACGCAGGGGTCAAAATACAACCACACCCGTACAACGGGAAAATATAGCAGCGGAAAAATAGAGTACAACTGAACCAATAAACAAAGTACGGTTCCTCATGTGATTAGTATCGATCATCTTTCATCATCCTTCGTGCCGACCCTGTATTATGCTCCAAAACCTGAATGCAAAAACAGACATCCACCCCCCCGAATACTCGGGGGTTAGCAAAACTCCACTGTTTTGCTAGTGCAAGAACAAAGTGCAAATACGAGCCATACCATTCACATTCCACGAATAACAATAACCAAGGATCCTCAAAGATCCAAACGAACGAAAAGTACTCCCCGAGGCAAGAGTTTGAGAAAACATTTCAAAATCGAAATATCATAAATCAATGGAAGTAATTTATAAAACGGTTTAGAATGCCATCGAGAGTTTTAATAGAAAACAATTTAGGATTATCAAATCCTACTTTTCAAAATCCAAAAGACAAAAGGGGCCACCGCCCCAAAGGTTTACTTTCCGAAAAATGACATTTACCAAACCGTTGGGATTTTAGCCCCAAATCCGTAAAATGACTTTTACAAAACCCTTGGGATTTTAGCCCAAATCTCATCAACTCACAGTACACAAGAACGACCACAAGGTTCGTCTCCCAACATCAAAATCCACAAATAAAGGATTTAAAACAAACAACAAAATACTCTAGTGCCATCCTAGCCAAGTAGGCCAAACGAACAACTTACCTCTTACACACTTAGTCAATGCATGCAATCATGAAAACCGTTCAAAAGCACTCATTTCCGGAAATGCCATAATCAAATCACGTTTGCAAAATGCACCACAATTAACCGTCGATCCACGTCTCTGTGGACCCCTACCGAGACCCCGTCGGATCTAACCCGTAGTGGTTAAAAGCAAGCTCGTCGATCCACGTATCTTGTGGACCCCTACCGAGACCCCGTCGGATCTAACCCATAGTGAGCATACACATACACACGTTACTCATGCAATACTAATATGCTAAGAATGTAAGTTCATTAAGAATACTCACTAGAGATGGCCATTAACTCGACACCATTGTCAAACTCTTCAAAACACCATAACAAGATTAAATACGGAATACACGATTCCATAACTTTAAACAATAGGAGTATCATCATCAAATTCTTCAACGTTCAAAATAACCAAATCATAATCAATCCCCAAAACACACCATTCACAAAACACACACGCCATTTGAAAGAAAGCCTTTAACGAGGCCAAACCGAAATCTTTTGAAACTTCATTTCAAACAACCAAACAAACACACCAAGACGATCACCGATCATCATATCCATAAAATAAGAAAAGTATGGGCAAGGTACTTGCCTCGAATAACCACAACGCGGAGAATCGGCCGAAGTAGGTTAGCACGAACCGACTACGAACTCGCCGACTCCACCGAACGACAATCCACAACAATGAACTACGAACGAAAACAATAATAACGAAAATGAATTCCAAAGTATGACCCAAATCCGCTGAATTCAAAGAACAAATGACGAAGGTTCAAGGATTTCCCCCAAAACGGCCAAGAACACGATTCGTCCCGTCAAAACCCGAAAACGGAATTCCAAGTTGAAATATGGATATACAATCCATAGAATATGTTTAACAACATCATTTAACCATAATCAATCCATCGAAAACGGATGAAAAACGAGATCGGGGACAAATCCCCCAAAAAGTCAATTCGAAGGAAATCAAGAAATATACTTCGATTCGACGAAGAACAATGGATTAAATGATGTTAAACACAAGAATACTACCAAGATTAATCATACCCATCATGAATTAATCAACAACACGGAACGAATCGGACATAAATGCAAAAATCCCCAAATTCACGAAATTAGGGTTCTAAGGAAGATTACCTTGATTCGCTGGATCAAAGGATGATAACGGACGATTGATTGATGTTATGGACTCAAGAACTTCATGGATTTGTTGTTAAACAACATGGCTTCGTCACCCATGAATCGCCAGCCGCGGACGGAGAAGGAAGGAAGTGAAAAACGAAATGAAATGTGTTGCTCAACCACATTTATACTTGGCGGACTAGCGCGCGCTAGGCTGAAGAGCTAGCGCGCTTCTCGGCCTGGCCGCGACCCAGCTTCTCGGACTAGACTGCCGGCCAGTAAGCGCAGCCTTCCGCCAGTGGCGTGCGCTACTCCGGCCGAAGCGTGACGCAGATCCGACAAGAGCGTGCGCCACTGCCGAGCCCGACGATTCTGAACCCCTGTGAATCCACTGCCTGTGCCCGCTAGCGGCGTTAGGCCATCCGGTAGCGTGCGCTACACTGCCGGTTAGCGGCGCACCCTTCCGGCCGAAGGCGTGCGCTTACGCGGTTCGCGCACCCGTCCGGCCGGTGCCCGCAATCGTCCGGCCATCCCCGAACCGCTGTGGCTCGACGACCCGATTTCCGAAAACGCACGGAACGAACACGACGAAAAGTTCGCGGACGACATCAACGACCGAAATGAAAACATAATACCATAATTAATCATACGCAACCAAGAAATGGGTCGAGACAACAATTACAGATACGGATACCCGTAACTTTCAAGAAATTACAAAATGGCCCAAAACGCCCGGAAATCACGATACGTGATCGAATAACCAAACCGAAGTTCACAACACGTCTAACAAAGTTAAACGGACTTACAGAAAACTCGAAACAGCAGTTCGAACGAGGTTCGCAAGAATCGAACTCAAGCGCGGAAAAGTCGCTAAAAAGCACGGAACTCAACGAAACGACACCGAAACGAACTCGGATGTCAAAAAGTGTAGAATTAATCATTCCCAGAATGACGAAACGGACATGAGCGAGTCGTCAAAACGGACTCCGACCGAAAAAAGAAATTTACCGAAAATCGAAAATTGCGGATATTACATTCTACCCTCCTTAAAAGAAGTTTCGTCCCGAAACTTAAAACAAGTAGGGAGAAGCAATATCCCGCCAGGAAAAACTCAACGAGATACACAAGAATGCGTAACTAATGCCCAACGGCGAAATGTTACAACAACGCAAAGGAATATACGGCGTGAAAACACGCTCCATGGCGACCAACACAACGTCGCCGTTAGGGATATAATAAAACCAACAAGTGACAAGCGTCATCAAATGGATAATACAATCAAGTCAATTATCCGAACAATCGCAAAACACAACGAACGAAAATCAATACGATTGACCAACCTAACGGTACATTGATCAAAACGCGAGCCAAACGCTGAACAAATACGGAATTCCACCACCTAAGGGCTGGAAGATCGAAAACGAAACTAATTTCCCGAACTGAAGGGAGTTACGAAGGAGCCTGAATGTTCACCAATCACGGAACGAGATCAATAAAAACCGAACAATCAAACGATCGAACCACAACGATCGAGACAACAAAAATCGAAGAATCATGTTCGAATCACGAAGAACAATAAAGTTCAAACAACAACTCACAGGATGATCTGGTGAGAACTACAAGTCATGCATTCCCATAAGATCCACAGGAAAGGGAATAGCGATTGAAAAGTCACAACGACAAACGAGTTATTCCGAAATGATGCCACACTCGTTCGATAAACAAAAACAAGGGGCAGGACAAGCTCAGAAATGTCAACGAACATAAATGAGTCGACAAAGTAGAATATACAGAAGTTCAAAATCCGATCCCTTCGAATAAGAGGACTAGTAGAACCAAATGATGTTACTCCCGAACAAGGTTCACAAGAATCGAACCGAACTCGAAAAAGTCACCTCGATAACCAGATCGACCCACAACAAGATCACAGCTCGTTCGGACGATGAAACCGAAATACAGAACAAGTTCATAAAGTACCAACGAACATGAGCGAATCGATAGACTGGAGAAAGAGAAAATACAGAAGTCAAAATAGTACGGGCATTACCTCCGACCTCGTCCACGAAATTCACAAAAACGGGAGCAAGGTAACAAGACATTAAACAATCGACACATAACAGAACCATCACCGATGCACACGGTCATACCAAACCAAGCTCTAACAGCTCGCACATGCACGACAACGCAGAAATCGCCACGAGGCGACAACATTCAATACCAACATTTCGCCTCTCACAGGGGGCTAGCACAACCAATGTGTGGAAAGCGACTCAACGCTCACACCGCCAATTCGATCATACTCGGGAGAAAGTATCAAAATGACAACGCGAACATCACACCTACATACCCAGCCCTCAAACGGGAATGGATATGTTTTAAAAATGAAAACCTCATTTTGAAAATAATTTGAAGAATACCGGTTGATCTTGAGTATCACCTTTCAAAAAGTACAAACGTGAAACATCGTTATCGAGACATTGGAGAACCATTTCACATTTGATAAGAATGAAGACACTTTCTCTTAGTGAAAACTTTCAGAATATTCGACCCTCGGGTCTAAATAAAAGTGTTTCTAAAACATTGAAAATATCTCAAAGCATTTTGGTCCTCGAAGTAGAAATTTTTTGAAATATATTGTGGCACCTTGGATGTACCACAAGAAAATAACTCATTTGAAAAGTATGTCTCGAAATTTATTTTTCTAAGATACTCAAGATTTTCAAAAATCCAATAGTCCAGAATGCCCAAAACTCACACATATCGACGTTCACTAAAACAACTCCTAGTACACGCATCAAAACGTTTAAAATCAAGACAATATATGTCTTTAAACGGAAATAAACGATAAAATACCACATTCAGAACAAAATCACTGACCCTATTCGAGGCCTCTAAAGACCCTCCCGCACTGGCTAGTGAACAAGTCGAATGCGTATAAGCACAAAGCTTCCACAAGAGAACTTGTAAAACGTGCAAATCGATTCGAAAATCATCAGCCACGGACAAAAACAACAATAAAAAGACATCACAAGCGACGACACTCCTCGTATAAATCAAATACGAGAGTCGACTAAATACATATCGCGAAATCAAAATCCACATAAGGATTCCACCACTTAACAAATAATCATAAAAATAGCTCGTGTCACACGAGGCACAACACAAAGAAGGGAGACTTACTTCCACAGGTCGCACGAAGATGATGATCGCCCCACGATACTAATCACGACCAACAAACTCAAACGACGCGTCGCGACACGACTCAGTCAGATAAAATCCGACGAAACAAGACTCAAACAACACGACTTGACCCGACAGCCTAGGTTTTCCTCAACCTAAGCTCTGATACCATTTATGTAACACCCCCAATCTGCTCAGGGATATTACACGCCGTAGAACCTTTCCTCAAGGATCTACCAGGCTGGTAACGACATATAACAACCCAACCATGCCTTTCAGGCTAAAATGACTCAGTAGACCGATTTGGTCTTTCAACAAATACATACAACTCAAATACAACTCATGCCCACGCAGGAGTCAAAATACAACCACACCCGTACAACGGGAAAATATAGCAGCGGAAAAATAGAGTACAACTGAACCAATAAACAAAGTACGGTTCCTCATGTGATTAGTATCGATCATCTTTCATCATCCTTCGTGCCGACCCTGTATTATGCTCCAAAACCTGAATGCAAAAACAGACATCCACCCCCCCGAATACTCAGGGGTTAGCAAAACTCCATTGTTTTGCTAGTGCAAGAACAAAGTGCAAATACGAGCCATACCATTCACATTCCACGAATAACAATAACCAAGGATCCTCAAAGATCCAAACGAACAAAAAGTACTCCCCGAGGCAAGAGTTTGAGAAAACATTTCAAAATCGAAATATCATAAATCAATGGAAGTAATTTATAAAACGGTTTAGAATGCCATCGAGAGTTTTAATAGAAAACAATTTAGGATTATCAAATCCTACTTTTCAAAATCCAAAAGACAAAAGGGGTCACCGCCCCAAAGGTTTACTTTCCGAAAAATGACATTTACCAAACCGTTGGGATTTTAGCCCCAAATCCATAAAATGACTTTTACAAAACCCTTGGGATTTTAGCCCCAAATCTCATCAACTCACAATACACAAGAACGACCACAAGGTTCGTCTCCCAACATCAAAATCCACAAATAAAGGATTTAAAACAAACAACAAAATACTCTAGTGCCATCCTAGCCAAGTAGGCCAAACGAACAACTTACCTCTTACACACTTAGTCAATGCATGAAATCATGAAAACCGTTCAAAAGCACTCATTTCCGGAAATGCCATAATCAAATCACGTTTGCAAAATGCACCACAATTAACCGTCGATCCACGTCTCTGTGGACCCCTACCGAGACCCCGTCGGATCTAACCCGTAGTGGTTAAAAGCAAGCTCGTCGATCCACGTATCTTGTGGACCCCTACCGAGACCCCGTCGGATCTAACCCATAGTGAGCATACACATACACACGTTACTCATCCAATACTAATATGCTAAGAATGTAAGTTCATTAAGAATACTCACTAGAGATGGCCATTAACTCGACACCATTATCAAACTCTTCAAAACACCATAACAAGATTAAATACGGAATACACGATCCCATAACTTTAAACAATAGGAGTATCATCATCAAATTCTTCAACGTTCAAAATAACCAAATCATAATCAATCCCCAAAACACACCATTCACAAAACACACACGCCATTTGAAAGAAAGCCTTTAACGAGGCCAAACCGAAATCTTTTGAAACTTCATTTCAAACAACCAAACAAACACACCAAGACGATCACCGATCATCATATCCATAAAATAAGAAAAGTATAAGCAACGTACTTGCCTCGAATAACCACAACGCGGAGAATCGGCCGAAGTAGGTTGACACGAACCGACTACGAACTCGCCGACTCCACCGAACGACAATCCACAACAATGAACTACGAACGAAAACAATAACAACGAAAATGAATTCCAAAGTATGACCCAAAGCCGCTGAATTCAAAGAACAAATGACGAAGATTCAAGGATTTCCCCCAAAACGGCCAAGAACACGATTCGTCCCGTCAAAACCCGAAAATGGAATTCCAAGTTGAAATATGGATATACAATCCATAGAATATGTTTAACAACATCATTTAACCATAATCAATCCATCGAAAACGGATGAAAAACGAGATCGGGGACAAATCCCCCAAAAAGTCAATTCGAAGGAAATCAAGAAATATACTTCGATTCGACGAAGAACAATAGATTAAATGATGTTAAACACAAGAATACTACCAAGATTAATCATACCCATCATGAATTAATCAACAACACGGAACGAATCGATTTAAAATGCAAAAATCCCCAAATTCACGAAATTAGGGTTCTAAGGAAGATTACCTTGATTCATTGGATCAAAGGATGATAACGGACGATTGATTGATGTTATGGACTCAAGAACTTCATGGATTTGTTGTTAAACAACATGGCTTCACACCATGAATCGCCAAACATGACGGAGAAGGAAGGAAGTGAAAAACGAAATGAAATGTGATCGCCACCACATTTATATCGGCCGGACTAGCGCGCCAGTCGCCGAGCTAAGCGTGGCGCTATCGCCTGTGCCACCCAAGAGCCTTCTCGACTAGACTGCTCGGCCAGTAGCGTGGCGCAGCCTTCCGGCCAGAAGGCGTGCGCTACTGCCGGCCGTAGCGCACGCAGCTGTCCCGGCGCAGCGTGCGCTACCCGCCGAGCTCGACCGATTCCGTAACCCCTGTGACTCCACTGCCTGTGCCCGCTAGCGTGCGTTAGGCCATCCGTAGCGTGCGCTACACTGCCGGTTAGCGCGCAGCCTTCCGGCCAGAAGCGTGCGCTTACGCGGCTCGCCGCACCCGTCCGGCCGGTGCCCGCAATCGTCCGGCCAGTCCCGCAACCGCCAGGGCTCGACGACCCGATTTCCGAAAACGCACGGAACGAACACGACGAAAAGTTCGCGGACGACATCAACGACCGAAATGAAAACATAATACCATAATTAATCATACGCAACCAAGAAATGGGTCGAGACAACAATTACAGATACGGATACCCGTAACTTTCAAGAAATTACAAAATGGCCCAAAACGCCCGGAAATCACGATACGTGATCGAATAACCAAACCGAAGTTCACAACACGTCTAACAAAGTTAAACGGACTTACGTAAAACTCAAACAAAGAAATAACGAGGTTCGGAAGAATCGAACTCAAGCGGGGTAAAGTCGCTAAAAAGCACGGAACTCAACGAAACGACACCGAAACGAACTCGGATGTCAAAAAGTGTAGAATTAATCATTCCCAGAATGACGAAACGAACATGAGCGAGTCGTCAAAACGGACTCCGACCGAAAAAAGAAATTTACCAAAAATTGAAAATTGCGGATATTACATTGGTGATAAAACATAGTGTGTTTAATGGAATCGTTTGACGGACGTCTGGTATATGAGCCGAGTGACTCGGCCCGTTTCCTAAAAATTTCCACATGAGCCGCCCCCTCTTTCTTGGTGGCTTCTTGGTTTGTTGTCATGTGTTGTCCCACCAAGATTTATTTAACTAATGTGTCCATATTGTTTTTATTGGGTGGGATCACATTATTCATAATATATAGCAGAACATAACAACTCACACCTACACACATGCTCATTCGGCCGAGAGGAATTTTGAGGGAGAAGAAAAATTATTTTCATTAAGTGTTATCATCTTATAGGTGAAAACAAGCAAGGAAAAATTGAGAGAAAAATTCTTACTATAACTTTCTAGCCGTGTTCTTGAAGAACGGAGTTTCGTTGAACTTTTCCGGATAACATCTGACGCGTGTGAAGTAGAGACATCGTATTTTCAGTGTTTGGGATGAAGGGATTTCGTTCTCGTGTTCGGGTTCATGATCATCATCAACTAACGAAGATATTATCAAAGGCTTCAAAGGTATGGGACTTTAATCATTTGTCTTCGTTCGTTTTATTTTTTGTATATACGTTACTTGATCGATCCTATTTGAGATTCTTTATATTGAGTTTTATTTTTCCGCTGTGCACTTGTTTTTGTATCCGGGATCCCAACAGTATCCTGGATGCCCAGTGATTTGATGAGATATGATGTGCGTATTATTCTAGAATAATGACGTGGATTTTTCTTCTGCTGTCACGATACTTTTGAGACATTGGTAAATAATGGTTATTCTTTTCTCTGGTATTTTCACTGTACTCAGCCCTATATTTATTGTTATTGCACGTCATACATACTCATGTATCAAGTACTCGTACCAGCTGTTTGGTGACCCCTTCGGGGGTGAATACCCTTTTATGTATTCAGGTACAAGACTTCGTGATGAGCAAGTGCAGGAAGAGCACGAGAACGATGTGCAACAGTGTTATTGCCTCGAGTTGCCGCTATGGATTTTCCTTTTTTGTTATTTTGATCTTGGGTTGTTTATGTACTCGCGGATACTGTCGTTGTTGATGGTATGCCCGTTTGTGGGCTTCGGAAATTAATCTTTGAGTTGTTATGTGTAATATCCGTAATTTTTCTTTTCCCAATATTCTCATTTTTGGTGTATTTTCGTTTTTAGCAACTCGCTTGTAACCGTTTCGACATTTTAAATCTATTTTAATCTTGGAGTTTCTCCATTTGTACGAGTTTAGGAGATGTTTTGATATTATTCCGTCTTATATCATGTATTGTTGCATGGACGATCGATTCTCATAGAACCCGTTCGATTTTGTAATTTCTTTGGTTGCATGAGTTCGTATGGTTGAGTTGTTCGTGTTGTGAGTTTCGATTTACTGATCCGACGTCGTATCGTGATTTTCGGACGTCTGGGCCATTTTATAATTTCCTATAAGTTTAGGGAATTTTATCTCTATTGTCGTATTTCGGATTTTCCGATAGTCGGAATTGTATTTGCCTTCAGCGCTTAGCTTCGTTGTCGTGATTATTTCGTGTTTACGCTTCTGGGTCCGTCCGTGTGTTGCGTTCCATTTTGTATTGTTCGGTGCAGAAAACGATGCTCAGCAGTGTAGGACTGCTGAACACATAGCGCACGTTATGCATGCTTTTTAGCGTGCGCTATCGATACTTGCATAATGTACGTTATGCCTTAGTTGTAACGTACGTTATGGCCCTCAGCATTTTGGACAGTGGGTCTGCCCAGTTCTGCCCAGACCCTTACGTACGTAAAGACGTCGGTGTTGCGTACGTAAGCCTCTTGTAGCGTACGCTAGCCGTCTGATGTAGCATACGCTAGCAACCCCAACGTTTTGGGGCGGACTGTTCTGCCCAGCCATTACGTACGCTAATACTTGAGTGTTAACGTACGTAATGAGCATTACGTACGTTAACCAGCTCATTGTAACGTACGTAACGCAGGCCCAGGTTTTATAAACCTGAGTTGACCCTGCAATCGCGTCATTCTTCACTTTTCCCCTTTCGTCCGCAGCGAGTGTTTATAGAGAGATTTGAGCCATTCTTCAAGTTTTGTCCGTGGAAATCCTTGGGGAATCAAGTATTGTGTTCCTAGTGTAGTTTATCATCATCGTAATCGTCTTCCTCCGTCCGAATCAAGGTAAATCTTCTAAGAACCCTACTTTTGGGTAAATTGGGGGTTTTCGGTTTTATTGTTCGATTCGTTCTGTATTGTTGATTAATTCATGATGAATATGATTAATCTTGTTGGTATTCTTGGTTTTTCTACGTATTCATGGTATATTTCATGGTATTTTTGTAATCGATAGGGTTTGGTTGTGGTCCGCCCTCGTTGTTGTTCTTGTACGAATATACATGAATCGTAGGCGGGTTTTCGGGTGTATTCCTTTTCCGTATTCGTTTGGAAATAGTTGTGATTGTATTCTTCGAATCGTTAGGTTCGTGATTATCGGTTCCTAGCGTTCGTCGGTGATTTTCTTTCCATTCTTTGCGTCGTCAATTATTCAAGGTAAGTATTTTAGGAAACCTTTATGCTTAACATGAAATGATGATGTATATTGTGTGTGCTTTGCTCACCTCTGGAGGGTCCTACGGGGCCTCGAGGGAATCCAATGGTATAGCCCTGGATTCACTAGTTTGTTTCGCTAGCCATCTCGGGAGGGTCCTTAGAGGCCTCGAGCGGGATCAATGGTGTAGCCTTGTTCCCAAGGCGATGTGCGTGCGTGATTTGTTTTATGATATGGCCAGCTCCGGAGGGTCCTTAGAGGCCTCGAGCGGGATCAATGGTATAGCCCTGTTCCCAAGGCAAATTGATTGACTGTTTGTTTCTGGAAAAGACATGTCTGGTTTTGGTTTTGAAATGAATTTGATGCATTGTACTATGAAATGTGTAAGCGATTGGTTTGCCTTGATTACTTGTACTAGCGTAATTGCTAACCCCTTTGGGGACCCGTTTTGGGAAAATTCTTGTTATGAATTTTAGGTTATGTTCAGCCAGACGAGCGTGCGCTGGGACAGTACGAGGATGCTGGCCAGGGTCGTTGACATGTGCATTTGAATCCTTTTATTTCCGTTGTTCCTTTTGTTATGGTTGTTGTTTACTTTTAAACTTATAGATTGTACTCGCGAGTACTTAGGTTTTTTCTTTCGGATTGTGATTGGTATTCGTTGAAGTTACTATATTTGTCGGTTGGTGTTTATTACGTCGGTTGTACCGGGCGTGTGGTTATATGTTCGTATTGTTGATGTATGTTTCCTCGCTAACCGAGACGGTTAGTCGAGTGGTGTTTTCTTGTTTTAGCCTGGTGAGTCCCACGTAGGGGTCCACGTCCCTGTAATATACCTCGAATATCTCGGGGGTGTTACATTATGTATATATTGAACAGATTTTGTTTGTCGTTATGTCCGGCCTTGCCGGTCGTAATGTTGTGAATGTGTTGCATTGTCGACCTTGCCGGTTGACGTGGGTTGTTTTTGTATTAGGTTCGACCTGATTGGTCGCTGTGTGTATGTGTGTTAAACATGTTTTGTCTTGTAGATTCTCGATACGGATCCACGACGCTGTAACAGTTCTGACCCGGGCGGGTTGTTACATTAATAACCTAACTCAAACCTGAAGTTTATTTCAAAACCCGAACCCAAAATTTTTTAAGAATTTCTTTCTCAATACGTGAACCGAAATGATCCGAAATTGATAGTTCTGTTCGAATTTTCGATTATTCGGGCCCTAAGTCTGAGCCCTAAAATATACTCACTCATTTTTTATCCAATAGGCTACTATTTTTCTGTAAGTAACAAACATTTAGTTTAAAAAATTAAAATATATATTTTAACTAGGTATTAATAATGATATTGTAACTGAAATATTTTATTTGAACAAAATTATCTATACTATATAATACTTATCCCCCTTAATTTAATGTGGAAGGGGGATTTAGTTGTAACTTTTAATTGTAAATATATGAAGAGACTATTTTAATTGTAACTTTTAATGTAAACATCACAATGTAAATGCACCTTCTAACACACAAGGTGATTAAAATGAACTTTTAAATGATAGTATAAATTACAAGATGGTTAAATTTTAACTATGAAATCTTAGATACAATCGGTGCATCACACGGGTTGAATAAACCAAAAAAAACCCCGGAGCAACATACGAGTTAGTAAAGCCTCATTTCATCTAACTAATTACATAGACTAAAATAAAAGGACAATAACAATAAAAAAAACATATAAACTTCTCTAAAATGCATTTAAATTCTGTCATCTGCTCATTCAACCGTCTGTCCCAACATTACGTACGATATTCAACCAAAGATCGTGTATCGTACGAGTTGGATAATGCCTCATACTTTGAAAGAGAAATCTTCAAATAAGACATGTGAGTACTTATTAACTAAGGAAACTCAAGCGGTCCGGTGGAAGTTTGCGAAATAATCCATTGTTCATTTCCACCATGACTATTCTTAGTTTCTTTTTCTTCGCTTGTGACCATTTTAATCCATTCAAAGTAAATGGGAGCCAATTAGCGACAAAGTTGTGGAGAACATTTCGAAAACCAAAGTAAATTAATCGAGAGTTCGAGTTTGACCGGTCACAAATTAGTTTGAATTCGATTCGTTAATTTAACGAATTAAGCTTGAACATGATTTTTGTTGATGTTTGGTAAAATGTAAAACTTAATTCGAGCTCGACGATTTGAATATAAATTGTAAAATGCATATAAAAAATGAAACTACTTGAATTATATTCGTGTCCGGTGAAATTAAAGCTCGTTCAAACTCAATTACTAATCAAATCAAGGTAAAACATAATTTTTAAAGCTCGATAATTTTCAAATAAATTTCAACAGATATACGTTCTATTTATTTGGATTAATATACATCTCTAAGAAAATCTGAATAAAAATGTGACGATTGCGGCTGTTTAATTCAACAAATCAACACGCGTCCGATAATAGTGAGCTCTTTTTTGGATGAAGAAGAATGGGGAAGATTAGGATTTCAAAAGCTCTTTACATATTTAATAGTTATAACAATTATAGTTGTAATTAATAGTTTGATTACCTGAAATAATATATTTGTATATTAATTATTCGTTATCTAACACATCAGTCTACAGTAGAGTTTATTGTGTTTAGATACTTGTAAATAATAATTTAATTACATAATTTATTGTATTTGAATACCAACTGAAGCTGTGATTTTTATGATTATTTTTTATATTTTTATTAAATATATTAGATGGTGTAAATTTCTCTAGCAAAATGGGTTGTGGCGTTGTGCCTCAGTCACCATCTCATTTTCTCGTTTTATAAAAGCCCGAACAAATTGGACCTAATTGTCCGGTTCGGTCCGGTTGATCCGACCTCCGGCCGAAGACCCTTAAAAATGAAGAGAGTAACGGGAGAAAAAACGTTACCACTCTCCTCTGCCCTAAATTTGCACGTTAGAAACCAAACCCCTTGGTTGCCGCCACGAACCAGACACCTTGCCTTCCGCCGCGGCTGCAGCGCTTCTCAGTCAACATATCGGTAAGAATCCCTTTTCTTGTTTTCCATCTTATTTCCTTTCTGTTGACCGATGCAAGTTTTTCTGTTCTTTTTTTTAACCTCTCCGTGTGTGTTCATAGACTAGTATGCATAGTTGACCTTTAAGTCCAGGGCCGAGGAATCCTTACATGATTGAAACTAACTAATTTAATTAGGACCAATTTATATAGAAACACACAAAAAAACTAACCAGGCATTTGACAAATTTGTAGGTTTATTTGCCATATAGAAAATAGTGTTGAATCTATCTGATAACTTGTAATTTATAAATCCATTATCTTTCTTGTTTGCTATTTATTTATTTGGTGACTGGCGTGTCATTGAGTTACAACAGATGTGAATATTGATCATATTTGGATTGAGGTGGATGACGACGTGAAATCGGTGCCACTTGTCATCGAGTTGGAGACTTATGTTTTGCCGCTTCCTATAGGTGTAGCGTTTTTGTTCCGTCATAGCATTACCATAAATAGCGCTAGCGCAACGCGTCAGCTATTCGAGCATGTCAATATTTATTTATTAGCAAATGAACGAGATAGTTAACCGTAAAATCATAAAAGTATGAAAACCTACTAGTATTTTTTAATTATCTCTCGATACCAAGAGAAGCACAGCTAGGTTCAGGTTGTTAGCTCTCTCACCTCTCAGATCTTCTACTTGCGCCAGTCTTCTCCTAGGTTTCCAGGTTTTTTTATTTGCAAGCGGATGTTTTCTTTGTTTCAGCCGACCGGTATAAAAATTGACTATTTGTTTGAGCAGATTATCAAAACTGTATTTGCCCTGAAATTTCTATGTTCCCTAGCCCACTCAAGTTTTTTGCACAAGTAGTGCAAGCTGTTCTGTTCAAACAGCATAATAAGGCACGCTATAACGGAAGTGAGCGCGCTACAGGACCAAATGGCACACACTTTTTGTGCAAAACGCGATTTGGACTGCGCTATGAATCACACTATTTGGCGCTTTTCAAAACACTGCTATGGACTAGTTTTTAATCTCAGTTTCTTGAAGGCTAGCTAATTGTGTAGTATACTTGTCTTTGCTTTTGTTAATTACTTGTGTCTTTGCTTTGTTAATTGCTAATCTTCAAACGTGATGTATTCTTATACTTGAATGTGGAATTGCTTGAGAAGGGTCTGTGTCACAACAATAGTTGACACTAGTGAAGAGCATCCTGTAGTGCCTCAGGGCCACTATCGTCTGCTATTTTAAGCTTCAAGTCCATAGCGACACATAAAATCGCGTTGTGACACAAAATCACTTAGCGACAAGTGGAGGCTACGCAATGCTATCAGCTATAGCTACCGCGAGCTATCAGCTATAGCTACCGCGATGGTCGTTATTGACAACTATGCTCAACTTACTTCATGGATTCGTGTGGAGGAAAAATCTAGCACATGATTGGCGCGCTGCAGCGTTAGCATTTGTTAAGAACATGATAAGGCCTTTTAAGATTTGTTTTTCTTTGTCTAATTATGGATCTTAAATATTTGTCATTTGTCAACAATGTGATTGGCACTATTGCAAGTTTTTTTTCTAATTAGGCTTCTTAACTTTTTTTATTTTTTATTAACATTTTAACCTGGCTAATTTGGCCCGTAAAAGACTGGTCTGGGCGAATGAATACCTAGACCTGATGGAGTTGCACCCCAATTTTATGCCTTGGCCTGGTGGGCTTGGGTCGGTCCATGTTGCCAACTCTAGTTTCTTTCTACAAGTTTTAAGTGGAAATAAATGAAGACATGTTGGATCCTACTGCAATTGTATTTTATATTTAGCAAGTATTATCACTTCGCCAAGGCGAGACGAGGCGCTAGCGTATCACGTAGGCACCCGCCTAAGCGACAATTAGGCGTTAAAAAGTATGTAGTAAAATATTATATAGTAATATTATTATGCGTTAATATAGGTATTAAAATAGAAATTGAATATATTAAACAAGTTTTGTCATAATCGTGCTAGATTTTTCCTCCACACGAATCCATGATGCAAGTTGTGCATAGTTGTCAATAATGGCCGTAGTGGCCTCTGTAGCTGATAGCATTTCGCAGCATCCGCTTGTCGCTAAGTGATTTTATGCGTTACTGCGCGATTTTTATGTGTCGCTATGGACTTGGAGCTTAAAATAGCTAAGCGATTTTATGTGTCGCTATGGACTTGGAGCTTAAAATAGCTTAAATTTTATACATGTTAATATTTATATACATAGTTGTTAAAGGCGCGCCTCAGGCGCAAGGCGCGCAGAAAAAAAGGCAGGTCGCCTTTTAAGCCTCCAGGCGGGCGACCTCAGCCAGCCGCCTCGGTGCGCCTTTTTGCTGCGCCTTGGTGCGCCTCAGGCGCGCCTCGGCAGTAGGACTTCTTTTTTGTTTTTTTTCTTTATTTTTCAGAATATTTTAAAAATTATTTGGTTGTATTGACACTTCAATTTTATTAATTATCAAGTTTTTTATGGATAGTTATATTTTTTTGTGACTGTTCTTATAAATTTTATAATTCAATTTAATTTATTTTTTAGTTTTTATGCGTCTCACATCTCTCAGGCGCGCGCCTCGCCTTGCGCCTTACGCCTCAGGCGATGGGAGCCCGAATCGCCTTGGTGCGCCTTTCGCCTTTAACAACTATGTTTATATATATATATATATATAGTGTAACTTTATTTTCAGAAGCCTGTTAAGTGCGAGAACTGCGAGAACCACCTTTTGTACTCCTAATAATACATAATGTACATCATGTCAATGCATACAACCTCTACTGATCATAACCCCTACTATATAGTAGGGGTTATATATATATATATAGTAGGGGTTATCATCAATAGGGGCTATTATAGTAGGGGTTATCATCAATAGGGGCTATTATAGTAGGGGTTATCATCAGTAGGGGTTATCTCCCGTAATAAAAATTGTATTTTACTATAATACCCTTTTGATTTAATAATATTTTTTAATATTTAAAAAAATATCATTGGTTTAGAGGAGTTCTCGCAGTTCTCGCACTTAAGAGAGTTCTGAAAATATATATATATTAGACTATCAAATTGAAGCCCAGTAGTTTATTAATTAAGCACTCAAAAAATATAACAAAATATCATATATTAATATACTACTATTTATAAAATTATAGTAATATATTATTGTAGTAATATATGTAATAATACAGAAACTGAATATACTAAACAAATTTATTAATAGCTGTACATATGACAGTCAAAGTAATTCTGCCATTAGTAGCTATATATTATTAATTTATTATACTCTTGGGCCAATAGTTTATGAATAGGGTTCAAGTCAGAGAATAAGGGTTATTTATTAAAAATAATACATTTAATAGTAGATTAATTCTGCTAAAGAAGAAACGCCAAATAAAAAAGAAAGAGGCGACGCAGCAGCCCATGTTAGGATTGTTTTCCCCTTTTGCCGATCTGGTACTCTCTCTCTCTCTCTCTCTCTTTCTACCTCCCTCTCTCTCTCCCCCCTGTCTCTCTTTCACGCATTAAGGTGAAAAGATTTTTTTTTTTCCAAAAGGGACGGTTCAACCCATATATGTCTTAGGGTTTAGGGTTTACACTGATATTTAGTGTTTTTTCTTTTTTATTTGCATATTTTGTATTGTACATCTTAAATGTTATACACTGTTATTTGCATATTTTTCTTCTTGTTTGGAAAAATATTAGTAATAATCTATAGTACCCCCAATTCAAAATCCTGGATCCTCCACTGTGTAAATAGTGTTTATACCAGTTCAAAATTTAGGTTCTGTTCGAACATTTTTTCTATGTTTCGATCAGGTTCTAATTTTTTTGCTTTTTTTTTTCCTTCAAATTTTCTAGCAATGATGAGAATAAAGACTCCCAGTAAAGGCAGAATCAAGCGAGAGCTTGATAAACGTGCCCCAAAACTCGTAAGTGCTGAGATTTTCCCTGAATATAGCCCCCTCCCCACCCCATCCCAACCACCACCACTCACTCGCACGCACATGTAATATTTAATTTTTGCTTATGAGTATAACTTTGGTTATTTCAGGTGGAAACTGGCAAGAAGACACTTATACTTCATGGCACTAAAACGAGCAGTGTTTTGACTTCAGTGCTGACCGAATTTTATCACTTGAAGAAAGGCAATTCCATCAAGTATTCTCGGAAAAATGATAATATTAGACCTTTTGAGAGTGGGGGTGAAACATCTTTGGAGTTTTTCTCTCTTAAGACAGATTGCAGCCTTTTTGTGGTATGTTCTAAATCTATTGCAACATGTCCTCTATTTTTCTTATTTGCTGTTTTTGTTGGTTTCTTGGTTTACTCTTGCAGGCTTATTTGAATGTATCATGTAGTTGTGTGCGAGTAATTTCGTATTGGAGTTTTTAGTTTTCTTTGACCCCCCACCCCCACCCCCAAAAAATAAGAAAAAATAATGGATGAGTTCAAGTTTGTTGTGTAATTTTATGCTATATGTTACCATGCAAGGATTTTCTTATTCCAACTTGCATGTACTAGGTCATTTAGGTATACATGGCTTAGAAAACTTGACAAATCAATTATGTGCCTGCGGTTGCATTGGTTGGTATTCTTGGAAACATTCATGGATCATCCCTTGTTCTTATACAGGTTTTTTTGTCCAGAGAAAGTAGTAATGTTTCTAAATCTAATTAAGTATCAGTGAAATAGGATCAAGCTGATATAATCTCACTCTTGTTCGCTCCCGAGTGCATTATGTATCTAAATCGGTTCTCAATTAGAGATATTGTGTCTATGATTGGAACTTCAATTTGTCACAAACAAAATAGAAATTTGTTTCCAAGACTCGTCTCTCTTGCCCGTCTTCTTTTGGTATCCATGATATTGACTTTCTTTCCACAAATATCCATGTTTTTTGCTTTGACGATGTTGCCTGTTTCTCCTTCGCAGTATGGTTCTCACTCAAAGAAGCGTCCGAACAATATTGTACTTGGGCGAACCTATGATCACCATATTTACGATCTTGTAGAAATCGGTGTTGAAAATTTTAGAAGCATGGGTTCTTACTCGTATGACAAGAATTTGGCTCCTAAAATTGGGTCAAAGCCCTTTTTCGCTTTTATTGGAGAAGCTTTCGAGAGTGTGGACGAGCTGAAACATTTAAAGGAAGTCCTACTCGACCTATTCCATGGGGAGGTTTGTCTTAAATCTTAGGGTAATTACAAAAAGTACCCTTAAAAAATCCAACTTTTAAAATTACAAAAGATACCCTCTTAAATAAGCAAACATTTAGGAAAAAAAAAAACACTTTGGATGTATAAAATACTATGGTTAGCCTCTTAATTATAACACTGAATCAATCCCCAGAGAATACTTTTGTATTTTTGAAAAAGTAGCTTTTTTTTCATAATTAGGTCAAGCCTTAAGGGCTTCTACCTATATCCTAATAATTAATTTGTGTACCCTTCTTTTTCTGTCTTATGGGTTTCTTGCTTTCGATGCTTTGTGACAATGTAGAGGAATTACTTGTACAGGCCGTGACAAACTTGAACCTTGCCGGACTCGATCGCGTTTATGTGTGCACAGCTTTGTCTTCGAATAGAATTTTCTTTTCTCATTTTGCTCTGCGTCTTAAGAAATCGGGGACTCCAGTTCCAAGGATGGAGCTAATCGAGGTTGGCCCGTCTATGGACATGGTTGTGAGGAGGCATCGTGACCCTGATGCCAGTCTAAGGAAGGAAGCAATGAGAAAGGCGCCTGAATCGACAAAGAAGAAGGTTTTACTAGCTTAAGTCTGCCTTCCGCAACCTGTGTAGTCGTCATATGTATCAGAGCTGTCGTATTCTGATCCTTGGTTTTTTGGTTTTTTAATATTCAGGAGAAAAATGTCGTCAAGGATGCTATACAAGGCAAAATTGGGAAGGTTTATATACCGGAGCAGAAGGTATAGAAACATTTATCTTTGTTACGTGTTCTTCGAGAGGCTTTAGCGATTGTAATGCAGAATGCGTGAACTTTTTAGGTGTCTGGTGTTTTGAATCGTAACACGACACAGACAAAATTTGGCGATTTTTTTTCTTTGATTCGTAAAATTATCTGTATGTAGGTTGGAAGTGTGCCATTTGTTAACAAATCAAAGGGAGTGAAGAGGGAGAGACGGGAAGCTAAGAAAATAGCCGGTGCGGTCGACAACCCTACACCAAAGAAGCAAAAGCAGGATGCCGAGTGATTTTGCTTTAGCCTTGAGTGGGCATTACGGTTCGTTCTGAGGCAAATCAGATATCGTTTCGACTAATGAGTCGGTATGAGTTTTACTGTAATCCGTTGGTTGGTGTTGTTTTGCTTCGTATCAATTTTGTGCCACATTGTTATCGAAAAAATCTTTCATGTTATTTATTTTAGTTTCTTTTGTCACTAATTTGGGTGTCGAATCAAATGGGCAATTTTTTTTGTTGATTTTGGATATAATAATAATAATAATATATAATAAATAATAATGATAGTAATAATAATAAGAAGAAGAATATTTATTAGCTAGAATTCAAAAGTGTGTAGACTGCTGGAGTTAATTCTTTTCAATTTGGAGGCCTTAAAAGAAATGAAACTATCGATCCGGGTCTAAGAACATGAAGAATCTTCTATTTCATGCGTCGGACTCAATAGTTGAAACATCTACTGGGCCGTAGACCAAAAAAGCTCCTAGTATTTTACTATATTATTATTTTGGATAGTTTTTATCATTCACAATCAACTGCTTAGTATTACTACTAAATAATTATTTAAATCACTGCTTAATGCTTAATATACGTTGAGGGATAAAACAGTCATTTATGATATCCAGACTGTTTATTCAGCAACATAACTGAACAATATTTTGACTTAATTTATACATGCAATTAAATCCTTACAAACAACTTAACTCATGAAGGACTTAATTAAAAACAACCGACCAGCCCCTGTATTATGCTGGCTCATTCTGACGTGAATTACTCCGTCCCTACGTATAGATGATTTTACCTTGACATGATTTCTTTTTCAATGGACATAAATCTCAAAGTTTATACTTTTCTAGTTATGTATTTTCGCAAATGAATTAACATGTCAATATAGAAGGCAAGAGGCTTACATCAAGTAGTGAGAATAGACGGGGGAACGTAGAATGGGAGAAAAAGATGCCCTTATCACCAATTGAGACATGTATGAAATATGAAGGTACACTCGTGGTTGGTAAAATGATAATCCTCTAAATGATTTTTCTTTTCATTTTCCCTCTTTCCTACAGTTCACATCAATATGAGATGCATACACATTTCTGTTTTTACAGCATTAACCATTTTTGTGGAGCTTAACAATTTTAAGACAATTTAAAAGAAAGAAAGCAGTCGCATGGTTTTTCCTTTAAATGAATTTTGAATTAGCCAAAGAAGTCGAGTGAAGAATTACTATGTACACGCACGGGCACCTGCATAAGGGGTGCAACATTAGATTCAAAATCAATAAAACATAAATCGCAATTCACTATTAGCTGGTACTAATAAACACCATCTCGTCTGCGAGCATATTCTTGTTGCGGGCATATTGATGTTGTCATGTGAGTATGTATTGTAGGTCTTTTGTTAGGATCATGTCTGTATGTGTATTGATTTGATCTCGGATTAGACTGGTGTGGTTCATCGTGGTATTGCGTATCTCGAGGTATGTTCTATATTTCCTCCTTGATACTTGTCTTTTGATTGGCATTCGATTATCAGAATTGAGATGTGATGGTATTATCCGATGGATTGGACTGGTCAGAGTTGGTACGTTATGTCTTGGTGAATTGTGATGATATTTTGAGAATCTTGGGTGTTGTTTTTGATACAATACAGATGTTTGTGTATGAGTCTATTGTGTTATTGAGAATACGATATGTGCAATATGGTAAGGATTATTTTGATGAAGATTGTCACGAGTTGGTAAGGTTATGGCGGTAAGATTTCATTGATAGTATTTCTTACTTAGCATTTTCATTAGTATGTAATTATTGACGTGATATGATTGTTATCATTGTTGGATATTATGACTGACCTCATCGTGGACTTTATTTTTAGGTACTCAGAGATCGAGCTTGTAGCGGTCGTTAAGAGATGAGCTTTCCGGATGATACTGTATATGGCGTGTGTGTGAATCGAGTACTTTGACTAGTTGTTATTTTCCGCTGCAAAAGTATTGTTAATTATTTGTTATATCTGCTACGAGTGTGTTTTAAAATGGCTTGCTAGTATTTTATGAACTTGGGTTATTTTGGAAAATCGTTTTCTAAACTATTTTGTCAGTACGTGTAAGCGATGGCTTAACATAAACTTTTAAATTTATAAGTTTTGGCATTTTAGCCTTGTACTTACAAATGAGATTTTACGACGGTATTGATAAATAGATTTTATAGTCCTTGAATATTTTTAAAAAGATATTACTGTCATCACCGCTTAGGCATATTTGAAATATTTGTAAAAATATCTTTTAACCGTATGTGTTCCGATGCGGGGCCCACAGCGCTGTAATATTCCGGATAGCTTCGGGGGATGTTACGGGAGGGTTATTATTAAAAAGATCGGGAGTGCGGTGGGGAGCGTCTAGTTTAAATTATATAATTTGAAATATTCTTAAGAGTTGAATGAGTACTGATAAATGAATTTTGTAGAGTCATTGAATATTTTTAAAAAGATATTACTGTCATCGCCGCTTAGGCATATTTGAAATGTTTGTAAAAATGTCTTTCAGTCTTGTGGGTTCCGGTGCGGGGGCCACGGCGCTGTAATGTTTCCGGATAGTTTTTTTTTCCTTGTGCACGCGCGAGCGTGTATGTGCGTCTAAAAAAATTGGAATCAATAAAAGATTTCATATTTTCGGAAACATCTAAGATATAAGCGAAACATGAAACCGCATAAAGAAGAGCTCTCCGCTGTATGAAAAATACGGCGGGGGATGAACGTGTTTGATTCCTTCTATCAATCCCTACCAAGTCGAAGAACCCAACCAACTTTATTTCTTTATCCTCTGCTGTATGAAAAACATGAAGAGGGGGGAAAATGAACGTGTTTCATTCAGTCCTACCAATCCCTACCAAGTCCACGAATCCAACAAGTTCCCTCAACTTTTGTGAACATTACCTACTGCATTCTACTTTGATACCGTGGATCAGAAGCTCAATATATTCTAGGAAGAACCAATAAATGGAGCCATTAATTAAGATCACACGAAATCGTTTCATTTGGACAAACTCGACCTTCTGAATAAGCTGAATTGTCTATATTCCAGGTATTGTCATGAGAGGTAACAAGAATATGGATGATCCTTTGGCAGCTAACCTTCGAACACCATTGACATTGGCAGCTAATAATTTCCGTGTCTTTTTCACTTTGAGCAGATTTGGATCTTGTCAAAAAGTAACTAGATCAAATGAACAAGAAGACCATGAAAAGTAATTCCGGATATTCACTGCTTAACAGAGGAGCTTGGTTAACTGCGGTTTCATACAGTGTGCAGTCTCAGATGGCATTACGAAGAGGCAAGAAAGGATATTGGTTAGAGTGGCATGGTAGTTTTCAAATGGTTAAACTGTGGAAAATTTTGAAAGATAATGAGATTGCAAGTGCCCAAAGCGGCTTTCAGTAATTTCTGCAAGAGGAGAACTATGCACAATCCCAAAATGGTTCTAGAACTTTAGAATGATGCAAGTACAGCCAACCAAATAATTTCCACTAAAATGGAGATAGGTGTGGAGATGGGGGGCACGAACACATACTTTAAATAGCAGGGTGCGATGTCTGCATAGTCCGATGGACAGACTGCCAATAGGGAGCACAAGAGACCCCAAACAATCTTTTAAGTCATTGCTGCACTCTTTCCAAATGGTAACCAAGTCATCTTCCCCGCTCGAAGCTGCACCCCTAGGGAAGGGAAGAAAACACAATTATAACAAGAAAGCGTTCGCTTGAACATTTAATTAGTAGCTTCTAGTGCTCACCCCATATGATTGCAGACTAACTTTGCAAGTTGATCGACAATTTCCTTTGTCGTGATGCAACTAGACGATAAGTTATGAATCCGATTTTGCAGCTGTTTCAAGCTGGAATCACCTCGTCTATCTACCAAAATCACTTCTACTGAAGATACAACAGCAGGATCAACTGTCTTTAACAAATCAAGGGATGGAATGCGGCCACTTTCCTTATGATCAGAGCACACAGCCCAAACATATGGATCCATCCCATGGATCATGAAAAATCCATCAGGAACTTTGTCGAAGTACGATAAGCAGCCATTTACCTGAGATTAAAAAAAAAAGAAAGATTTGTGGAACCTCTCAAATCAAGAAATTATCATAACAAATTGAAAAACCATAAACTGACGCAGCCAAGAACTGATACACCCTTCCACACATTACAAGAACATCAACAAAATCACGTGTCACCAGACAGATTCCCTTACGCTGCACAAAAATTCTCTCGCTAACCAGTTTTGACCCAAATTATCATTCCTGTTATTACGCTTTACTTGATCTTGTGTATCACACATGATGATTAACTGTGTATCACACATGATGATTAACTATCTTAAGGAATAATAATGACAATCTCTATGTTTATTCTCCATACATGGTATGGTAGAAAGAAGATTTTATCCTAGATAAAAGGTAAATCTCTCGAGACAACATAACTTCACACAGTATATATTACAATTTGGGTCACACAACAGATCATGATCCAAATGCTACTAAGTCAATGAGATACAGCGGGAGCAGCCTCTTCTTATTAGTTTGCGATAAACTCTCAGGAATTTTAGGTTGCATTTGTATTGAAGGATTTGATGCTAAGGATTTCAAATTCTAAGCTTCTATTTGCAGCTATTCTTTGAGACACTAGTTCAAATCTTTCCATCCATATTCCAGTTCAACCTTAAGGAGTTTGATAAGCCTGTTAGGAGAAAACTTAAGCGTTCGTGATTAAACGTTCATTTAACTTCTTTGCATTAGAAGTCAAAGAGAGGCGTCCTACCAAAAAAGAGAAGAAAGATACGGATCTCCAAGTACAACAATTCGAAACACTTGTATGCCAAATTTCAAGGGAAAACCTAACCAGTTAATTCCTCAAGGGTTGGTCCCAAGTCACCTTAGTTTGTAAAATCATTAAACAATCAATAAATTTTGATTAGCACCTAATAAGAAATACAGTACTTGATTATAATGTGTCCATGTGCTCAAGGATATGCTTAATCCTTAACATAGTAATAACAATAATCGTGTTGCATTGCCTCAACCTTAAAACACATCACGTTCCACGATGTACATGTTGATTTTACAAAATCAGTCACGTAATGGGACATAATCGTTGATTCAATGCAATTATCTTAATAGTTAATAATCAACATCTCATGATAATTTCCATGCATGTGGAAAAACTTATAGTGATCATGATATTGAAATTTCATCTCATTTCTCCTTCGAATGAAGGTTGCACAGGATGGACATCCGACGTAAAATTTTGCTACTTCGCTTTTTGCATGACTTTATAGTATTAACTAATTTTGACCACTAATTGACACTAATAATCTTCATGCCACCAACCTCAACATAGTTGGGATTAAGATGCAGATAATGATGGTGATGATTGCCTCAACCTTAAAAGTTGCACAATTTTCTACCCTCTCACGAGCACATAATAAGTGCAACCCCAAATCCAAGTACCAAATAATAGATAAATAAATAAATGGAAAGAAAAAAGATGGGGGTTGATTTTTGGGTTTCTGGGCAGTGTTTTGGAAGAGAGAGATCCAATGTGATTTTGAAAATACGTGTATTAATGTATAAATGGAAATATACATTGGATAACATAAGGGTTGTGTTTGTTTTTGTTGGGGAAAGAAGTGAAAGAAATGTAACTGATAGAAAGGGAAATAATCATGGATTTAAGAACTTATAATAGAACAAACACTAATACCTTAATTAAATCGGTAAGTAGCGCACCTTAAGATAATGATATATATATTTGGAAAACTAGCATATTACACATGATAGAACATTTAAAGTTGTATGTATGCCTAAAACCACTTATCCTCTTACGTAAAAGCATTAATTTCACATCTACGTATTAGACTCAATTGAGCATATTTAGGCATCAACATAGCCAAACCTCTAATTCTAAATAGTAAAAAAAATGACTTTTACGTATACGAAGATTCATTCTCTATGAATGCGTGTGTGTGTGTGTGTGTGTACATAAACATAACACTTACCAATTAGAGACAGTGCCTAAGGACCTAAATCTTCTCTATTCTAACTATCCATGAAATCAGATAATGAAGTGACAATTCAGTATCTAATATCACCGTTGGGATTTAACTTGGGAGTCCCTACTGCTCAACCTGTCAATCCTGGTCCACTCAACACTCATATCTGATTGAATTTAATTGCTTTCAACATATCATGATATCAACATTAAACATGCATTCCAAAACTTCAGTACTAATGCAATTAGTTCAATTGTTTGTCGGCATTGGGCAGCCAATCATGCAAACATATCCATCTCTTCCTACTTCAATAAATTTCATGCAATTCAATCCCAAATAAAAGTAAAGCATCTACGAAAAAATCCTATTTAGATGTTGGTATATTTTTACCAAGAATCTATGAGAAATTGCCTCTGCAGAAGCAGGTAAGGAAGAGACAACGGGTGTGGATTCCTCATGCCCTGGATCCAAAACATTAGGATCATCAGCACAAGTAGCTTCAGATGAAAGACGAAGAGCCAAAGCCAGCTGCAATTGGTAACTCTCTTCCGTCTGCTGTGCCCAACTCTTTGAAGACGACGAGCCGCCACCATTGCTAGACACATCCGCAATTTTCATCCTGAATTCACCGCTGCATTCACTCAAATGACCAAAAGGCACTTCGGGGTTCGAGAACGAGGGTGCATAATAATCCCCCGATACTGAGCTCTCACCGAAGCTTCTCCCACTCGAATGCCTCTGCAGTCCATAGGACCCCTGAAATGGCGCCGTCCCAATCCGGCTCTACTGTTGTTGCACTTGAATCATTCTATGATCAATTGCATCCGCTCGTTCGGACTTCAGTTTATTCTTATCTCCGGAGTGAGAGTCGTAGTAAAGAGGCCGCTGAGAAACAAGCCCTCCACCGCCCCCACCGGCTGAGAGTTTCGACCACGGTGGCTGGTGATAAACAGGTTCGTCGGGATGTTGGCTTAGCAAAGTGTGATTCGGCCGTTTACTAGGCATTTCCATCGATCTGTTCTACCAAGAGAGTAAATCGGAGTTCATAAAATCCAAGGCAGCACCATCGCTTGCGGTTCTATGATTTTCTTTTCTCCCTCTATATTTTGTCGTTGGTAAAGTTTTTGTCTCTTCCGACTTAGTTCCCAGTAAAGAAAAGAAAAGAAAAAAAAAAGTTGGAAGAGAAAATAAGGGAAAAGAAAATGAAAGTAAATTGTGTTTTGTGTTCTCGAGTTGGAAGGAAATGAGAGAAAATTAACTATTTTATTTTTTTCTCTCTAAATCCTTTCAAATCGGAAAGAAAGTTAGGAGAGAAAGTTTTCCTTCCATTTCTTTCCGTTTCTTTTCATTAAAAAACTCAGGAACACCAAATATTTTTGCTTTCTTCTTATTTCCATCCATTTTCCTTCTTGTCTCTCGTTAAGTTAGACTCGGGAACTAAGCGTTAAGTCCTAATTGTGAGAAGGATGGATGTTTTTGTTAAGTAAGCCGCTAAGACCGGGCTTGTTTACTTTTTACTTAATCAGGTTAATGCTTAATCAGTTTAATCGATTTGTTTACTTTCAACTTAATGATCTTAATAATGTCTTTTTTATTAAGCAACATTTGGGATGTCCTACCATTAAGCCAGAAATACTTCCCCAATATACCAAAATTACCTTCTCTAATAATAAAAGAATTGAGTATATATAATATAAATTATCATATAATCTTAATTATAATTGAGTATATATAGTATAAATTTAAAATATATATTCATATTATATATTTAAAATTCATAAAATTATAATATGATTTATGAATATATATTATAATATAAATTAAAATATATATTATGTTATATTATATAAATTGATTTTTTTTATATTGACTATTAAAAAATTAATATAACTATATATATTAAAATATAACTTAATATATTTATAAAAATATTGTCTGATTATTTACATATACCTAAAAATTATAATATGATTTATGAATATATATTATAATATAAATTAAAATATATATTATGTTATATTATATAAATTGATTTTTTTATATTGACTATTAAAAAAAATTAATTTAACTATATATTAAAATATAACTTAATATATTTATAAAACTATTGTCTAATTATTTAAATATATCTGAAAATTATAATATATATTATGAATTTTTATTATAATATAAATTAAAATATATATTATGTTATATTATTTAAATTGATTTTTATATTGACTATTAAAAAAATTAATATAACTATATATATATATATATATTAAAATATAACTTAATGTATTTATAAAAATATTGTCTAATTATTTAAATATACCTGAAAATTATAATATGATTTATGAATATATATTATAATATAAATTAAAATATATTTTATGTTATATTATTTAAATTGATTTTTATATTGACTATTAAAAAATTAATATAACTATATATATTAAAATATAACTTAATATATTTATAAAATATTGTCAGATTATTTAAATATACCTGAAAATTATAATATGGTTTCTGAATATATATTTTAATATAAATTAAAATATATATTATGTCATATTATTAAATTGATTATATAAACTAAAATGCTCAATCCGTCCTTTATCAAAAAGGACTTAATTCATATTGAGAGGTAAAATGGTCATTTCTGTCATTCAGATAGTTCATTCAGAAAAGAAAGAAACAACAAGATATTTTTTCAAATCAGACAGCTTAATCCATTCAGGTATTAACGGAAAAAAGTAAACAGCCCCTAAGTGTAATATCCGCTAAGTGTAATATCCATAATAGGGCGTTAGCCTACGAACTATCTATATCATCTACTGAGCATATGTCTGAATCGAAGAAACAGAAAACTGTTGGGAACTTTTCAAGAAATCAAGGGAATGGGCATCGTGGGGCGGGACTTCGTGTCGTCATCCTAAGAAGGTTCCTCAATCGCGTGAACAGAGGAGTATTACCCCTGCATCGAGTAATGTGAGCAGCACGAAGACGTGCTATAACTGTAGCCGAGCGGGCGATACTGTAACACCCTCGAGATATTCGAGGTATATTACAGCGCCGTGAATCCCTATATGGGACCCACCAGGCTGAACAGCATCATACTCATCGACTCACGTAAACGACAAACCAAAACCATGTCATAAAGACGCAAAACAGAATAATCCACCCGGTTGCCACTTGGCCAAACATAACATCATCAATCAACACAAACATATAGGCAACAATACAACCCGGACGGACAAGAACTCTTAAGTACTCGAGTACAACCATTAGTTCAAAAGCCACCAAAGACGAAAAGACACAAAAAGACACTAAAACATCACTCGTGCACAATCATCACGCACGGCCATCATCCGTAATCTTGGTCCAGCTTGCCGTCTCGATGAACTCCGACCAAATTCATAAACGAATTTCCCGAAACGGGTCCCAGAGGGGTTAGCAATTACGCTAGTACAAGTAACGGATGAACAACTTACATCTTACACATATAGTAATGCATGCAATAAAGAAAACCGTCAAAGCACTCATTTCCTAAATGCCAATATCAAATCACATTTGTAAAATGCACCACAATTAACCGTCGATCCACACCTCCGTGGACCCCTACCGAGACCCCGTCGGATCTAACCCGTAGTGGTTAAAAGCAAAGCTCGTCGATCCACACCTCCGTGGACCCCTACCGAGACCCCGTCGAGTCTAACCCGTAGTGAGCATACACACACACACAATTTCTCATACAAAACTACTATGCCAAGATTGTAAGTTCATAAGGATACTTGCCTCGATTAATGAAGCGGTGACGCGAACGGAGCGGAAGAATCAAGCACGACCGTGAGGAACCGACGGATGAACATAACGATTCGAACAACTAAATCACAACCAACTCTAGACGATTACTTAAAAGGATTACTACCGGAAACCCGCCTACGATTCATGTATATTCATACAAAAATAACAACGAGGGCGGACCACAACCAAACCCTCTCGATTCCATAAAAATCCACAAAATATCCATGAATCCGTAGGAAAACTAAAGATACTAACAATATCAATCGTATACATCATGAATCCACCAACGAAACGAACGAATCGGAAGAAAAACCCAAAACCCCCAAATTAATCGAAATAGGGTTTTAGAGCATTACCTTGGAAGATTCGAGTACTAAGATCCGTAGAACGCGCGTTAGATTGATTTCCGAGCTTCACAACCGAAGAGAAATGATGAAAATCGACCCGGATGAAGAACTCTCCCCTCTATACCCTCTCTCTCGCGACGCAGATGAAAAATGGGGATGGAAATGGCCGATTTCGCCTAATAAAGACGAATCGCACAGCTGATTGCCGCTCCGTGTGCCGCGGCACGGCCCAAAGTGTGCCGCGGACAGCCGAAAATCTACGCCCGGGTTTCGCGTTGTGCAGGCCGCGACTGCGTGCGCGGCACACGGTCTGATCGGGTTTTGGTCGCGGAAGACACACGAGTGTGCCGCGGCCTGGCCTGGCACCGTGCCGCGGCACCGGATGGGTGTGCCGCGGCACACAGTCTGATTGTCCGACCAACATTTGGAGAAATTTGTGTGCCGCGGCGCACGCACCTTGTGCCGCGGCCCACACCCCATTTTGGGTCCCAAAATGATAAAAATGATCCGGAAAGAGAATAAAACGATGGGAATCAATATTTGGGGACCAACAACACGCAATGGATCCATGGCAACCCCGAAACGGCGGTTCCGCACAACACAACGAGGATACAGTTCAACAGTTTGACAGGGAGGACACGCTGAAAAGATACACGAGGGTCACTACGACCGAGAAATACACCAAAAACGAAAATACAAGGAAAAGAAAAATACGGATATTACATTCTACCCCTCTAAAAATAAGTTTCGTCCCGAAACTTAAGAAACAAACAACTCCGGGTACCTAGCACGCATGCTATCCTCGGTTTCCCAAGTTGCTTCCTCGACACCGTGTCTCGACCACTGCACCTTGACCAAAGGTATGGTCTTGTGCCTCAATCGTTTCTCACGATGCTCCAAAATCTTCAAAGGACGCTCCTCAAAAGTAATATCTTGACAATATCAATCTCGCCATAATCGATGACGTGACTAGGATCCGGAACATATTTCCTCAATGGGAAACATGAAAATGCTATGAACATGACTCAAGACCGGAGGTAACGCCATACGGTATGCCAACCCACCTACTCGCTCGAGGATCTCAAAGGGGCCGATAAATCTCGGACTCAACTTTCCTTTCTTCCCAAAACGAAAAACTCCCTTCGTCGGCGACACCTTTAGCAAAACGTGGTCTCCCACCTCGAATTCCAAAGGTCGACGACGGACGTCGGCATACGACTGGCCGACTCGGGCGCCAACATCCGTTCCCGAATTAATTCTATCTTCCGCCTCGTCTCTAAAGCGACATCCGGCTCGGTCCCACCAAATCGGACGCCTCATTCCAACAAATCGGTGATCGACATCGCCGCCATAAAGTGCCTCATACGGTGCCATCCGAATCGACGCGTGCCAACTATTGTTATACGTGAATTCGATCAGCGGCAAATGTTCCTCCCACTACTACTCCAATCGAGAGCACAGCACGCAACAAGTCCTCGAGCGTCTGGATAGTGCGTTCGACCGGCCCATCCGTCTGGGATGAAAAGAGGTGCTCAAACGCAACCGGTACCTAACGCCTTATGCACTTGCCGGAAGTGCGATACAAAACGGCCGTCACGATCCGAAACAATAGACTTGAGTACCGTGAAGTCTCACGATTTGCGCAATAAACACACGAGCTAACTTCTCCGGCCCCAAGTGTCCTTGATGCCCGGAAAATGTGCCGACTTGGTCGGCGATCAACAATCACCCATACCATATTCATGCCCGACCTCGATCTCGGCAAACTCGTAACGAAATCCATCGATATATCTTCCCATTTCCATTCCGAACGGAAGTGATCGCAATAACTCACCTGGTCGATGCTCGATCTTGACTCCGACAAGTCAAACATCTCGCTACAAACTGTGCGACCTCATCCTTCATATCATTCCACCAGAAATTCCTTCTCAAGTCCTTGTACATCTTACTCGAACCAGGATGAACGGAGTAAGGTGTAGCATGGGCCTCCCGTAAAATATTCTGTCTCAACTCTGAGTCGTTCGGCACACAAAGCCGGCTCTGGAATCTCAAAACACCATCCTCGTGAATCACAAATCCAGGAGACTTTCCTTTAAGAACGTTCTCTCGGATTTGAGTAATCATCGGATCCTCTAACTGCTTCAGCTTAATTTCATCGATCAAAGACGACGAAACCTCTAAAGCACGAAGTTGCCCGACGGCTCCAGGCAACAAAACTTCAACATCTAACTCGATTAAAGATCGCCGAAGCTCGGACTGAGACGTAAGGATCTCAAGCGATCGCAGTGCAATCGGTTTCCGGCTCAAGGCGTCGGCCACGACGTTCGCCTTGCCCGGATGATAAAGGATTTCGAGGTCATAATCCTTAATCAACTCCAACCACCTCCTCTGCCTCATATTCAACTCCCGCTGAGTAAATATGTATTTCAGACTTTTATGATCGGTAAAAATCTGACATGCAGAGCCGAAAAGATAATGACGCCAAATCTTGAGCGCCAAAAGCATTGCCGCTAACTCCAAATCATGAGTAGGGTAGTTAAGCTCATACGGCCTCAACTGTCTCGACGCAAAGGCAATGGTCTTACCGTGCCGCATTAATACGCACCCGAGACCACGACCAAGCATCGCTATAAACGGCAAAACCCTCGTTGCCACATGGCAACGCCAAAATGGGGCTGAAGTCAAACGCTTCTTGACTCCTCAAAACTCGATCGCCTCTCGTCATTCCAGACGAACTTCTCGGATTTCGGAGCAAGCTGTGTAAGTGGTCGAGCCGATTCGAAACCTCGACGAACCTACGGTAGTAGCCACTAAACCCAAGAAACTACGAGCTCCTTCACATTCTTGGCGGTGCCCAATCCAACACGGCCTCAATCTTGCGGATCCACACGAACCCCCTACTGAAATCACGTGACCTAAAAATATCACTTCATTCTGACAGAAATCACATTTAGAGAAATTTTCATAGAGTTGCTCGGTACTCAAAATGTTTAATACTACCCGAAAATGATAGGCATGCTATTAATCATTCTTCTAATAAATAAGAATATCACATAAAGACGACGACGCACTTATCCAAATACTCGATAAAAACTTTGTTCATCAACTGCATGAACACCGCCGGCGCATTAGTTAACCCGAAAGGCATAACTACAAACTCATAATGTCCGTATCTCGACCGAAAAGCTGTCTTTGGCACATCGGACTCTCTCACCCGGAGCTGATAGTACCCCGATTTCAAATCAATTTTCGAGAATACCGTAGCTCCCTGCAACTGATCGAACAAGTCATAAATTCTCGGCAAAGGATACTTGTTCTTGATGGTCACCTTGTTTAGTTCGCGATAGTCAATACACAAACGTAGTGAACCATCCTTCTTCCGCACAAACAGGACCGGTGCGCCCCAAGGCGAGGCACTCGGTCGAACATACCCCGACTCAAGAAGCTCACCCAACTGCTTCTTCAACTCGGACATCTCTGAAGGTGCCATGCGATAGGGTGCCTTCGAAATAGGAGCCGCACCCGGCTCTAACTCTATAGCGAACTCGACCTCACGATCCGGTGGCAATCCCGGTAACTCGTCAGGAAAACATCGAAATTCATTAACGATCGGAATCGACAAAGCTCGACTCCACCATCCCCGCCTTCAAGGCATAGCACCAATAACCGATACATCCCTTACGCAGAGTTTCATCGCCTTCAAGGCGTTAATAACGAAGTTCGGCTTCCCCTCTTTCGCCCGCGAAAGAGTGCTCTGCCGTCCTCGGCTAACATAGTGATGACTCTCGTGCGGTAGTTCATGATCGCACCATGCCGCTCGAGCTACCATCACCAAGGATCAAATCCTCACCCTCGATACTCACAACAATAAGATTAGAGGGCCAAGTCCTCTCACAAATAAGCACGAGCCTCGAACCTCCCGATCACCAACGATCCTATCACCGCTAGGAAGCTTAACGATGAAGGGCTCACAAGGTGTCAAGCGGTCGAGACTCAAACGGCGCACACAATCCAGAGATATAAACGAATGCGTAGCACCTAATCGAAAAGCACACCGACGGGATGAGAAAGAATATAAACGGTACTGCCGCTACGGTAGCCATTGGATCATCGGCTCTCCGCATCTCATAGACACGCGGGTGGGCGGAGCCAACACTAGAAGCTCCCCCTTAGAGGGCTGACCGACCTCTCCCGACTAGCACTCGGCGGAGACCGAGGAGCAAGCGATCTCGATTCACACTTGGTTCCCTAGGCGCTGGAATGGAAGCCGGGCACCAAGAATTTTCTCCCTCTCGGCCTGAAAGACCTTGTGGCCGGCCGCCACACTGACATTACACGTCGAAAGGGCTCAAACAAGTACGACCGATGTGGCCCGTCGACCACAATTGAAACACTTCACATCACGAAAAGGAGCACCGGTAGTTCCACGAGGACCCAGTGAACGAGCCGGACCACCGCGGCAGGGAAGGTAGCGATTGGGATCTCTGCCGACCCCCACTCTTGTGGCCCGAAAAGTTCAGGCGGACTTACGCTTCTTACTCTCGCGGGCCGCCTCACTTGCCGTCACCGACATATCATAAGCAAGGGCCCTACTCGATAATCCTTCAATGTAGTGCATACGAGCCCCGACATATAGTCCCGAATCGGCAACTTCATCCGTCGGAGAAATGGAAAATCTTGTCACTCTCCTCGACAACTTGGGTCTTCACATAACCCAACTCCTTATTAAAATCGGCAATAGCTTGAGTCGCGGGGATATCCCGTGGTTGAGCATCATAAAAGCATGTACCCGAGCACATCGACGGCCACGGCAACATTCGATCTCCATCAACTCCTGAAACTCACCACGAAGCAAAGATGGTCTTTGGGCCCAACGGCTTCCCACCAATCCGTGGCCCCCCGTGAGAAAGTATTGAGCAATAGGGACTCTACGTTCCTCGACAGATTAGTGGCAACGAAGACCTTAGATATCTCCTTAATCCACCCTTCCTGCCCATCGGGTCCGAAGCTCCAGCCGAGGAGGATGCATCTTGATGACATCTTGGAGCCAACGGTCCGCTCCGCCCGATTAGCATGGGCCTCGATCCGGGTTACGAACCGCCCGAGCTATTGCCGCCATTTGGTTCACCATTTGTTGCATTACGGCCGCAATACCAAGATCGCACGCTCGAGAAGAAGCATGGCTATGACGGTCGCCGCATCGCGGCCTCCGAAGATCGTGGCGTGGCCGCCCACCGGCCGCCCCACGTCCCCGGCCGTCCACGACCACGACCGCGACCACGACCTCTTCCGGATCCATACTGGAGTTAAATAAGTAGCAAAAGCCATACGAGGGTAAGTACGAGAGAAGAACAATCACAAGTCGAGAATCAAAGGTACGATGCAAGGAAATAATGAGCAGAGGAAGGAAAACTTACGACACCGGTAGTACAGGAATCATGGCAGCGTGACGATGATGTGCAAAACAAACACCACAAGACCCAATAAACCGACAAGCCTAGGTATCCATAAACCTAGAGCTCCGATACCATTTTCTGTAACACCCTCGAGATATTCGAGGTATATTACAGCGCCGTGAATCCCTATATGGGACCCACCAAATAACAAAGATCATACTCATCGACTCACGTAAACGACAAACCAAAACCATGTCATAAAGACGCAAAAGAATAATCCACCGGTTACTGGCCAAACATAACATCATCAATCAACACAAACATATAGGCAACAATACAACCCGGACGGACAAGAACTCTTAAGTACTCGAGTACAACCATTAGTTCAAAAGCCACCAAAGACGAAAAGACACAAAAAGACACTAAAACATCACTCGTGCACAATCATCACGCACGACCATCATCCGTGTACTGGTCCAGCGCCCGCTCGTCTCGATGAACTGACTGAAATTCATAAACGAATTTCCCAAACGGGTCCCAGAGGGGTAAGCAATTAAGCAATTACAAGTAACCATATGAACAACTTACATCATACAAATATAGTAATGCAAGCAATAAACAAAACCGTTCGAAAGCACTCAATTACGGAAATGCCAATATCAAATCACATTTGTAAAATGCACCACAATTAACCGTCGATCCACACCTCCGTGGACCCTACCGAGACCGTCGGATCTAACCCGTAGTGGTTAAAAGCAAAGATCGTCGATCAACACCTCCGTGGACCCCTACCGAGACCCAGTAGAGTCTAACCCGTAGTTATCATACACACACACAATTTCTCATACAAAACTTCTATGCCAAGATTGTAAGTTCATAAGGATACTTGCCTCGATTAATAGACGGTGACGCGAACGGAACGGAAGAATCAAGCATGACCGTGAGGAACCGACGGATGAACCTAACGATTCGAACAACACAATCACAACCAACTCTAGACGATTACGGAAAAGGAATACACCCGGAAACCCGCCTACGATTCATGTATATTCATACAAAAATAACAACGAGGGCGGACCACAACCAAACCCTCTCGATTCCATAAAAATCTACAAAATATCCATGAATCCGTAGGAAAACTAAAGATACTAACAATATCAATCGTATACATCATGAATCCACCAACGAAACGGAACGAATCGGAAGAAAAACCCAAAACCCCCAAATTAATTGAAATAGGGTTTTAGAGCATTACCTTGGAAGATTCGAGTACTAAGATCCGTAGAACGCGCGTTAGATTGATTTCCCGAGCTTCACAACCGAAGAGAAATGATGAAAATCGACCGGATGAAGAACTCTCCCCTCTATACCCTCTCTCTCGCGCAGATGAAAATGGGGATGGAAATGGCCGATTTCGCCTAATAAAGACGAATCGCAGTTGGCCGCTCCGTGTGCCGCGCACAGCCAAAGTGTGCCGCGGCACAGCCGAAAATCTACGCCCGAGTTTCGCGTTGTGCGGCACGCGGCTGCGTGTGCCGCGGCACACGCAGTCTGATCGGGTTTTGTCGCGGAAGACACACGAGTGTGCCGCGGCACCGGATAGGTGTGCCGCGGCACTGGCCTGGCACTGTGCCGCGGCACCGGATGGGTGTGCCGCGGCACACAGTACAGATTGTCCGACCAACATTTGGAGAAATTTGTGTGCCGCGGCCCACACCCCATTTTGGGTCCCAAAATGATAAAAATGATCCGGAAAGAGAATAAAACGATGGGAATCAATATTTGGGGACCAACAACACGCAATGGATCCATGGCAACCCCGAAACGGCGGTTCCGCACAACACAACGAGGATACAGTTCAACAGTTTGACAGGGAGGACACGCTGAAAAGATACACGAGGGTCACTACGACCGAGAAATACACCAAAAACGAAAATACAAGGAAAAGAAAAATACGGATATTACAGATACCGCGAAGACTTGTTGTTCACCGTTAGTCAGCTATTTCGAGTGTGGCCAAGTGGGTCACTGAGCCGTGCATTGCGAGACGGTAGCTGAGAGGTTTGGGGATCGAGTTTCTGTCTCTTCTCCGAAAGAACACGGAGATGCCTAGTGTGATTTTCGAGAATTTCGGCGTGGTCGGAGTTCTTCGGGGTTACCCTCGCGGATCGTTATGTGTCTAATTTCTATTTTTCGACTGTGCGTGTTTTCTGGTGATAGGTACCTTTTGTTTTGTGATTGTTCGGATAATTGACTTGATTATGCTATCTATTTAGTGATACTTGACACTTGTTGGTTTTATTATGTCTCGGCTTGTGACATTGTGATGGTTGTCGTCGAGCGTGATTTCACGCCTCATGTTCCCTTGCGTTGCTTGTAGCGTTTCGCCGATGGGCGTGAGTTATTCGGTTCTTGTGTATCTCGTTGAGATGTTCCTGGTGGGATATTGCTTCTCCCTACTTATTTTAAGTTTCGGGACGAAACTTCTATTAAGGAGGGTGGCATGTAATATCCGCAATTTCGATTTTCGGTAAAAAAAATTTTTTGGCAGGAGTCTATTTTAACGGCTCGCTTGCGACCGTTTCGTCATTCTGAGAATGATTAATACTGCACTTTTGTTACATCCAAGTTGTTCGGTTTCGTTTTGTTGCGTTCCGTGCTTCTTAGCGATTTTTCCGCACTTAAGTTCGATTCTTGCGAATCTCATTCGAAACTGTTGTTTCGTGTTTCTTGTAAGTTCATTTAATGTTTTTATACGTATTGTGAGCTTCGGTTTGATTATCCGTTGTCGTATCGTGATGTTTCGGGCGTTTAGGCCATTTTGTAATTTTTTTAGAGTGTTGGGGATTTGTTTCATATTCATGTTCTTTCCAATCTTCAGATTATCGGAATAATAGATGGTGCGTTAGTGTAACCGAGACGTTGTCGAACGTCTAACTGGACTGTCGGAATGGTCGAGTTCGACCATAAGGCCTGGCCGAGTTACGGTTGTAAGGCATGGTCGGTTACGGCTGCAATGCATGACCGAGTTACGTTCGTAAAACATGGCCTGGTACGGCCGTAATGCATTGTCGGGTATGACCGTAAGGCATCCGCACGTTTTGGGCAGTGGCCTGGAAGGCCTGGTTACGGACGTGAGGAGCTTCCCGTTACGGCCGTAACATGTACGGATATATATAGGCTAGGCGACGGGTTTCGTTGCCATTTTTCCCCTTTCTCCTTCTCCTTCCGCGATTTTCGGCTGGGACTCAAGGAAGGTGATCAGATGTATCGTCGTGCATCATTTTGGGAGGCTTGATTCGTATCTATCATCATCCTCCACTCGAGTTTGTCCAAATCGAAGGTAACTTCTCAAATCTCTTATGGTTGACTTTCGGGATTTCCTTTTTGATTTCATTGTTTGTTCGATTTTGATGAATCGTTTGATATTATTGAGTATTATTAATCGTATTCTACGGATTGTATATCCGTATCTCGAATTTGTTTGAGCCCAATCATGATTTTCGTGTTCTAAGGGAGCCTTGAGCATTTAATATCCGATTAAATGACTTAACGGGTTTTCCTTTGATTCTTGGGCGTGTTTCGCGTTGTCTCCGGTTGTTATACTCATCGTAATCATGTTTTCATTGTTTTTTCCGGAGGATTGTAGGTGTTCGAGGTTCCCGATTGAACGGTGTTCGTCGGAGTGTTCGGTACCGATTATTCGAGGCAAGTACCTTGTTCATACATTTCTTGTTTTGTGGATATGATGATCGATGATCGTTTAAGTATGTTTGTTTGGTTGTTTGAAATGAACTTTCAAAAGATTCGATTTAGCCTCGTTAAAGTCTCTCTTTGAAAATGCATGTGTTTTTTGAATGGTTAAGTGAATCATATGGATACACTCGGTGTTGGTGTTGGGAGTTGATAATATATATACATACATATATTATCTCATTTCGGTGCGTTGCGATTTGCCACTTGGGTCATGCTAAGTGTTTGTTGCCTTTGTGTTGATTATTGTGATATCCTTGTTGTATTGTGTTATATGTGTGAACGTGTGGACATAGGCGAGGTCTACGGTGACACATGACTTGTGATCATGTGGTCGGGATGCAACAAGTGATTGATCCAACCATGAGAGCCTAAGAAAACTACGGTGACACATGACTTGTGATCATGTGGTCGGGATGCAACAAGTGATTGATCCAACCGTGAGAGCCTAAGAAAACCTACGGTGATACATGACTTGTGATCATGTGGTCAGGATGCAACAAGTGATTGATCCAACCGTGAGATGACGTGGCATGTGATCACGGTGTCATGGATATGATTTTGGATGTGTTTTGCCAAGCCGATTGCCTTGAATGTGTTACCGAGATTTTGTATCTTGGTGGTTATGTTTTGTTGATTTTATGTCCGTCCAGGACACGTGGTGTGGATTGTGGACCCCGTGAATTATTGTTGGTTTTATTTGAGAAATCAAATCTTTGGGCTGTGACCCCTCTTTGGTTTTTGAAAAGAGATGGATTCGATAATCCTAAACGGTTTCTGTTAAAACTCTCGAGGACATTTTAGAACATTTTATACATTTGTTCTCTTGAATTGTGATCTTTCGAATTTGGAATGTTTTACTCAAACTCTTTACCTCGGGTGGTATATTTTTGTTATGTTTGAATCTTTGAGGATTTCTAATTATTATTCTTGGAATGTGATTTGTATGACTTGTATTTGCACTTTGTACTTTCACTAGCAAAATAGTGGAATTTTGCTGGCCCCCTAGAAATAGGGGGGTGGATGTCTGTATTGCATTCAGGTACGTGCAGGGTCTTGGGGAGCATAACACAGGGTTGGCACGAAGGATGATGAATGATGATCGATACTAATCATATGAGGACCCGTACGATGTTGTGTTGGTTTAGTTGTAGTTATTTCCGCTGTAGTATATCCCCGTTGTACGGGAGCGTGTTGGATTTTGACCCCTGCGTGGGTATGTATTGAGATTGAGTTGTATTTATAAATTGAAAGACCTAATCGGTCTACTGGGTCGTGAGTTATCCTTGAAGGCGATATTTTGATGTTTGATTTTAGTAACCAGCCTAGTAGACCCTTGAGGAAAGGGTCTACGACGTGTAATATCCTTGAGAGGATTGGGGGTGTTACACTAAGTGCACCCAATCTTAGTGAGTTCACCCATTTATTAAGGCATTTAAAAAATCACTAATGCTACTATGACAAACAAAGTGATTAACAAATATAAAATGACCACTATACCCCTTATATAATCGGAAATTCCCATTTCAACACAGACATTCAAAGTTTGGTGAAGAAGATTTCTAAACATAAAGCGCCCGCTATCGCGAACCCCACCCCAACAAAATCCCTCTTCTTCCACCGACGGTGACGAACGACGACCGTGAAGCTCCCACATGCAACGACGATAGAATTCCCCAAATTGAGGAGCCCTAAACTCCCTCTAAAAATCTGAGCCCTAACCTCCCTCCAAAGGTCGTCTGCGAGCCCGAACACACCATTCACCAATATGCGAACATGGACGAGGGAAAAACAAAGTCGGCGATGTCTAGAGCAATGGGAATGTAATGTAAATACTCGGTATTTTTGATAATTTTTCATGTTAGTTTCGAGGTCCAAGAATTTTGGACTTTGTCATAGCTGCAGAAGTCAAGATCACTACATAGAAGAATGCCCCACATTGAGAAGATGCCCATATTGGAGTCGATGAGTTGTGAAATGGTTGGTAACGGAGAAGAATCACAATGTAGGGAAGCTTTTTTTTCGCCTGTAGTTTGGACTGGGTTTTTTTCAGTGGGATTATGACCATGTTGCTCGTGTTTTTCATGAAAGTGGAAGCTAGTTATACAAACGATAACTCCATGGTAATTGACTGCGAATCTAGTTCAGATGACCCCACGGTGAGAGATTGCGAAGCTAGTTCGACAAATGTTAACTCCGTGGCCAGGGATGAAGCTTCATAATGTTCGATGTTGCTGAAATTTTGTGCATGACTTGCATAGCTCAAATGTTTATCATGCCTAGGCGAATGAATTTTATTTGTATTAGCTTTAGAAATGTGTATTTGCCCTATTGAGGGTCGGTTTATATAGATTAAGAAATGTGCATTTTGATTTCGATTGAGTGTGTAATAGTGTTATGTGTTGGTGTAATTGAGCAGTTTTTTTGGAAAATACATGCTGTTTGACTTTGGTGTTAAGAAATGTGCACTTGACCTTGCTTATTTTATGCACCTATGCACTTCTAATAGTTCCATTACCACAATCTGTATTCTTGCATTTCACCTTTTCATCTATCAAAAATTTTTATGCTTCATTTGGACTAGAGACGGGATAACTAAAACACATTCCAAATTAGTGCAAGCCAAATCAAGAAGAACAATATTTGTAACAAACTTCATACATTGGACTTATCTATCATTGAAAGGTTACTCTAGAAAGTTATCCGGCGTGATCTTTTCTCATCTAATTACCAAGGAAAAATACGATTATTTCTAAATCTCGCAGTGAATGGGGATAGCGGCCAACTTCTACAATCCTTTGGAAAGTATGCCATCTAAAAAAACTTCCTTTGACTAAACAAAATATGAGCAACAATAAGAATACACATTGCCAAAATTCAATTTAACAAACTTCATTTAACTCATCCAATTTGCTTAAACTGCAATGGGAAATGTCAATAAGCCACAAGCTTCATTTAGCAAATTAAACAACAAGTTTCATGGGCAAAAGTCATACAAAGGTCTCTCAATATGATGTTCAATTACAACACTTGCAACCATCACGAAAACACCCATCTTGGCCTTCACTAGCATCTTCGCGTGCAGGTGCCGTACACATTGGTATCATCTGAGTAATTCCATATGAACCAATCATATAGTGGGAGTTTCCTTGATACCCGGTGTCGTGTACATTAGGATAGTGAGCACCCTGAAACACGGAGAGGCGGTCAAATGATCTGGTAAAATGCAGCATAAATTTAATTTTTTTTTTTGCAATATAATAATTGATACTTATATAATAAGGATTACATTACAATGGCCGGTAGCCGGGCAACAAGTTGTACTGCTACCCCCTTTTGAATAGCAAACCCGATCCTACTAAATACCTTAAGGGTCGAGGAATTACTATTAACGACTTTCTGAACCCTTTTAAGAAGTCGCACTGCGCCGGGGGCAAAATCTATATCATGTTTTTATGTTACCATTAATTGTTGTGAATAGGATAATTGAGTCAAGATGGGTAATTGTGTTTCTTGCGATGGAGGAATTAGCCCATCTCCAACTTCATTATTGCTAAGGTCCGTGTGCTTAAATTTGAGTGATTTCTTTTCCACATGTTACAACAAATTAATGTTAGCGAGTTATATAGATACTATTGACAAAAAACTATTAACTAAATGGAATAGCTTATACAGAGACAAAAAACAAATTAATCACAAGAAACTATTCGGATTATTTGAACTAAAAAGAGACATGACACATTTTCCTAATTACATTCTAATGAAACATTAACTAAATGGAATAGCTTATATAGAATTGCTTTTTCATTGTCTTGAAGGTTTTTTCAAGCAAATGGAATAGTAAATGTGATTTTAATTTCTTATTCATACCACGAATCGGCATTTACAGAATAATATTCTTGAGCACATTGTAATATCCGCACTTTCTATTTTTAGTAATTTCTATTTTTAGTGTATTTTCATTTCGGACGACTCGCTCGTAAGTGTTACAGTATCTGAAACTATTTTGTTCTGCATCCATGACCATCCAGACGAGTTTCAAAGTTGTTTTTATGAGAGTTTACTTATTGTGTAACTTTTCCGCATTAAGATTCGATTCTCGTATATCTCGTTCTAATCTGACATCTCGTTACTTATACGAGTTCCTTTAATAATTCTGGATATGCTACAACTTTATGAGTTTGTCGTTCAGGTCTCGAATTTAGATTTTCGAATGTTTGAGTCGTTTTGTAAATTCTTGTTATTTTGGGTGTTGATGTTAATACTCGTTTATTTCGACCTTTGGATGGCCGGAGGCATGTGATGGTTTTTATGCTCATCTCGTCAGTGGGGAACTTCAATTTATTCATTGGACCTACCCTTGTATCTTCATTCTGGTGGTTGTCGAGCCACTAGTTTATAGCAGGTCTGATCAAACTTTCTGGGCCAAGTTACGGCCGTAAGGTAGCATATATTACAGCCGTAAGTTTCCATGCATTACGGCCGTAATGTCACCTTCGTAGTGGCCGTAATGAGGGTGTGAAACTGGTCCAGTGAGTTCTGCAACACCATTACGGCCGTAATAGGGCATGTGTTACGGCCGTAACGCTTGCCAGTATTTAAATCTGGCAGCGGACGATTTCAGTCATTTTTCACCTCTCCTTCTCCCTTCCAAGACGAAAACACTCCTCTGAGTTAGGGCTTGGCCAATCTTCATCTAAACTTAAGTTGACAAGCATTTTGGAGCTTCATATCATCACCCTAGCACTTAATCGTCCGAGGTTCCACCTTCCAATCGAGGTATATTCTTAGAACCCTAGTTTTTGGGGATTTCGGGATTTTAGCATGACTTTACCCTTTGAAACCGATTTAGCTTTGATAAGTTGTTAGATTACGATTGTGTAATCGTAATCCTTTGCTTTCATAATAGTTTAACGAATTAAACTTCAAGATTTTCACCGTTAATAGATTAGAATCGATTATGACTTCGTAGTGACCGATGAATTTGTTGATAGTCGATCCACTTTGGCATCCACTTAAGCGCTCCAGGCAGCCGACCAGCCGAGCAGATCCTGGAGCCGAACCGGTCATAGACCCGATTGTCTCTCGGGCTCACAAAGAACCGGACCGGGCATCCACCTTGGCATCCACTTAAGCGCTCCAAGCAACCGACCAGCCGAGCAGATCCTGGAGCCGAACCGGTCATAGACCCGATTGTCTCTCGGGCTCACAAAGAAACCGGACCGGGCAGAGACATTAGAGCCGACCTGGAATCCGACCTAGAAAAACCGAGCAGACCCTATATAAATACGCTCCGAGCCATAATCATAAACAAGACCGACCAGAATAGCGGGAAGCTCGAGGACCGACCCCGTTGTCGGTCGCAACAGATAAGTATTGCCAAAAGCACGAAGAACAGGCAGACAGGACAATAAAGGAGGGCTGTCATATCCCTTCCCAAAGCAAACCTAAGAAGGTGACACGCGGCGAAGAAGTCACTACACTGTGACAAATGTCATAAGCATATTTACCTGAATCTTCCAGCTGCCATCTCATGAATGGCTAATGTTGGCTATATATATGCCAGGAGAATGTACAATAAAAGGACTTCAGAAAAACGAGAAAAAGAGATAGAGAGAGAAATAAAGAGAGATAAAAAAGAGAGAAAAGAGAAAAGGATAAGACTTGTAATTAGCAAGCACCAGCAAAATGGACCGGCCAAAATATTTTCGGCCCGGCCCCACTCTTTATCAAGATCATTAATAAAATTTAATGGTCCAATACTTTTCATTCTATTTATGCATCCTGTTTATTATTTTCTACGTGGCTTCGATCCATTCGTCCAGATCAGCACACGTGATGTTGACCAAACCAGACGTCAACAGAATGGCGCTAGAGGAAGGGGTCCGGAATCTTGAACGAGTCGCTCAAGCTATAACTACAAGCTCTGAATATAAACTGCCCGCCACAAAGAAGGGAAACCCGTTCAAGTTGGCGGAGCGCTTTGGCATACCTTGCGTTCATCCGGGAATAACCACCCTCACCAATAAGTGGTGAGATGAAAGCATAGGAATCATCGTAACCATGAGTCGAAAGCATAGGAATCATCGTAATTAGGAGTTGAAAGCACAGGAGCCATCGTGACCATGAGTTCCTGCTCGACTCGGCTGACCTTTTAAAGGTCATAACTCGGGGGATATCAGGCGCAACTCAAAGCTCTAGAAGATTTCCCAAAGAATCTCCTCGTATCCTTCAAATTAAAGTTGCAATCAACACCATAATGTCTGCAAACGCTTTCGGGATTCCCGTCAGATCCTCACAAAGATCCTGGTAATCCGGAAAGAGTAGTCTGTTGGGATGCAGGCGAGAAAACTCAAACCATTATTGGACAAAGATTAGGCTGAGATCAGGTGGAATCATCGGAGCCCAAGGAGTTTTTCGCATAAACGCGCGAACAGCGGTGCCAACGGTGAAATATGGAATTCGATATGACGAAAAAAGGGCAGAAAGTGGAACATGTTGGTAAAACTGAAATAAGCAAAGGAATAATCTTTATAAGGAAAGAGGGCCCCGACTGACCGAGTTACCAACAATCCTGCAACTGCCGACCCAAGGAGAATCTCGCTGCAATCTGCACCGCCTTCGCTTGATCGGAAAACGCGGTCCGACATCCGGCCTATCTGATGCCGAGCTCGGATACGCCCCGGTAGAGCTGGTCTATGTACTCGTACTAGCCCCCCGAAAACAAGCGCAGGGATGGCCCTCGCCAGCCCCGACCAGCATTTGTTCTACTCGACCGTTCGCTTAAGTTTTCTAGCCGCCAACTATAAAGCGGAACATGAAGCCCTCCGGGCCGATCTGGAAGTAGCAATCTCCCTTGATTTTGCTAACCTCACTATCTTTGGAGCAATTCTCGGGTAGGGGCTGATACGAACCCAGGAAGCCCGGTTTGGTCAAATCCCTCGACCCGGCTCGGACCCGGTGGTAAGATCGTCAAGAAACTGCAACACCCTCCGAGAACCAAGAAACAACCAAACCAACTCATCGGCGGCCGAACAATGCGAATGGCGAGAACGAACACGGCCTCCAGCTCCATGCCCCCAGCTCAGAAAGGTGCCCGAGCGGACACACGACAACCACTTCGGCGGCCCAACCTTGGCCCACAAATCGCCTCGACTAGGATGTTACTGGTCGAGTCAGAGAAAGGTGCCATTGGGCTGGGGTAAAGATACCCCCGATGCCAAACCTTCACTTCTTAGATCCAAAACTCGTATGAAACCCACTTGCGTTAATGGCCTACTGCCGTACGTCACAGGGACGATCATCCGGGTTGGTCCCCCCATCTAGAAGATGAAGTTGAGGTAACAGTACGCAGTCGTCGCGATTGGTTATTTTGCAAAAGCGGGTCGAGGCCGAACCCCTAGTGCGAACAACTGAACAAAAAATAAACAATCTTATATGAAAGTTACTCAGGACCCTTAGTCCGTGATATCCGATATTACCACAACGACGAGGAAGAATCTCAGGCGTTCTGCGACGACCTCCATATACGAGATAACTTATCCAAGGCGCACGATTCGCAATCCAACGGACAAGCCAAGGCGATTAATACAATTATGAAACAGTACCTCAAGACCCGCCTCGAAAAGCGCAAAGGGTCACGGCCTGACAAACTCCCTGAAGACTTGGCAATGCATCAGTCCGCCACTTGAGAAATATCTTCGTAGCCTCCGGCACTAAGGCAACGACCCCGGTCGAGATTGGAACACACGCCCACCGGAGAACCCATTTCGAAGAATAAGATCAATGTGACCCTAAAAACCTGGACCTCGTCGCCCAAAAACAGAACCAAGCAGAAAGGCAGAACACCTTCTATAAAGCACCCAAGGTTCGTCATCGAAGCTTCCAGGTCGAAGACCTCATTATTAAATGAGCATTGGGGCCAGATCCGGGACCTCCTGAATCCAAGTGGCAAGGACCGTACGAGAGTAACAAAGCCCTTCAGAACGGAGTTTGTTAGCTAGAATATATGAATGACCAAGGATTAATTCATTCGTCGAATGCCATGTCCTTAGGAAGGTATTATCAATAAAATTCAACTCTATTTCATCTCTAATTCAAATGCACTATAAGACCGAGTTCACCTCGGCACCTCGAATGACCGGCTCCTCCGGCACTATAAGACCGAGCTCGCCTCGGCACCTCGAATGACCGGCTCCTCCGGCACTATGAGACCGAGTTCACCTCGGCACCTCGAATGACCGGCTCCTCCGGCACTATAAGACCGAGCTCGCCTCGGCACCTCGAGTGACCGGCTCCTCCGGCACTATAAGACCGAGTTCGTCTCGGCACCTCGAATGACCGGCTCCTCCGGCACTATAAGACCGAGTTCACCTCGGCACCTCGAATGACCAGCTCCTCCGGCACTATAAGACCGAGTTCACCTCGGCACCTCGAATGACCGGCTCCTCCGGCACTATAAGACCGAGTTCGCCTCGGCACCTCGAGTGACCGGCTCCTCCAGCACTATAAGACCGAGTTCGTATCGGCACCTCGAATGACCGGATCCTCCGGCATTACAAGACCGAGCTCGCCTCGGCACCTCATAAGACCGGCTCCTCCGGCACTATGAGACCGAGTTCACCTCGGCACCTCGAATGACCGGCTCCTCCGGCACTATAAGACCGAGCTTGCCTCGGCACCTCGAATGACCGGCTCCTCCGGCACTATGAGACCGAGCTTGCCTCAGCACCTCGAATGACCGGCTCCTCCGGCACTACAAGACCGAGCTCGCCTCGGCACCTCATAAGACCGGCCCATCCGGCACTATAAGACCGAGTTCACCTCGGCACCTCGAAAGATCGTCCCATCCGGCGCTATAAGACCGAGTTCGCCTCGGCACCTCATAAGATCGGCCCATCCGGCGCTATAAGACCGAGTTTGCCTCGGCACCTCATAAGACCGGCCCATCCGGCACTATAAGATCGAGTTCGCCCCGGCACCTCATAAGACCGGCCCATCCGGCACTATAAGACCGAGTTCGCCCCGGCACCTCATAAGACCGGCCCATCCGGCGCTATAAGACCGAGTTCGCCCCGGCACCTCATAAGACCGGCCCATCCGGCACTACAAGACCGAGTTCGCCTCGGCACCGCATAAGGTCAGCCCACCCGGCACAGTCAACGAAAGGTGGACAGAAAAGGCAACGGCCAGACCAACCGGGCCCATACATACAGAGAAAAGCAACAGAGGCCATAAAAAGATTTCATTCATTTACAATAAGTCGTTCTACATCAGACTACAAAGGAAACCAAGGAAAAACGGCGCGCAGACCCTACATGGAATAAAACAAAAATCTACTCGGCCCTGTCCTCCTGACCGGCCGCCTGAGAAGACTGTCCTTCACCTTCGCCGGACGGAATCAACATCGGATCTTCGACAACTTCTGCGGCCTTCGGCTCATCATCTCCCAGAGATTCAACCTTCAGGTCGGTCACCTGAGACTTTATATAGGCCTGGACCTCCTCAACGGTCTTCCCTTCCTTCATGAGATCCAATATCTCATAACAAGTGGAGACATAGTTAAGGTTAATCAACTCCTCGAACTCGGGTGTCTTCTGGAAAGCAGCCGCCCCGTCGGCAAGACCCCTGGCATAACCCACATCTTCACAAGTATGGACCCGCTCGGTCAGTTGCTCAAGCTGGGCCTTGGTATTCTGCAAATAAGCCTCGTGCTCGGCCCTTATGTCCAGACACCGTTTCTGCGCCTTCTCGGCGGCCGTGGCCATCTCGTCGGCCTTTCCTTTCCAGATATTGGCCTCAAAGGCGCGGCTCTCCAGAAGCTCCATCTCACCCTTCATAGAGGTCATCTCCTCCTCCAGAGACTTGATAAGCGAAGGACAGAGGTGGTGCTCCTCCTGTAAGGCCTTGAGATCGGCCTCTGCCTTTTTGTGCTTCTCAACCAGGGCCATCAGCTCCCCAGTGGCCTTTACATAGGTGCACAACGCGCGGCCCATCATAGCATTTCCAAATTGGATCTGCTCATCCGGACCCATGTCATTGGTCACCATCTCCATTTTCGGCGTCCAACCCAAAATGGGGACATGGCTGGACTCAACCACCGCTGGAGGGACCCGGTCGAGCATCTCGGCGGTTGGGGTGGCCGCCCTGATGTAGTCAAGGAACCAACGCGGTCGCCGCCCCTTCATTTGGGCACAAGGTTCTTCCCGGTCCTTATTCACCGGGAGATAGTGGCCCTCCAAATCAATCGCGGGCTCCTTACCCTTCGCACGGCCCGTCCGTACAGGGCTCGGGGCGGGCACAGCAATTTCAGGAATGGAGAAACCCTCAGCCCTGGTCACGCTATCCTCAGGCTCGGCCTCTACTCTCTTCCGCTTGCCCGCGCGATCCCTACGCTCGGCGGCCTCAGCAGCCAGCCTCGCCACCCGCTGCGTAGACGTCTCTTTCCGTCCCGACGAACTCCTGCCCCTAGGGACTGGATAAGGAAGACGTGTTAAAAAAAAAAAAAGCTACCTGACGAAGACATTCTGCTCGGATTAGTTGATCGAAGTCCCGCTGCCCAAAGGTTATCCTCAGTAACCAGAAGATACGACTTCCTCCGATCGGCGGGAAGATCCAAGAGCTGTTCCACCCGGTCGTCAAACAAGGAGGAAGTCTCTGAAGCCGGGATACGTTCTGCACAAACAATAAATTATGAGCGTTAGACAAAAAAAGGAACAGCAATAAAAAACACGACACTTACTCATTTTAGCAATGAAGTGTTCTGGGACCCGCAGCTCGGCGTCTATCACACCAGGTTCCCACTCCTCAACCGAGCTCATCCACGGCCCCCCTACATAAAACCATTGTTCCTTCCAACTATGGATGGTCTCCGGCACATCCACCAATTCTCTATACATCGCGTGTCGGGCTGTCAAATAAAACCAGCCAGAACCGGATCGGCCGACCGACCTCCATAAGAAGAGACTGTTAATCTCTTCGAAACTGGGCTCGGTCCAGCCATATTGACGGAAAAGGATCAAAAGACCCACCATCCGAGCCCAAGAATTCGGATGAATTTGGGCAATACAAAGGCCCCACTGCCTTAACCACCGGGAGAACACCAACGGAAGCGGAAACCTCAGCCCTGACAACAGGGAGCGGTAATACACCACCGTGCAGCCGACGGGCGGGGTGTGAGGTCTCTCCTCTGGATTTGGAACAAACATCCGCACCACCGCGGGTATCTTAAATCGCCCCCGCCAAGCCTCCAACTGCCCATCGGTGACTGTGCTGCGTATCGAGGCCGAATCCCACTCCGCCTCAACAAAAGGACACGGTCGAGGCCGAACCCAGGCCCGAGTCTCACCAACCGCCGTCAACGGCGTCACCACCTCAGCATCTCCAGAATCCGGCGATCTCGCGACCTCGCCGCCATCCTCGTCGCTCCAGTCAACGGGAACATCACCCATCGACAGATTCGCCACTCCCGTGCGGTCCGGAGACACAGTCAACTCCTCCGCCGCCGTATCCCTCCTCTCCGACATCATAAAATAAGAAAAAGAGAAAAAGCTTACTGGGAACTTCTTTCTGAAAACGGGAAACGAACGCCGATAAAACCTCTCTCTTCTCTGCAACCAGGCACAAAAATGGCGAAGGGAGCAATAGAGAAGGAGGTTTTCTATATTTATAGGATAAAAAAGAGCATTAAATGCCAAAGCACGTGAAGCGGCGATTCATAATGAATCATCACGAAGATCAAAAACGCGTGAAACACAACGACAATTTACGTCTCTCCACGCGTCCCCCTTATTATGACTCTTGAAGACCCCGAAGTCAAATCGACGCGGCTCTCGAAGAGACGTCCCTTTGAGGGATCTTATCCACCCCCAAGGCGGATCGACCTCAATCTGAAACGACTCCAGCACCGACCAACCCGGCACGGCCCTGAACTCGGGGGCCCTTGTTGATAGTCGATCCACCTTGGCATCCACTTAAGCGCTCCAGGCAGCCGACCAGCCGAGCAGATCCTGGATCCGAACCGGTCATAGACCCGATTGTCTCTCGGGCTCACAAAGAACCGGACCGGGCATCCACCTTGGCATCCACTTAAGCGCTCCAGGCAGTCGACCAGCCGAGCAGATCCTGGAGCCGAACCGGTCATAGACCCGATTGTCTCTCGGGCTCACAAAGAAACCGGACCGGGCAGAGACATTAGAGCTGACCCGGAATCCGAACCAGAAGGACCGAGCAGACCCTATATAAATATGCTCCGAGCCATAATCATAAACAAGACCGACCAGAATAGCGGGAAGCTCGAGGACCGACCCCGTTGTCGGTCGCAACAGATAAGTATTGCCAAAAGCACGAAGAACAGGCAGACAGGACAATAAATGAGGGCTGTCATATCCCTTCCCAAAGCAAACCTAAGAAGGTGACACGCGACGAAGAAGTCACTACACTGTGACAAATATCATAAGCATATTTACCTGAATCTTCCAGTTGTCATCTCATGAATGGCTAATGTTGGCTATATATATGCCAGGAGAATGTACAATAAAAGGACTTCAGAAAAACGAGAAAAAGAGATAGAGAGAGAAATAAAGAGAGATAAAAAAGAGAGAAAAGAGAAAAGGATAAGACTTGTAATTAGCAAGCACCAGAAAAACGGACCGGCCAAAATATTTTCGGCCCGGCCCCACTCTTTATCGAGATCATTAATAAAATCTAATGGTCCAATACTTTTCATTCTATTTATGCATCCTGTTTATTATTTTCTACGTGGCTTCGATCCATTCGTCCAGATCAGCACACGTGATGTTGACCAAACCAGACGTCAACAGAATTGTCCCAACAGGTAGAACTAGGATGAATTCTTATGTTTCCGCAATATTTAGGTTGATTGTATATCGTTATTGTGATAGGAGCGAATTTGTGAAGATTATTCGGACAGAAACCTTTTCCTTTCGCCATTTTCTTCACGTCGTATTATTCAAGGCAAGTACATGTATTGCATTTCATTATGTGTGTTACGGTTGTGATACGAATGATGAATTATGATATCGGGTATGTGTGTTGTTGATCTTCCACTCGGGGATGATTCGACGGGACCTCTGGGGGCCGATACTAAGGGGTATGGCCGCGGAAGTGGTTTCCCACCCAGAGCATTCGATGGGGCGTCTTGAGGTCGATACTAAGGGGTATGGCCACGGGTTACCAAGTGTGGATGGTTGTGATATTGATATGAGATGATTTAATGCTTTGATGTCAATAGAATATTTCGGAATACGATTTTCAAATGTTTTATAAATGAGATGACTGTGTTGAATCGTATCTGCATATAATATAGTATAATTGTGTACTTGCACTAGCTATTCGAATGCTAACCCCTTAAATGGGGGAAATGCGTCTTATGCATTTCAGGTGTCGGTCGAGCTAAGGAGTTGGCACGGGATACGCATGCAAAGGATGGCCCAACATGATGATGAGGCTCGAGTTTATGTTAGATGTTTTGTTACCATGTTTACTTGGGTGTCGGAGTTAGTCTGGTTGTTTTACGAATATTGTTAAAGTCCCCTGCGTGGGCAATGAACTTGTGTTACCTTATGCTTTATGATGTTTAACTAAAATGTTTTGTCCGAGGCCACGGCCATATTTTCCATTATTAATGTGTCCTATGGGATTTCTTTTGTGGATTATGTGTCATGTGTTAGCCTGGTAGACCTTGGGAAGGTTCTATGGCGTGTAATGTCCCTTATGAGACTTAAGATGTTTCATTTATGGTATGAGAGAGTAGGTTATGAATACCTAGGCTGTTGGTAAATTTTGGGTCTGTCAGTCGTGCCGTAAGAGTCAGTTGTTGAGCCTAATATCATCGTGTTACCATCTTTTCGTGCGACCTGTGGCTGTAAGTTGTTGACTCAAAATATATTTTGATGATTATTCCATTCAAAACATTTAATTAGATCAATCTCAGATCGATATTATATTGAAGGAGCTAAATAATGTTAGCGCACGCTACTCATCTCATAGTAGCGCACGCTATCGAGAAATGAATGTTCAGCCCAGTCAGTCAGCTGCAACCAAGTGAAGTCACTTGATGGATAGCGCACGCAAGTCATTCAACATTAGCGCACGCTAAGTAACTACAGTTAGCGCACGCTATACAATCAATATTAACACACGCTATCGTATCATTCCAGAGGACAGTGAGGTTTGGAAGGAAATTGGAAATAGATTTTGCGCACGCTACATACATCAGCTTACGTACGCTAAAACAAGGATGTAGCGCACGTTATTATTCAGCTCTTGCGCACGCTACCGATATCACGGTCAGTAGTCCAGTAGCTACTGGACTCAATATGTCAAGGATTTTACGTACGCTACACAGGGTAACGTACGTTACTGAAAGAAATATTTAGCGCACGCTAAGGTATAGGCATTAGCGCACGCTAAAAGGAGTCAGCATATTACCGTTTGATTTTTCTACCGTTGGAAGCCAAGAGTCAATGAAGATCCGCAAAATCTGGAATAGTTGGAATTAATTAATGCTAGCGCATGCTATGCATACTTGCTAGCGCACGCTAATCTCAAATCTAGCCATTGGATAAAGAGACGTTGGGGAGACAAACCAACCTTTTCAAAGTCAAGATTGAAGACTTGTTGACCAGCCGTTAACGCACGCTACCGATACATGACTAGCGCACGCTATCCATACTATTTTACCGTTGCAACAGTCTTTGTGACCGTTCAGAGAAGCCAAGTCAAAGATCGATAGCGCACGCTATAAGACATTGTTAGCGCACGCTAATAATACGTTTTTCAGTATTTGAAGGATGGCTCTCACCTATAAATACCCAAAGGACTTGGGTATCAAACACACAACTTCAAGCATACAAGCATACAAGCATACAAGCATTCTTGAGCTCAAATCGCTACTGATTACTATATTATAAGTTGTGAGAAAGAAAGATACAAGAGTGATTTTCTTTGTAATATCTATTATACCTTGTATTCTTTCATTTGATTGTAAGTGTTGCATCACTTACACTTGAGCGTAAAAGAAACGAATCAAGAGTCACTAATCCGGTGTTATTAGGATCTTTGATCCGGCATTGTTAGGATTATACTCCCATATTCGTATAGTGAGGATTATCTAGTTCCTATAGAACACTAGATAAACAAACGTTTATATTGAGAGAGAGGTTGAGCTTGGACCGATAGAAGACAAGTGATTGTAACGGTTGTGAACTCGGACCGATAGAAGACGAGTCAAGATTGTGGTTGTTCTTGAGCCAATAGAAAAAGAAAGTCGGAGAGAGGACGTAGGCAAGTTGCCGAACCTCTATAAATCTTTGAGTCTTTAAATTCCGCACTATCTTCTATTTATTCGCAAGAAATTTCATTATTCCGCTTTACCACTATTCAACCCTCCTTCTAGTGGTAAATTTATCTCTCCAGTTGGTATCGGAGCGGGTCTCTTTTTAAAGGTTTAACCACCTAAGAGAAAAGATCCGCAAATGGCACTTCTTGGCCAAATTGAAGGAAATGCTCTCAACCGTCCTCCTTTCTTCGACGGTTCCAATTTCATGATGTGGAAAAAGAAGATGGCGATCTTCGTTCAAGCCTACGATATTGAAATCTGGAAAGTTATTGCTCTTGGTCCTAAACTTGCTAAGAAAGAGGATGGATCGTTGAAAAAGATCGAAGAATTCAACGACGAGGATTGGAGAAACACACACGTCAACTCTCGAGCTACTCAACTTCTCTATTGCGCTCATAATCCCGAAGAACTCAATAGGATATCGTCCTATGAAAGCGCAAAAGAAATTTGGGAAATTCTCGAAGTCACTCATGAGGGAACCACCCAAGTCAAGGAGACCAAAATCAACATGTTACTCCATGACTACGAACTATTCTCCATGAAAGACGAGGAAACGATCACAAATATGTTGGATCGATTTTCGGCTATAACAAATGGTCTTGCATCTTTCGGAAAGCCTATATCGAGCAGCGACAAAGCTAAGAAAATTCTTCAATCGTTGCCACGAGAATGGGATGCCACGGTCACCGCGATCATGGAGTCCAAAGATCTCAACAAGCTCGAATTTAGTGCTGTCATCGGGTCACTCATCAATTATGAGATCGTTCTCAAATCTAGAGGCACAAAACCAAAGCCTCGGTAAAGAGTAGTCGCATTCAATGTTGATAGCGACGTTGAGGAAGATGTTTCCGAAGATGAAGACGATGAGGAACTCGCTCTCTATGCCAAAAACTTTAGAAGGTATAAAAGCCTAATTCAAAAGAGGCCAAGTTTTCTTGGTCGGGATGGCAAACCAGAGCAAAAGAAGAGTGGCTATACTCCCATAAAGAAGTTCGACAATAATTGTCGGAAATGTGGTCAAGCCGGTCACTATGCCAAAGAATGCCGAGGATCCTCTTCAAAACCTCAAATGGAAAGATTCAAAAAGAAGGAGGTCCTAATCGCTTCTTGGAGTGATGACGAGGAGGAGATTGAAAGATCTCTAGACACAAATCTTGCATTCATGGCACTCGACTCCGAAAGTAATAACAAGGTAAGCTCTAAACTCAATGATGACGAATATGACTCTTTTGATTTTTGTGATTCACAAGAAGTTCATCATGATGATGAGTTATTGAGTGCGTTTGAATCCTTGAATACGGAGTATGACGAGATGGTTAAATTAAACATATCTTTAAAGAGAAAAATAAAATCTCTAGAACTCGAAAATTCCTCTCTTCAAAACAAAGGCAAAACTATCGAGATCGACCATACATCATGCCTTGAAAAAGAAAATATTTTGAAAATCGAGTTAACAAAAACTCAAAAGGAGCTAAAATATATTTTGAACAAATTTACTCTCGGAAACGAGAAATTCGAAAGGCTTCTATCTATTCAAAAATCGCCCTTGCTCAAACACGGTCTTGGTTTCGATCCTTTTAAACGGGAACAATCCCTTATCAACCTTGACAAAATAAGGAAAACCGAAACCGAGAACTCAAAAGATTCTTCCAAACGAGTTCATGATGTTAATGTTCATTCAAAGTTGAGAACCATCAAAGTTAAGCAAATATGGGTTCCTAAAGGGACAATTGTTCCGAATGCTATAAGCATAGTTAACTTTGGAGGACCCAAACGGGCTTGGGTGCCAAAACAACCGAGAAATTCTACTTTTGTAGGTACCGGCACCAAGGAAAAGCAAGTGGTACATTGATAGCGGATGCTCAAGGCACATGTGCGGCTCCGAGGACTTATTTGAAGACCTCGAATACCAAGAACAAGGACATGTGACCTTTGGAGATAATCAAAAAGGAAAAATCAAAGGCATCGGCAAAGTCGGTAAGGAAACTTCTCCTTCTATCAACAAAGTATTATTTGTTGAAGGTTTGCATCATAATCTTCTTAGCGTTTCGCAACTTTGTGATGAAGGTTTTAAAATTCTATTTGAGCAAACGCATTGCACGACATTTAGAAATAATAAAATTGCATTCATTAGTTTGAGATGTGGAAACATCTATATTGTTGATCTTAACGATAAAAGCTCATTCAATAAAAAATGTCTTATTACCTTGGATGACAATGCATACTTATGGCATCGAAAATTGGGGCACACTTCTCTACCTATCATTTCTATTTTATCTAGACACGACCTTATTCGTGGATTGCCCAAACTCAAGTTTGATAGAAAGCATTTGTGTGAATCATGCATAAAAGGGAAACACACTCGAGAATCTTTTAAACCAAAATTCGAGGTTTCCACTAGTCGAGTTCTTGAACTTGTGCACATGGATTTGATTGGACCATCTAGACATGTTAGCTTAAATGGCAAACTTTACACTTTGGTTATTGTTGATGATTTCTCTCGATTTACTTGGGTTAGATTTTTAGCACATAAGGATGATGCATTTTCCGAGTTTTCTAAATGGTGTCGCTTGGTATCAAATGAGAAAAATCTCACCATAATTTCTATTCGCATCGATCACGGAGGTGAATTTGATTGCACTCCGTTTGAACTTTTATGTGATAAATATGGTATTAATCATAACTTTTCGGCCCCTAGAACACCTCAACAAAATGGAGTTGTTGAAAGGAAAAACCGATCTTTGGAAGAAATGTCGAGGACAATGCTTAATGAATACTCTCTTCCACGATACTTTTGGGCCGAAGCAATTTTTACGGCATGCTATGTGATTAACCGGGTTCATGTTCGTAGAACTCATCTTAAAACCCCGTATGAATTGTGGAAGGGCAAAAAGTCCAATATTGCTTACTTTCATCCTTTTGGTTGCAATGTATTTATTTTGAACAATGGCAAGGATAACTTAGGCAAGTTTGATGCTAAATCCGACTCCGGAATATTTCTTGGTTATTGTACTAATAGTAAAGCATATCGTGTTTATAATATTAGAACAAATAAAGTTGAAGAGTCCATACATGTTAAATTCAATGATATGATCTCACCCCCGAGAAAGGTAGAATACTTTGATGATGCAGGTACTTTTCCGGATCCCTCACCCGAAGTGAAGAAAATTTCGGAAATCGAAACGAACACAATCGTTGATTTACCGAAAGATTGGAGGCACATCAAAGACCATCCAAAGGATCTCGTGATTGGAAACATTGAAGACGGTGTTCAAACCCGAAGGAGAACCACCGAATTTATGGCTCATTGTGCTTTTGTATCCGAAATAGTTCCCAAGAATATATCCGAAGCTCTCGATGATGAAAGTTGGGTGATGGCAATGCAAGAGGAGCTTGTGCAATTTATGCACAATAATGTATGGAATTTAGTTCCCGCTCCTAAAGATAAAACAATTATCGGAACTAAATGGGTACATAAAATCAAGAGCGACGAAGACGGCTATCCAATTCGAAATAAATCTCGTTTGGTCGCTCAAGGATATAATCAAGAGGAAGGTCTTGATTACGAAGAAAGTTTTGCTCCCGTGGCTCGACTCGAAGCCATTCGCTTGTTATGTGCATTTGCCGCCCATAAAAAGATCAAACTATTTCAAATGGATGTGAAAAGTGCATTCTTGAATGGGTACATTCAAGAAGAAGTCTACGTCAAGCAACCTCCCGGTTTTGAAGATCATCAATTTCCGGATCATGTCTACAAGCTCAACAAGGCACTCTATGGGTTGAAGCACGCACCCCGAGCATGGTATGATCGTTTAAGTCAATTTTTAATTGCAAATGATTATAAAAGAGGCAAAGTCGATAATACCTTGTTTGTTAAAATATTGAATGATGATATACTTGTTTGCCAAATCTACGTTGATGACATTGTATTTGGAGCTACTAATGAATCTTTGTGCCAAGATTATTCTAATCTTATGAAAGGAGAGTTCGAAATGAGTATGATGGGAGAATTAACGTTCTTCCTCGGGCTTCAAATCAAGCAATGCGAAGATGGAATTTTTATCCATCAAACGAAGTACTCAAACGACCTCCTCAAGAAATTCAATATGGAAAGTAGCAAGGTGATATCTACACCAATGTCTTCATCATTAAAGCTTGAGAAAGATGAAAATGGCAAATCCGTATATCAAAAATTATATCGAGGTATGATCGGATCTTTGTTATATTTGACTGCATCTAGGCCAGATATAATATTTGCTACATGTTTATGTGCTCGATTCCAAGCTAATCCCAAGGAATCACATCTAACTGCTTGCAAACGCATTTTTCGCTACTTGAAAGGGACTATCGGACTAGGTCTATGGTACCCTTCTTGCTTATATTTTAATTTAATTGCATATAGTGACGCCGATTTCGGCGGATGTAAAATTGACAAAAAGAGTACTAGTGGTACATGTCATTTTGTTGGATCATGTTTAATATCTTGGGGAAGTAAAAAGCAAACCAGTGTAGCATTGTCTACAGCTGAGGCCGAATATGTCGCTGCAGGGAGCGCCTGTGCTCAGGTGTTATGGATTAAAAATCAACTCCGCGACTACGGCATATATTTTGAAAATACCCCTATCCTATGTGATAACACTAGTGCAATTAATCTGAGTAAAAATCCTGTGTTGCATAGTAGAACCAAACGTATAGATATTAGACATCATTTTCTACGTGATCATGTTCAGAAAAAGGATATCTGTTTAATTTTTGTCGGGACAAAGGATCAACTTGCTGATATTTTTACAAAACCTCTTCCCGAAGAATCATTTAATTCCATTCGTTTACAACTTGGTATAGGACATATAAACAATTTTTGAAATAAGTTTTCTACTCAAGAAATCAACATCCTTGATTCATCTCATTCGCTAGCGCGCGCTAGCTTCATTTTCTTAACGCGCGCTAAAAACTGCTTTCGATAGCGTACGCTAACCTCACTACCTTGCGTACGCTAATTAAAAACTTCTCGAATTCCATATTATCTACTGGACAGTCCAGTAAGCTTTTCATTTTATACCTAACGTACGCTAACTCTATTTTCCTAGCGTACGCTAACTAAAAATCCGTTGAATATATATTCCGTACGACCCAGAAACACATTCATCCTTCCTAACGCACGCAATCGCAAGAAACATAAACCCTATCCGCAAATTCGGTTCTTCAAACTTCCTAAGATCTTCAATTCCTCTCCGATTGATGTCGAGCAAGAATCGAAAAGCCATGGAAAAAACATACAATAACCTAAAACGTCCTCTCAACGCACAATATGATGCGACTCGATTCATCTCATCCACCGCATCGAGAGTATTCTTTGAAATCCTTCCACAAGAACACATTACGGATTGTTATTTCTTCAATCTTTCAAGTGTGGGATGGGTAAATGTCGATATCTCTAATTTCTTCTCTTCGATTAGAATTGCCCGTTTTGTAGAATGTAAAAACCCTTTTTTCCCTGAACTGGTCTGAGAATTCTACGCCAATCTTCATGTGGCCGACAGTGAAGGGTCTTCATCCCTTGTTTTAGGAAGTTTTGTTGGAGGAACACGAGTGAAAGTTTCCTCAGATATTTTGTCGCAAATTTTTGGTTTATCATCCGACGGGTTTGTGTGTACTGGAAAAACTATTGCCGATGATACTGGAGTCAGGGAAATCGATGTCAAAGAGTTCCTTAGCTCAAAGGCTGTTATTGACATAACGGACGATTTCTTCGAAAACAATGACTTTGGGATCAACATTCGTCTACTCCTAGTCGCTCTCACAAAGTGCTTAATGCCGAAGGTGAATACTCAGCATAAATTAGTGGGAGTCGACAAACATGTGGTGTATCGAGTTCTTAATGATGATAAAGTGAATTTTGCCGATATCATCATCAGCTGGATGAAGGTGAAGGGCGACCTTTTTCGGTCGAAAAACTACGCGTCTCGCTCCCGCAAGGCTGGAATGCCTTATGGCTCCATTCTCACGACCATATTCAGTTTTCACCACGTCGATTTGTCGAAAGACAAGGCTGTCCCCGTCTCTCTCGGTCATGAGATTTCGGACTCTTCGCTTAAAGCCATGCACTATGTCCGGACGTCCAACCGAGGCTGAATCCTATTCCCGTATCTTCGCGACGACGACCAAGTGGAAAAAGGGTCACGCATGCTTACTGCAGAGGAGAAAATCACTCGCCGGGGACCTCATACTCTTCGAGAGATGCAAACCGGGGAGTTCGTGAGGAAGCCCACTTCCAAAGGGAAGCGCCCGATGAAAGATGTCGTCACGGAGGAAGAGGAAAGCGACCTTTGCGCTCGGATGCGGAGCATCGAGACCTCTCAGCTTGAAATTCGAGAGGATGTTCGGTCTCTACGCACGGAAATCCGGGAAGTTCGCGGGTTGATCTCCGATTTCATCTGTTACACACACCCGTCGTTCCCTTTCCCCTCGTCCTCTTCTGACCCTGCACCTTAGATTTTAGGATTTTGATGCTTGGTTGTAGAATCTTATTATTCGAATAATCTTTATGTCTCATGTCATGAAAACTTTATGTATTGCTTGAACTCTATCTTAATGATATTCGCATTTCACTTCATTTGGTATTTGTTCAAAAAGAGTATTGTTATTTACGTATTTTCGCTTTGGATAATGGCATTTTCGTTGGTATTTGTTAAAATGCAACAATTCAGGGGGAGTTCCTTTTTGTTTATGTCAAAAAGGGGGAGAATACTCCAAAAACCGAAATATACTAATATATCGAACAAGTTACCTTGATTCGAATCATTTAAAATGTTTTTGCAGGTATAAATTAAATGTTTTGACATCATCAAAAAGGGGGAGATTGTTGATTCAAAATATATTTTGATGATTATTCCATTCAAAACATTTAATTAGATCAATCTCAGATCGATATTATATTGAAGGAGCTAAATAATGTTAGCGCACGCTACTCATCTCATAGTAGCGCACGCTATCGAGAAATGAATGTTCAGCCCAGTCAGTCAGCTGCAGCCAAGTGAAGTCACCTGATGGATAGCGCACGCAAGTCATTCAACATTAGCGCACGCTAAGTAACTACAGTTAGCGCACGCTATACAGTCAATATTAACGCACGCTATCGTATCATTCCAGAGGACAGTGAGGTTTGGAAGGAAATTGGAAATAGATTTTGCGCACGCTACATACATCAGCTTACGTACGCTAAAACAAGGATGTAGCGCACGTTATTGCTCAGCTCTTGCGCACGCTACCGATATCACGGTCAGTAGTCCAGTAGCTACTGGACTCAATATGTCAAGGATTTTACGTACGCTACACAGGGTAACGTACGTTACTGAAAGAAATATTTAGCGCACGCTAAGGTATAGGCATTAGCGCACGCTAAAAGGAGTCAGCATATTACCGTTTGATTTTTCTACCGTTGGAAGCCAAGAGTCAATGAAGATCCGCAAAATCTGGAATAGTTGGAATTAATTAATGCTAGCGCACGCTATGCATACTTGCTAGCGCACGCTAATCTCAAATCTAGCCGTTGGATAAAGAGATGTTGGGGAGACAAACCAACCTTTTCAAAGTCAAGATTGAAGACTTGTTGACCAGCTGTTAACGCACGCTACCGATACATGACTAGCGCACGCTAGCCATACTATTTTACCGTTGCAACAGTCTTTGTGACCGTTCAGAGAAGCCAAGTCAAAGATCGATAGCGCACGCTATAAGACATTGTTAGCACACGCTAATAATACGTTTTTCAGTATTTGAAGGATGGCTCTCACCTATAAATACCCAAAGGACTTGGGTATCAAACAAACAACTTCAAGCATACAAGCATACAAGCATACAAGCATTCTTGAGCTCAAATCGCTACTGATTACTATATTATAAGTTGTCAGAAAGAAAGATACAAGAGTGATTTTCTTTGTAATATCTATTGTACCTTGTATTCTTTCATTTGATTGTAAGTGTTGCATCACTTACACTTGAGCGTAAAAGAAACGAATCAAGAGTCACTAATCCGGTGTTATTAGGATCTTTGATCCGGCATTGTTAGGATTATACTCCCATATTCGTATAGTGAGGATTATCTAGTTCCTATAGAACACTAGATAAACAAACGTTTATATTGAGAGAGAGGTTGAGCTTGGACCGATAGAAGACAAGCGATTGTAACGGTTGTGAACTCGGACCGATAGAAGACGAGTCAAGATTGTGGTTGTTCTTGAGCCAATAGAAAAAGAAAGTCGGAGAGAGGACGTAGGCAAGTTGCCGAACCTCTATAAATCTTTGAGTCTTTAAATTCCGCACTATCTTCTATTTATTCGCAAGAAATTTCGTTATTCCGCTTTACCACTATTCAACCCCCTTTCTAGTGGTAAATTTATCTCTTCATAAGTCTCCTCTAACTCTTGTGTTTCTGTATTTTATGTTTCTCTTGTGGAGATTGGAACTGTGAGTTGTGGTACCAACTTGTAAAATTATGAGTTTTTCTAATCTTGTCCTTTTCAATTCTTTTCCTTAGTATGTTTAGAGGTCGCGGTAGACCAGCTAGGGGATGCGACCGAGGCCGTGGTCATGGTGCTAGTAGTGAGGAAGTTCCGCTTTCTCAGTCCTCGGCAGAGTCGGCCTCTCATTCAGTGCCGAATACTCTACCCTTGAGTTCGGACGGGCAGCAGAATTTATCAGTCAGTCAGGATCAGCCATCGGGTATTAATGCCCATACTGGAGCTACTGCTGTACTTCAGCAGTTGGTAGCTCAGCTCGCTCAGATAGCTCCGGGTGGACGTCAGAATTCACCCCCGACTCCAGAAGATGAAGCTAGTAAATGGCTTCAGAAAGTGACCAAGATGCACCCTCCTCGCTTCGCTGGTTCTACTTACACCTTGGGTTGGGAGAATTGGCCTTTTCAGATGGGTAGGACGTTCGATGTTGTAGCTTGTCCTGATGACAGGAGAGTGCCTATTACTCAGTACCTTCTGGATAAGGAAGCTGCAGAGTGGTGGGAGGCTATGATGCCTAGTGACCGTGTATCAACCTGGGAGGAGTTCAAGACCACTATGGAAGCGGGATACTATCCACCGCCAGTCAGTGAGCGTAGAATTGTGGAGTTCTTTACTGCTACGCCTCAGGATGTGCCGATCTCTCAGGCCATCATCACTTATAACCAACAATTCGGATTCGTGAAAGATCAGGTGAGAACAAAGGCTGATAAAATTCGTTATTTCAATATGTGCATGAAGCCGCATATCACGCAGAGTATGGCACCACTCATGTGTGCCACCTTGAACGAATACCAGGATCGCGCCCGAGCAATTGAGATGGTTGTCCCGAAATCAGAGTTAGGTTCCGAGGCTAAGAAACAAAAGACTACTGGTAGTTTCTCAGCTGGTAAGGGTGGTCGGTTTTTGAGGTCTCAGTTTTCTCCTGTATCTGGGAAGAATCTGTTTCACCAGGCTAGAGGGTCTCAGAGTATCCGTTCAGTCCAGTCCCCTACACCTGGCGGCAGAGTTTGTTTTAACTGCAATCAATACGAGCATTTGGTGAAGGATTGTCCATTTCCGTTAGTTAATTGCTTTACTTGCGGGCAGACCCGGCACCGGGCAGTTCATTTCGAGAGGGCTACCAGGACCGCCAGAGCTCCGACTACCACTTATGTTCAGAAAGAGCATAGTGTTGATTAGAAGACTCTAGTCACTCAGGTTCCTCAGAGTTCGGGCCGTGGTAGGGGTCGGGGTCAGCCAGATCGCCGTGCAGTATCGAGTTCGGGCTCGGTGCACCCCCGGTTATATCAAATGAGACGTGAGGATGAGACAGATGTTCTGATGGCATCAGGTACCACTCATATCCTTTCTCATCCAGTTTCGATGCTTTTTGATTCGGGTGCTACTCACTCCTTTATTGCTTCGGATTGTATATGTCGTATCAGTATTGACTACTTGTTTGAGTGTGAACCATTCGTAGTGGGTATGCCTAGTTGGGATCGTATGGTTGGGAACCGAGAAGTTGAAGATTGCCCAGTGAGGATCGGGAGTCGGGATTATCCCTCGAACCTCATTATTGTAGACCTTAAGGGTGAGGATTTGATCCTCAGAGACGATTGGTTGGATCGTCACAGTGCAATCATGAACTATCGGACTCGTACTATCTCGAATGTGGCCGAGGATGGCACAGAGCATACTCTTGTTGGTTGTAAGCCGGGTAGATCGGGAAATGTGATTAGTGCCTTGAAAGTGATGAAACTTCTGAACCAGGGTTGTGTAGGCTACTGGTGTTACGCTTTGAAAGCGGAAGATGGTGGGGTGTAATATCCGCAATTTCGATTTCCGGTAATTTCTTTTTTTTTCGGCGGAAGTCCGTTTTGACGACTCGCTCATGACCGTATCGTCATTCTGAGAATGATTAATTCTGCACTTTTTGTCGTTCGAATTCGTTTCAGTGTCGTTTTGTTGAGTTCCGCGTTCTTAAGCGGCTTTTCCGCACTTGAGTTCGATTATTGCGAATCTTGTCCGAAACTGTTGTTTCGAGTTTCTCGTAAGTTCATTTAATGTTATTATTCATGTTGCGAGCTTTGGTTTGGTGTTTCGATCGTGTATCGTGTATTTCGGACGTTTTGGGCCGTTTTCGTAATCTCCCAAAGTTTGGGGTAATTACCTTCCGTTGTCGAATTTCGAGTCTTCGGGTGGTCGGAATCGTATGTTCTCTTAGTGCTCGAATTCGTCTTTGCGAGTACTTCGTAACCGAATCTCCGATTCGTATTCAGGTTCGGGTTTCGGGGTCGTTCGGATCGTCGTTGTTGTAATCATTTTGCATCTGGAGGTTGTTGGCCGGACCTGTGCGAAATGGCGCTGCCGAGCGCCGTGTCTTGCGCTGGGTTGACCAGGACCGGCAGTCTGCCGAGACACGGCCGAAAACCCGCGCAAGATTTGCGTCGGGTGATGCGCCGTGTCGGATACGGTCGAGACACACGCGCAGGCGCCTTGCGCCGAGTGTTGCGCCGTGTCGGTCAGGTCGCGCACTGACCCGTAACCCAGCGGAAGACACGGTGATGGTCTGGGCCGGTTGCTGCGCCGTGTTCGGCAGGCGTATAAATATGGCCGGGCAGTCGTTTTTTCACTCGTTTTCATTTCCTATCTTTCCTGTCCGCGGCTGGAGTCTTCGGGAAGTCGAAGAAATGTTGTTATACCATGAATCCACGAAGTTTTGGAGTTCATATCATCGATTGATCATCACATAACATCCTTCAATCCAGCGAATCAAGGCAAGTTTTCCTAAAATCCTACTTTTGGGTAAATTTGGGGTTTTACTTGATTTTGTCCGTTTAATCCGAAATAACTTAGAATAGTGATGGATTGATGATTGTTATGTTGTATTATATCAAATTCCTTGTTATTCCACGGTAGGATTGCCGAGGATTCGTCGTTTTATTGAGTCTCTTATCGACGCCTTGAAGGTGTCCGATAAAATATCACAAAGGGGATTCGGGCGTTCTTCGATTATTCTTCCTCGTTCGTTCGTTAATTTATTGATGGTATGATGTTAGGATCAGATTTATCGCAAAGAACTCGAGTCGGAACCCTTCCATTCGTCGTCTTCTTCAAGCTTTCCGATCGTGGGTGTATTCATTGTCTTCGCCGGAGAATTGTAGGTGTTCGAGGTTTCCGGTTGAGCCGTGTTCTTCGGAGTGTCCGATATCAATTGTCGAGGCAAGTATTTTGCCCATACATTACGTGTTTTGTGGATATAATGGTTGCTAAGTGTCGATATGTGCTAAATAAATATTTATAACCATTTTTTCAAAAGAATCGGTATATTTACCATCATGGTTTTCGTAAAGGTGACCCGTGTGTGTCGAGAATTAATATGCTTAGTTGAATATGTGTGCTAGTGTCGAGTATAGGATCACCGTACTTTCGTGTGATGTCATTATGTATGATTATGTCGTCGGTAAATGTAAAGTGTAATTCTTTTGTCAAATTATGTGCTTGGAGTCATGTGGTTATGGATGAATATGTGAGTTTGTGTGATATTGGTTGTGTCGTTCGGTGCTGTTGAGATCTTGTGCTCCCTTGTGAATTGGTATAGTTCTGGGTCGTGAGTACATGTTGGATAATATGGCCATTCTAGCAAGGTACCTCGACTATATATATTTTGTGTGTTTGACCTTTGAGAGTTGTGGTTTTGTAATCTGTGAGTTGTTACTCTTCCACATGGGGATGGCATGTGGCCTCTGGGGGCCGATACTAATGGGTACGGCCACGGAAGTGGACTTGGGTGCGTGTGTTGATGTTCTTCCACCTGGGGACGGTTCGACGGGACCTCTGGGGGCCGATACTAATGGGTACGGCCGCGGAAGTGGTTTCCCACCTGGGGACGGTCTGACGGGGCCTCTGGGGGCTGGTACTAATGGGTACGACCACGGTTTACCAAGTGTGGTTTCTGTGATATTGATGTTGATGTTTTGATGATTAATTGTGATATGTCCGGAGTATCATAATGCTTTACGCTCGGGGTCGAGATACATTATATATCGAGTCTTGGTGTTTGGCTAGAATGGCATAAGAATAACGTGTTATGTGTAATGTGTCCTTGTAAGTGAATTGCAATAGATGATCGGGTCGTGGGCCCTGTGTTTCGTGATCGAAATGGTTGGGTCGTGGACCTCGTGATTTGTCAACGGATTTGTATTTTGGAAAATGAACTTTGGGGCTGTGACCCTAAATGGCTTTCGAGGAATTAAGAACTTTTCAATTTCTAATGTTTTCAAAACTCCCGAGATTTGGAAGTGTTTTCAAAGTGCTTACTTGTTTCGTTTCTACTTTCAAGACTTGAACTATTTTTAACTAAATATATCTCGGGAAGTCTTTGGTTGTATTCCCGGAATGTGTTGTGTATGGCTCGTTTTTGCACTTTATACTTGCACTAGCGAAACAGTGGAGTTTTGCTAACCCCCGAGTAATCGGGGGGTGGATATCTGTATTGTGTCCAGGTACATGCAGGTTTTCGGGAGCAAGTCACAGGATCGGTACGAGGGATGATGAAAGACGAATGATACTAATCATACGAAGGCCAGTTTTGGGTTAAGTTAGTCGAAGTCCATTGTATTGTCTTTTCCGCTGTCTTATTGTTCGTTGTTGCAAGTATTTTACCCTTGCGTGGGTATGAGTCTGGATGAGTTTATGTATTTTTATTTGTAAGTCAATGACGAAAGACCAAATCGGTCTATTGGTTCGTTATTTTGATTCGTCGGTATGTAATGTAATGTGTTGTTTTGATGTCTAGCCTGGTGGATCCTCACGAAGAGGGTCTGCGGCGTGTAATATTCCCGGTTTGATCTGGGGGTGTTACATTTATGGTATCGAAGCTTAGGTTGAGGAAACCTAGGCTGTCGGGTCGAGTTATGTGTTGTTGAGTCTTGTATTGTCAGATTTCGTCAGACTGAGTCGTGTCGCGACGCGTCGTTTGGAATGTCGGCCGTGATTAGTGTCAGGGTGCAGCTATCATCTTCGTGCGACCTGTGGATGTAAGTCTCCCTTCTTTGTGTTTGTACCTCGTCTGATGCGAGTTACAGGTATGATTATGAGTTAATTGACGGAATCCTCTTATGGACTTTGATTTCGTGATATGTGGTTATTTGACTCTCATATTTCGTTCATATGAGGAGTAGTGTTGCTGGATTGTGCATGTTGGACTGTATTTCTTTTATCCGCTGCGTGGGTTCTTTTGTAATGGCTTTCAGTATTTTACCGACTGAGTTTTATTTCGAAAACCGATTCCCTTAACAGAGTTTTTGGCATTGTGGCCTTGATCGTTTTGGCGAAATTCTTATGACGGTATTTAGTATTTTGTAAATAGCTTTTGTGAGTTTTTGAAGTATTACCGTCATCGGCCTTTTTGGCATTTTTGTAAATTGTTTTTAGCCTGGTGGGTTCCGGCGCGGGACCCACGGCGCTATAATGTTCCGTGTAATTACCTGAAATTTTTGGGGCATTCTAGCCCATTGAATTATCTTTGAAAACCTTGAGTATCTTAGAAAATAAATTTCGAGACGTACTTTTAAAATGAATTATTTTCTCGTGGTACATCCAAGGTGCCACAATATGTTTCAAAATTCTTCTACCTCGAGGACCAAAATGTTTTGGGATATTTTCAATGTTTTAGAAACACTTTTACTTAGACCCGAGGGTTGAATATTTCTGAAAGTTTTTCACTAAAAGAAAAGTGTCCTCATTTTTGTTCAAACGCAAGGTGGTTTTCAAAGTCTCGACAATGATGTTTATTCAACTTTTTGTAAAGTGATACTCAAGATCAACTGGTGTTTCCAAACTGTTTTCAAATGGTGGTTTTCGTTTTTAAAAACCATCATTTCCGGCTTGTGGTCGGAGAAGGTGTGTATGATGTTGGTATTGCCGTTAGGATGTTAGCCCTCCGAATTGTGATTGAATTGGTGGCGTGAGCGTTGAGTCATCGCCACGCATTTGTTACGTTAGCCCTCTGTGAGAGGTGTGATGTTGATCCTTAATGTTGTCGTTTCGTGGTGAATTGCGTGCTATCGCACATGTGCGAGCTGTTAGAGCTTGGGTTTATATGATTTTGTACATTTGTGATTTTAGTATGTGTTGATAAGTTATGCCAAATTGGCATCTCTGGTTTGTTGCTTTGTGATGTTACGTCCCATTGTATCTAGCATTTGTATATTCAGTATGCCGAGCCGGGGTGTTACAACCGTGATGTGCCGGGGGCATGCACGTACCAATTGTCCTTCTCGTCAGTAACGCATTTCAAGTGTGGACCTGAGAGACACAGGATCCAGTTTTGCGAGTTGGGTACCGAGTCTTTCGGGGCACGAACTTCAGTACAGATATTAGGATCGGCTCTAAGAGGCCCATGGGAAATGTTTCCGTCGACTGCTTTTGTGTTGTTGCCTTGTTTCCGTTATTGTGAGTTGCGGGGACGACCTTCTTTTATAAGAGGTCGAAGGTAATACCCGTATTGTTTTTGGACTTCTGCATTTCCTCTTTCTCGGGTCTATCGACTCGCTCGTGTTCGTTGATACTTTCTGAACATGTTCTGTATTTCAGTTTCATCATTCGAACGAGTTGTGATCTTGTTTTGGGTCGATCTGGTTATCGCTGTGACTTTTCCGAGTTCGGTTCGATTCTTGTGAACCTTGTTTGGAAGTAACATCTTTTGTTTCTACTAGTTCTTTTATTTGAAGTGGATCGGATTTTTAACTTCTGTAATTTCGACTCTATCGACTCGTTTATGTTCGTTGATATTTTCTGAGCTTGTCCTGCCCCTTGCTTTTGTTGATCGAACGAGTGTGGTATTGTTTCGGAATAACTCGTTTGTCGTTGTGACTTTTCATTCATGTGGATCTTATGTGAATGCACATCTTGTTGTTTTCACCAGATCATATATTGTCTCGAGTCGAGATGTGAACCTTGGAGTTGTTGTTTGAATTTTATTGTTCTTCGTGATTCGAACATGATTGTTCGATTTTTGTTGTCTCGTTCATTGTGGTTCGATCGTTTGATTGTTCGGTTTTGTTGATCTCGTTTCGTGATTATTGAACATTCAGACTCCTTCGTAATTCCCTTAAGTTCGGGAAATTAGTCTCGTTTTCGATCTTCCAACCCTTGGGTGGTGGAATTCTGTATTTGTTCAGCGATTGGCTCGCGTTTTGATTAATGTACCGTTGGGTTGGTCAATCGTATTGATTTTCATTCGTGGTGTTTTGTGATTGTTCGGATAATCGACTTGATTGTATTATCTGTTTGATGACACTTGTCACTTGTTGGTTTTATTATGTCTCTACCTGTGGGGTTGTGTTGGTCGTCGTGGAGCGTGTTTTCACACCGTATATCCCTTTGCGTTGCTTGTAATGTTTCGCCGTTGGGCGTAAGTTACACGTTTCTTGTGTATCTCATTGAGTTTTCCTGGTGGGATATTGCATCTCCCTACTTATTTTAAGTTTCGGGACGAAACTTCTTTTAAGGAGAGTAGTATGTAATATCCGCAATTTCGATTTCCAGTAATTTCTTTTTTTTTCGGCGGAAGTCCGTTTTGATGACTCTCTCATGACCGTATCGTCATTCTGAGAATGATTAATCCTGCACTTTTTGTCGTTCGAGTTCGTTTCGGTGTCGTTTTGTTGAGTTCTGCGTTCTTAAGCGGCTTTTCCGCACTTGAGTTCGATTATTGCGAATCTCGTCCAAAAATGTTGTTTCGAGTTTCTCATAAGTTCATTTAATGTTATTATTCATGTTGCGAGCTTTGGTTTGGTGTTTCGATCGTGTATCGTGTATTTCGGACGTTTTGGGCCGTTTTCGTAATTTCCCAAAGGTTGGGGTAATTACCTTCCGTTGTCGAATTTTAAGCCTTCGGGTGGTCGGAATCGTGTGTTCTCTTAGTGCTCGAATTCGTCATTGCGAGTACTTCGTAACCGAATCTCCGATTCGTATTCAGGTTCGGGTTTCGGGGTCGTTCGGATCGTCGTTGTCGGAATCATTTTGCATCTGGAGGTTGCTGGTGTTGTGGATTTTTTCGTTAACACAAGTGCACGTTATCGTTGACAAGTAATAAAGTGATGAGTGAGTATCGTTCCCACGAGGACTGAGTCACTAACTACCGATTTTTATGTATTCTAGTTTTATTTGAACAATCGAACTTTGGGTTGCACTTAATTACTAAAAGAATTAATAAAGGCTAAACAGTATAAACGATCGATCAAAGAAGGAAAATCAAATGATGAATAATTCTAGGATTATGAATCTGTTGTTACCCAAAATATTATCCGGAGATAGTATTGCTGGAATGATCGAGTAACAAACAAATGCGAGAACACTTCCGTGAGAAAATAGATAACACAAGATTTGCCGGGGTTGTTAATCCCGGGCTTGAATGCTCTCGCGAGATGTTATTAATAAATATACTGTCGAGTACAAATATTAATGTTAGAATCTAATACAAGGAGTGTAAAGACTTCTAGTTATCTAGGCTTTAGAGCGCAGATTGCCTAAGAACCAGATAGATAAATCTGTGAGTTCTTGCTTGGGATATATGATGAATGTGTATGAATATCACTATGAATGTGTTAGTGGTTGCCAAAAGAGCCTTTGATTCTCTCTTTGGTGTGTATTTTGCACTTAATTCGTAGTAGAATTTGCCTCCCTTTGGCCACAACAGTGAGTCCTCTTTTTATAGGGGACAAGGTAGTTGGGATCCCTTAGGCGATCGCGGGCGATCGCCGTTTTCTATATTAAAATAAGACGGCCGACCGTCCCGTCACGTGGGCATGTTCCCTTGAGGTCCGAGGTTGCAGCTGGAGGCCAGCTGGGCGAACCAATGGGAAGCCAGCACGCGTTGCGAGTCGCTGTCCGGGGAGGACCCACTTCGTACCTTTCGGCGGCCTTGTCGGTAGGTGTGGTAAGTGACAGGCTGGGGTCAATGATCCTATCTGTCGGTATCCTTTGAAGATCCGCGGGTGGGCCATCGTCTAAGATTCGGTCTTCGACGACTTTGACGGATGCTGGATCCATACGTGGCATGAGATGATCGCCTCTGGTCCGCTCATGAAAGACGATCGTCAGATAACAAAAGTCGATCGCTGGGTACCAAAAGACGATCGCCGCATAGTGCCGAACTCTAGGCGTTTGTCCTGAGTATGTCTTCCATGGTTGGCTTCTCTGGAAGGTCGCCGATCGCCTATCGTGGCGAATTAATCGCCGCACAACAATTGCCCCCCAGCTCGCCTCGATGTTGTAAACACGGGGTGAGTTGGCTCTGTTGGCGATCGCCAATGTTTTAAACGACCAGCCGACCTGAATTCAAATATGGACGACCTTCTTTCGCGTCGGGAGCAGCGGGAAAAGAATGCGGGCTTCCAGAAATGGCAGGGACACACGTCGTGCCGCTGTTGGGGGAATCCGACGGTTTGTCAGACCTGTCGGCTGGCATGCCCTCGAAAAGACGCATATGCGGGATTCGAGGGCCGCATTTAATGCGTCCCCACGTGACGGTTGCGATCCAGCCCCCGAGGTTTCTCCTATTTGCATTTAGGCCCTCGTCTCCATCTATAAAAAGGGTAGGGCTTCTTCTCCTTCACTTTTTTACGCGTCCTTCGTATCCATAGCCGAATTTCGCAAATTTCGGAGCTTTTGTGCCGATCTCCTTCTTTTTCTAGGTAAGAAAAATTAACCTTCTCCCTCTCTTTATTTTCTAATATGCCGGAGGATCAAAAGCCTTCGAGACCGGAAGTTCTTCCACGCCGCGCGTTGCTCGAATGGGAGGAGGTTCCGTTAGAGTAGATATGGAGACGGCCGAAGCTATTCGGCGGGATTGCACCCGCAGAACTCGAAGAACTTTTCAACGAGGCCGAGGTGGCGAGGACGGCGGCGACGGCGGAGCAGGGGGGCTCGCCGGTGGATGAGGATGATTTGGTGCGGGAGGCCTGGGAACGAGAGAGTAGATTCGGCCCCGCCTACGTGGCTTTTGCTCAGATGATGGAAGCGATCGCTGGACCCTGTCCGGAATTCGATTTCGATGCCTACACCGCCGCTCACCCTTACGAACATGTGAATCGGACGGTCTTTCAGGCCGCCGTCCCGTCTCCGTGGACTCTCGGAAAGATCCGGAGTACGGCGACCAAGAAAGACCTGAGCCGTTGGAGGGCCAAATATCACATCCCCTCTGACGTTTCCCTTCACGTGCCTTTGGAGAATGAGCGTGCCGACCAACCGCCCAAGGATATGGTCGCCGTCAACGAGATGATTATGGAGGCGGGTCTGCGATTCCCGTTGCCATTCGCCGTCTCCTACTTGCTGATCGCCTGGAATTTGGCGCCTCTTCAACTGTCGCCGAACGTTTGGCTGCAGATCATCTGCACGTTGACCCTGTTTGGCGGTCACCGGTTGTTCCGCCTCCTTACTGCGCTGGAGATGAATTATTTATTTAAATTGGCCACGCAGAAAGGGTCAATCGGCGGCCATCATATCCAGGGCCGACTCGGGAGAGTGGTCCTCGGCGTGCCGAATAAGACCAGGGGCGACCTGGCTAAATGGTGTTGGGTCGGCGGGGCATGGCGATCGGCGTCGAGTGACATGCCGAATGAGGAGTTGGAGATTCCCACCACTTTCCGGGAGAGGAATCCGAGTAAGGATTTAAACTCTCCCCTTGATTGAGCTTGTATTGGACTGATCTAATTTTGTTTTCTTTTTGCAAGACCTCTCGTTCCAGCGATCAGCGACCTTCCGTTCGATTTCTTGATCGTTTGGGAGCGGATTCGTGCCTTGCCGAACTCCTTTATTGATGTTCGGTCGCTTGGTACCGAAGCTCATCGGTTAGGGGCTCAATTGTTCTGCTACCCCCGTCACTTGAAAGTTCGAGGTATGAGTTTAAGTGGTGCTTCCTTTCTTTGACGATCGTCTCCAAGAGGTCGTTTTGTTTTGTCTAACTTGTTTGTATCTTTGCTTTGACAGAGGCTTATTTTCCCCGAATTGCCGAACCACCGCCAGAGATAGCCATGTCGAACCCGGGAGTTCTTGGTCGCCTTCAATTGGGCAAGCAGACTGGTCGCGTTCCTGCGACGACGTCTCGCCCTGCTCCGGTGACGAGGCCCGCTGAGGCGCCAGTCACCGAGCCGGTGGTCCAGGGAGAGGAACAGCTCCAGCGCCGCAAGAGGCGGAGGTCGGAGGAGTCCCCGTCGATCTCTGAGGCGGATGTATAAATTCTCGAGCCTCCGGTCGTTGCGGCTCCTATCTCTGCCATCCCGATGATGGAGCGATCAGGCCCCAAACCCACGGTCTCCGGCCCCCGGTCATCGGGCAGCTCGGCGAAGAAGGTGGCGATCGCCGATGCGGAAACATCCCGGGGCAAGCCTTATTTCGGACGCGATCCCGAGCTGGTCAATAGGTAAGAAAGGGTCAAAATTTTCTGAGTTAGGCATTCTGAGCATGGCATGGGCTAACTCCTTGATTTCCTTGGTTTGCGCTGCAGGGTTCGTCTTGCCGATCCGGACGTTGCTCCCATGGTGCTGGACTTTCTGTCGAGCAAGGCTCCGCAACAGTCTCTCGAAGTCCCTGCTTACGTTCGCCAGTCTATCACCTCTTTGCCCAAGGCTTGGACGACCGATGTTGATGCGATCGCTCGTCGGCGATCTGGAGACGCCATGCAGGCGACCGTTGCCCTGGCTCTTCAGACGGCGACGATGGCCGTCCAAGCTGCTAGGGATTTTGAGGGGCGACCCTCTACTGCTCATCTCCATCGCGAACTCGAGGCCGCCCGGAACAAAAATATCGAGGATGCTAACCGGATCTGGTCTATGGAGAAGGAGTATGAGGAGACGGCCAAAAGGGCTAAGCAGGATGTGGATCGATTGAAGCAGGAGCTGAGCCGCTCCAAGGAGGCTGCCGATCGGTCTCGTGATAAGGAGAAGGAAACTCGCCAGAAGCTCGTGGCTTCGCAGGAGGAGGCGGCCGGGCTGAAGGCGGCGGTGGATCGGCTCAGCGGTGAGCTGGAGGCGGCGAAGAAAGAGCTGGAGAAGGCCAGGGGCGAGAATGTTGCCAAGGCGGTCGAGCTGGCGGAGGTCGAGAAGACGGCGGCGGATTTGAAGGGGCAGCTGAAGGCGATCGAGGTCGATCCCTACCTTAACGTCGAGCACGTCGGCGAGTTCGCTTACTACTTGACCTATGCTGACGCTGTTCGAGCCGCTAAAAAGGCAGGGGTCGAGATCGGTCCCCTGATGGAGAGCTTCAAATCCTATGTCCTCGAGCATCCTCTGCATCCAGAATTCTCCCTGCCGATCCTTGACTTTGTCGACTTCGGGATCGACTTGAGTTGGTATACCGGCAAACTCATTCATCTCGAGGCCGATGGGGGAGCCCAAGCCGATCCGCAACCCGAGGGCGAAGACCAGCAGGCGGGGCCTTGAGAGGCATTTTTGTTTTTCCTCCGTAACTTGTACTTTTTGTAATGCCTTCGGGCCTCGTAATGTATGAAGCTTGTGTTATGAATAAAATGCTCCTTTTTTCTTATTGTCTCTTTACATATGATCGCCCTTTGAATGTTTTGCGTGTAATTTTTTTTTTTTTTTTTTTAACGAGTACGTGTATGATTGCTCTCGTCGTTTTTCTCATTCGACCGATCGTCTGAGTGTTGAAAGCATTGACATGTTTTGAATCGGATTCTTACTTGTAATTTTTGTCGGACGACCCCGATCGCCCTGCATGTTTTTTAGCGAAGCCGATCGAGTGTGGTTCCTTTTTGTTCGATCGTATTTGAGATTAGCTCGACCTATCCCTGCCCCCTTGTTTTTGTTCACTTATTGTAAGTAAGGAAACAAAAACTAGTTTGTCTGGCGAGCTATCTTCATTTTGCCGATTCTGAAGAGTCATGTGTGGTTGGGGTGTTCGATGGACCGATCTCCCCAATCGTGTCTTCGTGTGCGAGGGATATTGTGTATCCCGCGACTCACTTTTTGTGAGGGTCCTCCGTTAGGCTACGCCTGCCTTGTGTTAAAACGATAGGCGGGCGATCTCGGTCTGGAGGAGTCCTTGCGCGGAGTGTTGTCGGCTTATTCGACACCACGTCCGCGGCTTGTCAGCTCTGCTTCCACCTCGGCCCGCCATGAAGATGGCGACCCTCGACGGTGTACGTTGACACGGGGGTAGTGGCACGTCGCATTGTTCGGGTTCACCATGTTAGATGATGTACCTTGAGGACGTGCGATCGTGCCTACTGATTATTTTGGAGGGTCCTTCGGCTACGCCGGCCTCGTATTTAAACGAAGGGCGGGCGATCTCAGCCCAAAGGAACCTTGCATGGGCGAAGCTGTTGGTTCCATCGACCTCCAGGACCATGGCTGCATTAATTTTACCTAGGATCGTCGTGATCAGCGATCGTCGGCGGTGTGCGATATGCCTGGTGAGGCGATCGCCAGAATAGATGGGATAGGAAAAAATCTCATTATATTCCTTGTACATCATTGAAATTGAATACAAAATTATCACTGGTAGTATTTTTTCAGATGCCGACGGCTCCAGGGGCTGTAAGTTCGCCCTCGTAGGGGTCGATTATTTCACCAAATGGGCTGAGGCCGAACCGCTCAACAAGATCGGCCAAGAGCAAGTGATCAAATTTATATGGAAAAACGTCGTATGCCGATTTGGTCTGCCCCAGGCCATCATCTCCGACAACGGGAAACAGTTCGACGGCTTAGAAGTCATGCAATTCTGTGAAAAATGGGGAATCAAAAGGTTATTCTCAGCGCCCTATCACCCTCAGACGAACGGGCAGGTAGAGGCAGTGAATAAGATCCTCAAACACACGATTAAAGCGCGACTCGAATCCAGGCAAGGACGATGGGCGAGCGAGCTCCCAGACGTCGATGCCCCATTGCGCAAATGGCCAAGGGCTATACATGGAGGTGAGATGTTCGGGTGATAGTTTAATGTTGGGGCCCATTATCTGACATCTATGACACGATCTGGCATAGGCGATCGCATCTTTCCGTAGTGATGGCCAGAAAAATCCTTGTCTGGTTGTCTTATGGATGAGGGCTCGCCCGCCCGCATGGTTTCCACAAATCCCGTCATGGATCTCAGCTAAAACGAGCCGACCTTCCTCCGGTGTAATACACTTGAGGAGGGGAAGGCTGAAGGCTCGCTTGTAAAGCCGGTCGTCCAATAGGGTATATCTGGTCGCGCGAAGCTGGAGTTGGCGAGCTTTAATACGGTCGTCAGGGACCGTTCCGTCCTTTAAGTATTTGATGAACGGAGTCATCCAGTTCTCCTCGGCGATAGCGACCGTGGTAACCAGGCTTCTATCGATCGCCGGCCTAGCTGACTTTGTGATTTGGATATTGGAGAAGTCGGCTGCCCTATCCGATGATGCTAGTTTGGAGAGAGCATCGGCCTGGGAATTGTGCTCTCTCGGGACTTGTTCGATTAGCACTTCTTTAAATTTTGTGCACAATTCGGCGACCAGCTCTTGGTATTTGACCATCTGTTCGCCGCGCGCCTCATATTCTCCCTTGATTTGGTTCACGACCAAAAGGGAGTCCATGAAGATATGGAGGCGACGAACATCTAGGGCGAGGGCTAGATCGAGTCCGCCTACCAAAGCTTCGTATTCGGCTTCATTGTTGGTCGCACGAAAACCGAAACGCACAGCATTTGTGAAACTCTGACCGTCAGGGCTGATGAGGACAATCCCTGCCCCTGCTCTCGCATTGGTCGCTGAGCCATCCACGTATAATTTCCAGGCAGGTCGGCCGACCTGGGTCGGACTGTGAGGGAACGTTAATTCCACCACGAAGTCCGTCAGAGCTTGGCCTTTGATCGCCGTGCGAGGAGCGTAAGTGATACCATATTGGGCGATCTCCAGCGACCACTTGAGGAGTCGCCCATTGGTGTCCGGTCGGTGCAGGACTTGTCTTAGAGGTAGAGTTGTTAGGACTTCCAGTTGGTGATCGAAGAAGTAAGCCCTCAGCTTACGTACACTCATGACAAGGGCGTAGGCGATCTTCTCCAATGGTGTATAACGTGTCTCAGCGTCGTGGAGCGCCTGGCTAACATAGTAGATGGGCAAGTGAGCTTGTCCCTCCGCTCGCACCAGAACGGCACTTAGTGCGACCTCCGAGGCCGCTGTAAAGGAATAGTTTTTCACCGGGATCGGCTTTGCCGAGGATCTCGGGGGTTAGATAGATATTCCTTTATTTTGGCGAATGCTATCTCGGCTTTCCTTCGTCCATGCGAACTTCTTGTTCTTGATGGTCGCGAAGAAAGGCTTGCTTTTATCGCCGAGCCGTGATATGAAACGGTTGAGGCGGATAGACAACCGTGAGGCGTTGCACTTGCTTGATGTTTCGCGGTTCCCGCATGTCAAGTATCGCTTTGTATCTTGGTAGGGTTCGCCTCGATCCCCTTGGCTCACTATGTGCCCCAGAACTTCCTGAGCCCACCCCGAAGTTGCATTTCTTGGGGTTGACTTCATGTTAAACTTCTCAAGGATGGCGAACGTCTCGGCGAGATCGTTGAGGTGATCTTCCTTCTTGAGGCTTTTGACTACGATATCGTCAATGTAGACCTCCATGGTCTTGCCGATCTGATCGGCGAACATTCGCTGACTAATCGTTGGTAGGTCGCCCCGCATTTTTAAGCCGAACGGCATTCGACCCAAAAGTATATGTCTTTTACGTGTGGAAAGATGTGTGTTTTATGTCTTCCTCCGCCATTGGGATTTGATGATATCCGGCGAAGGCATCCATGAACGACATCATTTCGCAACTGCCGTGCTATCGACTGTGTGGTCAATATGAGGCATCGGAAGTGATCTTTTGGACATGCCGCGTTGAGGTCGGTGAAGTCAATGCATAATCTCCGTGGCTGATTGGCTTTTTGACGAGCACCGCGTTGGCGACCCATTGTGGTTAAATCGTGGCTACTCCGATCAATTTGTTGTTGAGTAACCACGGACTTCTATGTCGAGCGCCGCGTATTTCTCGGGACCGAACTTCCTTCGCTTCTGGTGAACAGGCTTCATCGTCCGGTCGATCTTCAGATAATGGCAAGCGTGTTCGGGACTTATGCCAACCATATCTTGATGCGACCAGGCAAAGACTCCGATGTTCATACGTAGAAAGTTGATCAGATCTCCCTTTAATTCGTGGTCGATATTTGCGCCGATCTGTACTTTTTGTTCGGGGTGATCCGGATCCATCGTAATGCTTTCCAACTCTTCGACAGGGACGGTCGCCTCTCGTTTGGTACGATCTCCGGACTCGGTCCTTGGATCGATGTCGAGACTTGGCTCGAAACCGATCCTTGGCTCGATGTCGTCCGTCAATTGATGAGAGATGGCGTCCCCTGAGTCGGGTTGGTACGATGTGTTAGGCTCGTCAATCTCCATGGGTTGATCGTCGGTTGCTTCAATGTTACATATAGTATGGGAAGTATTGAAAGAAGTAACAACATAGGAGTAATTCAAACATCTTTTTGCCATTAGCTGATCTCCTTTTACAGTACCGACCGTCCCATCGGCAGTGGGGAATTTGATACAGTAAAAGAAAGATGAGGCGACCGCCTCAAAGGTTTCCAAAAATGGGCGACCTAGGAACCCATTATAGATGCTGGGCCTATCTATGATTACAAAGCTTAGGTTCCTAGTAATCCTAACCTTGGGATCATAAAAGCATACTAGCTCAACGGAGAGCTTGATCCTCCCGTAGGCTTGGACTGTGTTGTCGCCGAACCCTTGGAGCACGGTGTCGAAAGGCTTGATGAATTTGATCAAGTTGCCGAATTGGTCTAGGGAGGATTTGAATATGATGTTGCAGAAACTCCCGTTGTCGACCATCACGCGATCGACCGTCTTCCCAAGGATACAGGCGGAGATCACCAGTGCATCCTCTTTGGGGCACTGCACTCCCTCCCTGTCTTTGTTGGAGAAGGTGATGAGTGCGTCTTTAGAGATGGTTGGCTCCGGAGGTACCACGACGTGGACCCCGGCGAATGCCCTCAGCTCGGCCTTTCGCTTCCTGTTCGACATGGTGGAAACCGGGGAAAGACCCCCGAGGTTTCCACCTCTTGCTTGAAGCATGTTGATCCGACCGCCAGAGTTGATCGGTGGGACCGATTCATCAGAGTATTCCGGCTCATGTTCGATCCTGGCGACCGGATTGGGAGGGGTTCTCTCGTGTTGTCGGTGCTCGCGCCCTCCGGTCCTTTCCGTCCTTGGCTCTGGCTTGGTGACCAAGTTGTCCAGTTTGCCTTCCTCAAACAGTCGCCAGAGCTGTCTGAGGAGGTCGCGGCATTGGCTAGTGTTGTGGCCGGGGCTCTTATGATAGGCACAGAATTTGCTACGGTCTAGGTGACCGTGGTCCCTTATCGGCTTTGGTTTGGAGAGCCACTCGCGACCTTTGATTGCATTGAGGATGTGGGCCGGAGATAAGTTGAGGTTGTGGAGAAGGTGGACCTCCACATCCTCGAAGGCTTTGAACTCACCAGGCGGCTTCGCAACCGCCTTTCTGGGCTTGGCGACCGCCTTTTTCTGGGCATGGGAAGGTGTCTTCCCTTTTCCGGAGGGTTCCTCGCCCAAACGGAGGGAGAGCATCCTCTGTCTGGCCAGAAAATCGGCGGCTTTGCCGCGGAAGACTGAGTAGGTCGGGGGAATATCCTTTGTGAGGTGCCTGAACATGGGCGAACGTCCGTGGAATCCGCTCATGACTGAGTTGAGAGCGAGCTCGTCGCTGATGGGTTCGCCGGTGAGGAATATCTCGTTTACCCGGTCGATGTAATCTTCGTCCGACTCGTCCTTCCCCTGCTTGATTTTCATCATGCGGTGGGGGCCTTCAGGGCGAGCGACTTTTGCGGCGAAGTATGACGTGAAGTCGCTCGCCAGCTTCTCAAAGCTATTGATTGAGCGAGGTGGTAGTGAGACGTACCATCTGTGGGCGAGGTCGCCCAGAGTTAACGGGAACATTCGACACCTCGTCGCGTCTGACGCTCCACATCCGGTCATGTAGATCCGGAATCTGCTCAGGTGGGTTTCCGGATCCGATCTCCCCTCATATAGAGGTGTTTGTGGGGGATTGATCGTTGGTTGGACTGGGGCGAGCTCGATCTGAGTCGCGAGTGGTTCGCTTGACCCAACGATCGATCTCCTGGCGCCTGCCCCATTTTCCAGGAGCGCCTTCACCTCGTCCAGCTGGCGTTGCATGGCGGCGATCGCCGTCGCCTGACTGCTTGCCGACTGGCTCTCAGAGCGTGAACCAAGGCGATCGTGTACCGATCCCCTAGCCCCGTGGTGAATGACGAGCTCCCTGCCAGTGGGTTCCTTTCTAGGGCGAGCAGGGGCTCGCTGACCGGCCTGTCTCCTGGGAGTCGGATATGCCGAACTCCTGGTGAAGGATTCGGATTCCGATGTCACCCGGCTGGGGCCTGAGTGCCCGTGTCGCCATGAGGGATCGCTCCCCAGGCGGCTGAAGACGGAATCGTCCCGCCTTACGAGAGCCTTCTCCTGCGGCTCGGGGCTTTCTGTCGATTTTTCAACATAGATCCCCTTGAGCTTCCGTTTGCTTGCCCGGCGGTTAGCTGACGGGGTGATGGTGGGCGAATCGCGGGCCCTCTGCCGTTCCCTGAGGATGGCTATAGCCTCCTCAATCTGTTCCGATGTCTGGAACTGATCGAGTGAGAGGCTAGAACCGTCCCTCGGGGGCGGGAGTGAGAGCCTAGCGTCGCCGCGGTCGCCTTCCGCCGTGGGCTGGGATTCGGTCTGGGCCGGAATGAGATTTCCGGCAGATCTTAGGGTGGCTCTCTTGGAGGTCGTTGCAGATGTCATTTTCTGAAGGTTTTTTCTATTGAAGAACAGTGAGTGTTTCTTCAAGTATATGTCCGGAGAACAGTGAGTGTTCTTCGAGACGGTAGGGATAAAAGTGAAGGTTTAGATCCCCTCCTTCTAGCGCCAATTGTTGTTACCCAAAATATTATCCAGAGATAGTATTGCTGGAATGATCGAGTAACAAACAAATGCGAGAACACTTCCGTGAGAAAATAGATAACACAAGATTTGCTGGGGTTGTTAATCCCGGGCTTGAATGCTCTCGCGAGATGTTATTAATAAATATACTGTCGAGTACAAATATTAATGTTAGAATCTAATACAAGGAGTGTAAAGACTTCTAGTTATCTAGGCTTTAGAGCGCGTAGATTGCCGGAAGAACCAGATAGATAAATCTGTGAGTTCTTGCTTGCGATATATGATGAATGTGTATGAATATCACTATGAATGTGTTAGTGGTTGCCAAAAGAGCCTTTGATTCTCTCTTTGGTGTGTATTTTTCACTTAATTCGTAGTAGAATTTGCCTCCCTTTGGCCACAGCAGTGAGTCCTCTATTTATAGGGGACAAGGTAGTTGGGATCCCTCAGGCGATCGTGGGCGATCGCCGTTTTCTATATTAAAATAAGACGGTCGACCGTCCCGTCACGTGGGCCTGTTCCCTTGAGGTCCGAGGTTGCAGCTGGAGGCCAGCTGGGCGAACCAATGGGAAGCCAGCACGCGTTGCGAGTCGCTGTCCGGGGAGGACCCACTTCGTACCTTTCGGCGGCCTTGTCGGTAGGTGTGGTAGGTGACAGGCTGGGGTCAATGATCCTATCTGTCGGTATCCTTTGAAGATCCGCGGGTGGGCCATCGTCTAAGATTCGGTCTTCGACGACTTTGACGGATGCTGGATCCATACGTGGCATGAGATGATCGCCTCTGGTCCGCTCATGAAAGACGATTGTCAGATAACAAAAGTCGATCGCTGGGTACCAAAAGACGATCGCCGCATAGTGCCGAACTCTAGGCGTTTGTCCTGAGTATGTCTTCCATGGTTGGTTTCTCTGGAAGGTCGCCGATCGCCTATCGTGGCGAATTAATCGCCGCACAACAGAATCCACATCAGTTTATTCGAATTTACTCTCGATTATCTGAAATTAATGATTTTCCCAATTTATTGAAGGCGAAGATTGCTAAAATACTCTACTGCCTCTCCCGAGGTCAATAGGTTTTTCTAAAGGCGAATAACGCACTCTATCCCTAGGTGAATTAATTCGTCACTAGGCAAAAAGCATAAAATCTTCAAAAGGCCACGTAGTTCCTATTAGTATATTCCTATCTCACAAGATAAAACGGTCCTCACCAATAGTTCCTCACCAACTCTCCTCTCCCGATTCGAGTAAGGTAATTAAAACAATCCAATTATTTGCCAGACAATTGAAAGCATTAAAATCAATTGGGAAAACTCAATAGAAAAGGGAATTATATAGATAATCTAAAGCAAATCCGTCAAAACTTAGGTTTCATCAAAATCCTAGAACAAGGGTTTTAGCCTGACATGCTAAATAATGAAAATACAGAATTAATAAATAAAAGCATGAAAATCAAACGCAGATGAAGAGCTCGGATTCCTCCGTTCTTCTGGCTTCCGCCCTTCGCCTTTGATGTCTTCTGCTTCTCTCGTCTGCGATAGTCTTCTGTGATCCCCTTTTTCCCAAGCCTCCAAGATGATTAATTAGGGTCTTAAACCCTTATTTATAGCTCTCAATAGCCTCCAAATCGCGTCCGTGTGAGTAGGTCGAGAACTGGCTTCAAAACGGCCCAAACCCGCGCGGAGCACACCAAAACTGCCCTGTGTGCCGTGGCTCACTTAATCTGTGCCGCGGCACATGGCGTCCAGGTTAAAACCTGGGCGCTGTGACTTTCTTCTGGGCCGCGGCTCACCTGGTCTGTGCCGCGGAACAGAGTACATATTACTCTGGTGCTCGCTGCTCCTCTTCTGTGCCGCGGCCCACTTGCCTTTTGCCGTGGGTACGGCCACAGAAGTGGACTTGGGTGCGTGTGTTGATGTTCTTCCACCTGGGGACGGTTCAACGGGACCTCTGGGGGCCGATACTAATTGGTACGGCCGCGGAAGTGGTTTCCCACCTGAGGACGGTCCGACGGGGCCTCTGGGGGCCGATACTAATGGGTACGGCCACGGGTTACCAAGTGTGGTTTCTGTGATATTGATGTTGATGTTTTGATGATTAATTGTGATATGTCCAGAGTATCACAATGCTTTACGCTTGGGGACGAGATACATTATATATCGAGTCTTGGTGTTTGGCAAGAATGGCATAAGAATAACGTATTATGTGTAATGTGTCCCTGTAAGTGAATTGCAATGGATGATCGGGTCATGGGCCCTGTGTTTCGTGATCTAAATAGTTGGGCCGTGGACCCCATGATTTGTTAACGGATTTGTATTTTGGAAAATGAACTTAGGGGCTGTGACCCTAAATAGCTTTCGAGGAATTAAGAACTTTTTAATTTCTAATGTTTTCAAAACTCCCGAGATTTGGAAGTGTTTTCAAAGTGCTTACTTGCTTCATTTCTACTTTCAAGACTTGAACTATTTTTAACTAAATATATCTCGGGAAGTCTTTCGTTGTATTCCCGGAATGTGTTGTGTATGGCTCGTTTTTGCACTTTATACTTGCACTAGCGAAACAGTGGATTTTTGCTAACCCTCGAGTAATCGGGGGGTGGATATCTGTATTGTGTCCAGGTACATGCAGGTTTTCGGGAGCAAGTCACAGGATCGGTACGAGGGATGATGAAAGACGAATGATACTAATCACACGAAGGCCAGTTTTGGGTTAAGTTAGTCGAAGTCCATTGTATTGTCTTTTCCGCTGTCTTATTGTTCGTTATTGCAAGTATTTTACCCTTGCGTGGGCATGAGTCTGGATGAGTTTATGTATTTTGATTTGTAAGTCATTGACGAAAGACCAAATCGGTCTATTGGTTCGTTATTTTGAATCGTCGGTATGTAATGTAATGTGTTGTTTTGATGTCTAGCGTGGTGGATCCTCACCGAGAGGGTCTACGGCGTGTAATATTCCCGGTTATGTTACATGGGGTTGACATGTCGTCGATTCCAGTTGTGAACGAGTATCCTGATGTATTTCCGGATGACTTGCCGGGATTACCACCACATAGGGAAGTTGAGTTTCCTATTTATCTAGAGCCGAATGCGGCATCTGTTTCTCGGGCACCGTACCGTATGGCACCGTCAGAGATGCTAGAGTTAAAGAAGCAGTTGGGGGAATTGCTAGATAAAGGGTATATTCGACCGAGCGCATCGCCTTGGGGTGCGCCTGTGCTTTTTGTTAAGAAGAAAGATGGATTGCTTCGTTTATGCATCGACTATCGAGAATTAAACAAGTTGACCATCAAAAACAAATACCCTTCACCCCGGATTGACAACTTGTTTGATCAGCTTCAAAGAGCGATATTTTTCTCGAAGATTGATTTATGATCGGGATACTACCAGTTGAGGATTTGGGATAGTGATATACCGAAAGCTGCTTTTCGGACGAGATATGGCCATTACGAGTTTGTGTTTATGACTTTCGGGCTAACCAATGCCCCAGCAGTGTTCATGCAGTTGATGAACAAAGTTTTTATTGAGTATCTGGACAAATTTGTGGTCGTCTTTATCGACGACATTCTTATCTATTCCCGGAGTCAGGAGGAGCACGCTTTACATCTCCGGATTGTGTTAGACATTTTGAGAGCTGAGCAATTGTACGCAAAATTCTCTAAGTGTGACTTTGAGTTTTGGCTCAAGGAAGTGATATTCCTCGGGCATGTGATTTCAGCGGAGGGAGTTCGGGTAGATCCGCAGAAGATAGAGGCAGTGATGGCGTGGAACCGCCTAAAAATGTGAAAGAAGTGAGGAGTTTTCTAGGAGTTGTGGGTTATTACCGTAGGTTTGTTGAAGGATTTTCTAAGATAGCTAGACCACTCACTCAGTTACTCCAGAAGACTCAGAAGTTCGAGTGGAACGCAGATAGGCAGGATAGCTTTGATGAGTTAAAGAGACGGTTGACTACCGCACCAGTTTCAGCTTTGCCTTAGGGTAACAAGGATTTTGTGGGGTATAGTGATGCTTCGGGCCTCGGACTCGGATGTGTTTTGATGCAGAAAAATAGGGTTATTGCTTATGCGTCCCGTATGTTGAAATCTTACGAAGCAAATTACCCTACGCATGATTTAGAGTTAGTTGTGGCCGTCTTCGCTTTAAAAATTTGGAGGCATTATCTCTATGGGTCGTCGTGTAAGATTTACACGGATCACAAGAGTCTGAAGTATATCTTCAGTCAGAAGGAGTTGAACATGAGACAGCGTAGGTGGTTGGAGTTAATTAAAGATTGCGATCTCGAGATTCTTTATCATCCGGGTAAGGCCAATATTGTAGCAGATGCGTTGAGTCGTAAACCAATGACGCTACAGATGTTAGAGGTACTTACGCCTCAAAGCAGGATCCAGCGGGATTTGATTTGTCAGGATATCGAAGTTTGGGTTCAGATAGTTCAGGTTCAGTTATGTGCGTTAGAAATCATTTCGTCTTTGGTTGATGATATCAAGGCGAGACAGTATGATGATCCATTTTTAGTCCAGTTGAGGAAGGACGTGAAGAAGGGGAAAGCTCCTGGATTTGTGGTTCAGGATGGTAGAATTTTAAGGTTTCGTGACAGATTATGTGTACCGAGTGATATTGAGTTGTGACAAAAAAATCTTGAGTGAAGCTCATACTATGCCTTATTCCATACATCCTGGTACGAGCAAAATGTACAAGTATGTAAGGAGTAACTACTGGTGGAGCAATTTGAAGACAGACGTTAGCGAGTTTGTGTCAAAGTGTTTGACCTGTCAGCAGGTTAAGATCGAGCATCAGCGACCCGCAGGATTATTACGACCACTTTCCATTCCGGAGTGGAAGTGAGAGGACATTTCTATGGATTTCGTTACCAGTATGCCTAGGACTCGGACTGGAATGAACATGATTTCGGTTATTATTGATCGACTAACCAAAGTAGCTCATTTTCTGGGTATTAAGGATGCTTGGGGACCGGAGAGACTAGCACGAGTGTTTATTGCAGAGATCGTGAGGTTGCATGGGACTCCTAAGAGTATTGTTTCGGATCGAAATGGCCGATTTGTCACATTTTTGGCAGGCTGTTCATCGAGCTTTGGGAACTGAGTTGAGACACAGTACATCCTACCACCCTCAGACAGACGGATAGTCAGAGCGGATGATATAAATGCTGGAGTATATGTTGAGAGCCTGTGCTTTAGACTGGAAAGATGATTGGGAGTCGCACTTGCCGTTGATCGAGTACACATACAACAATAGTTGGCACGCCTCGATCAAAATGGCACCATTTGAGGCATTGTATGGAAAGAGGTGCAGATCGCCGTTGTGTTGGGATGATGCATCCGAGTTGAGACGAGAGAGAAGATTGCTTTGATTTGTGATAGGTTGTTAACGGCCCAGAGTCGACACAAGTCTTATGCCGACACGCGTCGCCGACTGTTGGAGTTTGAGGTGGGAGACCATGTTTTGCTGAAGGTGTCGCCGACTCGGGGAGTTTATCTCTTCGACCGGAAGGGTAAACTTATCACGAGATATATTGGACCGTTCGAGACTTTGGAAAGGGTTGGAGAGCTTGCATATCGGTTAGGCTTGCCACCGCCCTTGAGTCATGTGCATAATGTATTCCTATGTTTCCCAGCTTCGGAGGTATGTTATTATCGATTTTGGAGAGATTGAATTGGGTCCCGACATCACATTTGAGGAGAGAGCGATTCAGATTTTGGAGCGCCGGGTGAAACAACTTAGGCACAAAACCATCCATTTGGTTAAAGTGCAGTGGTCGAGACACGGATCAGAGGAAACGACTTGGGAAATAGAGGATAGTATGAAGGCGAGATACCCCGAGTTATTTACTTTTTGAGTTTCAGGACGAAACTTATTTTTAGGGGGAGAGAATGTAATATGGCACTTTCTATTTTTAGTAATTTCTATTTTTAGTGTATTTTCATTTTGAACGACTCGCTTGTAAGTGTTGCAGTATTCTGAAACTATTTTGTTCTGCATCCAAGACCATCCGGACGAGTTTCGGAGTTGTTTTTATGAGATTTTACTTATTGTGTAACTTTTCCGCGTTGAGGTTCGATTCTCGTATATCTCGTTCTAATCTGACGTCTCATTACTTATACGAGTTCCTTTAATAATTCTAGATATGCTACAACTTTTTGAGTTTGTCGTTCAGGTCTCGAATTTAGATTTTCGAATGTTTGGGTCGTTTTGTAAATTCTTGTTATTTTGGGCATTGATGTTAATACTCGTTTATTTCGACCTTCGGATGGCCGGAGGCATGTGATGGTTTTTATGCTCATCTCATCAGTGGGGAACTTCAATTTATTCATTGGACCTACCCTTGTATCTTCATTCTGGTGGTTGTCGAGCCACTAGTTTATAGTAGGTCTAATCAAACTTTCTGGGCCAAGTTACGGCCGTAAGGTAGCATGTATTACAGCCGTAAGTTTCCATGCATTACAGCCGTAATGTCACCATCGTAGTGGCCATAATGAGGGTGTGAAATTGGTCCAGTGAGTTCTGCAACACCATTACGGCCATAATAGGGCATGTGTTACGGCCGTAACACTTGTCAGTATTTAAATCTGGCAGCGGATGATTTCAGTCATTTTTCACCTCTCCTTCTCCCTTCCACGACGAAAACACTCCTCTGAGTTAGGGCTCGGCCAATCTTCATCTAAACTTAAGATGACAAGCATTTTGGAGCTTCATATCATCACCCTCGCACTTAATCGTCCGTGGTTCCACCTTCAAATCGAGGTATATTCTTAGAACCCTAGTTTTTGGGGATTTCGCGATTTTGGCATGACTTTACCCTTTGAATCTGATTTAGCTTTGATAAGTTGTTAGATTACGATTGTGTAATCGTAATCAGTTGCTTTCATTATAGTTTAACGGATTAAACTTCAAGGTTTTCACCATTAATAGATTAGAATCGATTATGACTTCGTAGTGACCGATGAATTATCCCAACGGGCAGAAATAGGATGAATTCTTACATTTCCGCAATATTGTGGTTGATTGTATATCGTTATTGTGATAGGAGCGAATTTGTGAAGATTATTCGGACCGAAACCTTTTCCTTTCGCAATTTCCTTCACGTCATATTATTCAAGGCAAGTACATGTATTACATTTCATTATGTGTGTTACGGTTGTGATACGAATGATGAATTGATATCGTGTGTGTTGTTTCTCTTCCACTCGGGGATGGTTCGACGGGACCTCTGGGGGCCGATACTAAGGGGTACGGCCGCGGAAGTGGTTTCCCACCCGGAGCGTTCGACAAGGCGTCTTGAGCTCGATACTAAGGGGTACGGCCACGTGTTACCAAGTGTGGATGGTTGTGATATTGATATGAGATGATTTAGTGCTTTGATGTCAGTAGAATATTCTGGAATATGATTTTCGAATGTTTTCTAAATGAGATGACTGTGTTGAATCGTATCTGTATGTAATGTAGTGTAATTATGTACTTGCACTAGCTATTCGAATGTTAACCCCTTAAATGGGGGAAATGCGTCTTATGCATTTTAGGTATCGGTCGAGCTAAGGTGCCGGCACGGGACACGCATGCAAAGGATGGCCCAGCATGATGATGAGGCTCGAGTCTATGTTAGATGTTTTGTTACCATGTTTACTTGGGTGTCAGAGTTAGTCTGGTTGTTTTACGAATATTGTTGAAGTCCCCTGCGTGGGCAATGAACTTATTTTACCTTATGCTTTATGATGTTTAACTAAAATATTTTGGCCGAGGCCACGACCCTATTTTACCATTATTAATGTGTCCTATGAGATTTTTTTGTGGATTATGTGTCATGTGTTAGCCTGGTATACTTTGTGAAGATTCTACGGCGTGTAATGTCCCTTATGAGACTTGGGGTGTTACACACATAAATTTAAAATCCACGAAGATTGTGGCATAATGTTAAGCAAAAAAGAACTTTAAATCTGTATTATTCCATGCATTCATATTTGTAAATGCCATGTTACCGGGATCTTAAATCACTTAACTATATAGGACATTGTTCCTCCCCAAAAAGACGGAGTTCGGTTGAGAACGGACTGAGGAATACAACCACTTTCAGATCTACAAATGTAATGTAACCGGCGACGTGACTCATGTCAGCATGTTGATAGCAACCACCGATTTGGATTTCAAATTTAAGGAGGAAAGTGACAAAACAATAAATGGCAGTGGTAATCCGTGTTCAAGGCTAGGTTAGAACGTCCAGGTCTCGATTTTGACAAAATAAAAAATTAGTTGACCACTTGCACGTCCTGTGTAACCCGATATAGACAAATTGAACTTGGACCATTTTACATCAGTTATAGATATATCTCTAATATGTCCATAGACACTTGTATCATAACAATCCAATTTCGTACGAGAGACTTATGAACAAAATAGAAAAACTCCTCGTTGTGTAAAAGTGCCCGAAGACGCGCCACACTCGTGTTGCGTGTAGATGACAACCGACAAGGACCGTGTCAGGGAAACAGTCATTTTTAAGCATTCTATACAACTCATATTGTATGTAGGCAACATCCAACACGACCGTGTCATATGTACGCATCGCATGAGTCCATTTTTTCATCTTTTTGCTCGTTCGAGCTCCGAATGCGCTCCAACTCTATTTTGACCTATTTTAGCATGTTTAACCACAACTAAGCCAAAATAGTTGATATTACATAATGTTGAAAATAAAACGCAGCAAGCAAGGTTGGATAAAATTTGATAAAAGCATTTTACGCATCCATAGGAGCACAAAACCTATTTAGACATGCTAATTAAATAACTACTAGGATTAATAAGCAATTTAAATATTATTTATCATTTAATAAATAATCTTGTTGATACCTTCAATATCCTAATCTAGACCAAAAGATCCTAGGATATTTACCTCTTAAAGCGTAGTGGTTGCTTTCTTGATCTCTTCCTCAAAATCTTCTAGAGTATGATCCCGCCTTAATCCAGACGTTGTGCGTGCAACGAACTACCAAATTTTTCTTGGACTACAAAGTGGATCTGCCGAAATAATGTTTCTCACAACTATCCGGTTTTCTTTTTCTTCAAGTAACTCCAATTTGTAGTAAGAATTAAAATGTTATCTCAATTATGGAATCAAAGACACAAGTCAAGATCCACAATCAAACACTAAAAATAAAAATCAAAACCCTTATGTAGGTATGGTGCATCACGGACGAACCGCCCCTCTTGTGTCATATTCATAGGTTTTGGACTACTCTAGGGATCTTAAGGAGGATTAGGGTTATGACTCAGTGTGCAACCCAAGTTTCCATATTAAGCCATTCCTAATATGGTTGAGTTCACTAATATCAATTCAACCCACTAAAGAATTAATATTGCACTTCCAACCCAAATCCCAATTTACGAAATTGGACTCCTTATTTAAATATATTATTTCTAGTATTTAAGATATCGAATGTTCATTAATTAGTTTAAGCTACTGACAGTTTTATTTAATTAATTTCTTATATAAGAGTAGTACCACTCGAACCTTATTATTATATCGGAATTAAATCCACCTGCATGGTTTAATATAATAATCATTATCGAGCTCCTCAAGGGGACATCATCCACCCGCACGAGTCGGGACACGATTTCTAGTTATAATAATAATTGTCATATAAATAATATTATTACCCAAGATACGAAACATATTGAGTCAATCACTTTGACTCTCACCTATGGTAAATCAAAACAATACATATTATAAATACATAATTAAATATTATATACTTAGAATTAAGAAATAATAATTATTCGAGATTTACGTTCTTTTTATAGTCAGTATAGAAGATACTATCTCATTGCCATCCAGTTCAACATATGCAAATACGCTAATGCATGATAATAGTCAAGACCAACTAATCTAAAGCATACATTACAACCTTTCATATAATTTGTCTAGTAATTCTATAGGTTATGAACTATTATATTATTTTATACGGCACCGATAATGTGATCTTTCATGTGGCACTAACACACAACATTATCTACAATATAAAATAATTTGACATTATATTTGCATAACCATAGCGTGAATAAATATGCAAAATATGTGATTAAATGTAATTAATATTCTCATAGGTAGTTAGAGGGAAATAAGGTAATACAAGCATAAAGTATGCTTTACAGTATACAACCCTAACAATCTTCCACTGATACTAAAAGCTTGCTTTTAAGTATACTAAGCTATTACATAGTCTCTCTCATATCCCACTTAAACTCAAAGCAATGCTGCCATGCACCGTAATCTCATTCCTTCCACATGCCTTTCAAAAACTTTTGAGGGTAGGCCTTTCGTGAAAGGGTAAACAAGATTATCTTCTGATGCAACCCTGGCTACAACTATGTCTTCTTCCTTTACGAAGTGTCGTATGATTTGGTTCTTTCAGTTGATATGTTTACTTGCCTTATGGGCTCGTGGTTCCCTCGAGTTTGCGATTGCACTAGTATTATCACAATAAATCCATCACGTAGTTCTACTAGCTCCCACACTTGATTGGAATCCATAGACCCATTTCTGATTCTATTGCTACTTGCCAGGAGTCAGCATCTTCATCTTGGATTGCCTCCTTGGAAGTTCGGGGATTTGGTTCATCGTCGGTTGGGATTGAGTCCGAAGACTGTCCCATGCCTATGAATCATTTCAGTTGACGAACAACCCTCCCACTACGACGAGGCGAATCCTGAGTTGGTGTTACAGTGTTAGTTGGTGCTTGTACGATTAGTATAAACGGAGTTCCGCCCCTCAACTCTTCCAGAATTATTTCGCTCATGGGCTTGTGACTAATCATTTAATCCTCTTCCAGGAATCGGGTATTGGTGCTAACAATGACCTTCTAATCATGGGGACTATAGAACAAGCCACCCTTCGTTCCCTTAGGGTATCCTACAAACCCTCGTACCTCTGTATGAGATGCCAACTTATCAGCATCCTTATTCAGCACATGTGCTGGAGTACCCCAAGTCCAAATGCTTTCACCCACTCCACAGTTCTGTGGGTGTTTTGAACTGATTTCGAGGGCATCGAGTTTAAAATGTACGCCGTTGTTTCCTAGGTATACCCCTAGAAAAAAAATAGGTAAATCTAAATAACTTTTTAACCATTTTAAAAGAGTTCTGTTCCTTCTCTCAGCAATACCATTTTGTTGTGGAGTTCCCGACACAATGAGCTCAGACGAAATCCCCTCATTTGCCAAGAAATCTAAAACCTCACCACTAAGGTATTCGCCACCACGATCAGATCGTAGTGACTTGATACTCTTCCTATGACGCTTCCTCATTATAGCCTTGAAATATCTGAAGTTGTCAAAGACTTCAGACTTACAGCGCATCAAATAGATGTATCCATATCTTCGCTCTTAGTATACGTTAGCTATACATATTAGCGTACTCTATGGCTAGTATACTTAGCCCAAAACAAAACTCACCAAGCAAAATCCGATCGGTAAAAACAATACCGACGATAAATATTTCGATACTGAAATATCCCATTACAATTTACATTGTATCAGTCAAATACAACAATACTTGTACAATTCCAAATAAATACGTACAACACAATAGTAAAAATGAAAAAAATTAGCCCCGGATATTACAGAGGTTCCTTCGAACCATCCCCAGGTGGAAGAAGAACAACAACACACCCACACATTTATCATGAATCATCATCTATGTCGAATTCACATTCTACATAACATAATGTAACAAGTGTACCTGCCTTGGTTATTATGACGTGAAGAAACGGTGAACGGAGAGGGCTTCGATCCAAACTCACTCCAAATTTTCCTACCTAGCACACAATGATACTAAATCAACTACAACACTACTGGAATATAAAGAATCACCCTAGATTCTACCCTTAGGAACAATTCATCGGACACTACGAGAGCGCAATCGATCATAATCGACCAATGGTGGAAATCCCGGAATATCAAATCACAAAAAGACAGGGAAAAGCAAGAATTATAATCATACAATCATAATTTAACAACAATCTAGGCTAATTTGGTTCATAATTACGAAATCATCCTAAAACCCCCCAAAATCTCAAAAACTAGGGTTCTACGAAGAGTACCTTGATCTGAACGATGGAAGGTGATTGGATGATGCTAAACCCATACTAGAGACTCCAAATTATGGATAGATGATGATGTTTGGTCGGAATCCACACAACTTAGTCTCCAATCGCCGAGAATCGTCAAGAAAGAAGAAGAAGATAAGAAAATTTAACTGCTGTCTTCCTATATATACTGGCAATGCTTAGCGTACGCTATGGATATACTTAGCGTATGCTATTTTGGATAAAGTGCAGTCCAGAGGCTTCTGTCCTCCCCATTAGCGTACTCTAATGTCAACTTAGCGTGCGGTAATGTTCATGTTAACTTCTATGTTAGCGTACGCTACCTTGTTCAGTCCAGAATCACTTAACCCTCTGTCCAAATCCAGAATATTCTGCCCATACGCATTAGCATACGCAACGAAATGATAACGTACGCTAGTCGACATCAATAGCGTACGTAATGGGATCTATAACGTACGCTAATCAATTCATTCCAGGAGTCAGGACTTACTGTCCAGTCTGATTAACGCACGTCACACATGAGTTTACCGTGTGCTAGAAGTGCCACCTTAGCGTACGCTAAGTGTCCCATTAGCGTGCGCTAACTGTTTTAACACAGAATACAGTGGTGAATTCTGATTAGGATATACACGTCTAAAAAAAAACGAAACTTGATATTTGCTAACGAATAACGAGGCGTTAATAAGGATAAAAAACATGCAAGCTCACGCTCCCATCAAAATACATGATTCCAACCATCCGATGGAACGGACAACAATTCCAATAATAGTACCCCATAACTATTAACAATTACAAAACGGCCCAGACTATCGAGAATCACGATTTGAGGCCAAATAACAAACTCGGGAAGTCGTAACATATCCAAAAATATTAATTGAACTCGCAGAAGTAACGAAACGTCAATTTAGAATGAGATTTACGAGAATCGGGCCTAAATGCGGAATAGTTACACAATATGTAAAATCTCATAAAACAACTCCGACACTCGTTCGGATGGCCATGAATGCATAACAAAATAGTTTCAGAATACCAAGATAATTACAAGCGAGTCGTCCGAAATGAAACTTAAAAATAGAAATTACTAAAAATAGAAAGTGCGGATATTACATTCTCTCCCTCTAAAAAGAAGTTTCGTCCCGAAACTTACAAGGTGAATAAGTGAGTGTATCTCTCCTTCATATTATCCTCTGTTTCCAATATCGCCTCCTCTGATCCGTGTCTTGACGATTGCACTTTAACCAAATGAATGATTTTGTGCCTAAGTTGCATTACCCGACGCTCTAAAATCTGCATCGGTCTCTCCTCAAATGTGATGTTGGGTCTCAGCTCAATCTCTCCAAAATCGATAACGTGATTAGGGTCTGGTATGTACTTTCTTAGCTGGAGACATGAAATACGTTATACACGTGACTCAAGGATGGCGGCAAACCCAACTGATATGCAAGATCACTAACTCGCTCTAAAACCACGAAAGGTCCAATATATCTAGGGCTAAGCTTGCCCTTCCGACCAAAACGGTAAACTCCCCGACTCGGCGATACCTTAAGTAATACATGATCCCCAACTTCAAACTCTAACGGGCGGCGACACATGTCAGCATAGGACTTCTGTCGACTCTGAGCTGTCAACAGCCTATCACGAATTAAAGCAATCTTCTCTCTCGTCTCAACTAGTAAATCCGGTTCGGTAAATCATATGCATCATCCCAACATAGGCGATCTGCACCTCCTTCCATATAAAGCCTCAAATGGTGCCATTTTGATCGAGGCGTGCCAACTATTATTTTACGTAAACTCGATCAACGGCAGGTGAGACTCCCAATCATCTTTCCAATCTAAAGCACAGGCTCTCAACATATCCTCTAACGTTTGTATCGTCCACTCTGACTGTCCGTCTGTCTGGGGATGGTAGGATGTACTCAGTCTAAACTCAGTTCCCAAAGCTCGATGAACAGCCTGCCAAAAATGTGATACAAATCGACCATCTCGATCAGAAATAATACTCTTAGGAGTCCGATGCAACCTCACGATTTCTGCAATGAACACCCTGGATAGTCTCTCCGATCCCTATGCATCCTTTATACCTAGACGTACCTAGGCTTCTCGGCCCGGAACAAACACAAAGTCAACAGTTTTAGCCCGGGCCCACGGCCAATCGGCCCGAACTGACCGACCGAGAAGCCCGGTTGGGCTAGTGGTCGGGAAATCAAACCGAGGACCGACGCGGTTCGGGCCGTCGGTCCTCGAAGCCCGCTTGTTCGCAGCGGCCACGGCCCAACGAAAAAAGAGCAACATCCAAGAGCCTTCTTCGCCAACGGCTCTTTTCGCAACTAGCCGTTGCGACCTTCCTCCCCACCCCAAACCTTCCCAATAGTCCCCCTTTTCCCCTACCATCCCCACTATAAATACTACATGTTTCTAACTCAAAATTCACTGAGAATCACACTCTAATTCTCACTCAAATTTCAATCTCTACTCTCTCGACTCTCTATACTCCATGTCTACCTCAAAGAGCAACAACAACAAGGGCAAGGGCAAGGCCATTGAACTAGGCCAACAAAGTCCTTCTCCTTATTCATTTTTCAACAATTTAATGAGTTTTTAAATATTTAAAACAAAATCAAAACATTAAGAATTATCATTTTCTATTCATAAAAGTAAAAATATACAAGGATAAAATGAAAAAAAAATTAAAAAAGTTAAAAATTAAAAAAAATGCAAAATTGGGCAGCAGTTGGATCCCCTGTTTTCGTCGCGGGCTGCGGGCAGGCCCATCGAAACCGGCAGTTTTAGCCCGGCCCGGGACCGAAGGGCTTCTAGACCGGCACGGGTGGTCAGGCTCGTCTCCGGTCCGGGCTCGGTTCTGTATTTTGGGGACCGAGGACCGCCGGTTCGAGGCCCGAAACCGGCGATACGTCTATTTATACCCAGAAAATGAGCAGATTTTGTTAGTCGATCGACAATGATCCAAATCATGTTCATTCCGATCCGAGTCCTAGGCATACTGGTAATGAAATCCATAGAAATATCCTCCCACTTCTACTCCGGGATAGGAAGTGGTTGCAATAACCCCCCGGGTCGCTGATGCTCGATCTTAACCTGCTGACAGGTCAAGCACTTTGATACAAACTCGCTAACATCCGTCTTCAAGTTGCTCCACCAGAAATTACTCCTTACATCCTTGTACATCTTACTTATACCGGGATGTATGGAATAAGGTGTAGTATGAGCTTCTCTCAAAATCTTCTGTCTCAACTCAACATCACATGGTACACACAACCTTCCTCGAAATCTCAAAATCTCGTCATCCTGAATTACAAACCCAGGGGCTTTCCTTTTCTTCACATCCTCCCTCAACTGAACTAAAAATGGGTCATCATACTGCCTCGCCTTGATATCATCAATCGAAGACGAAGTGATTTCTAACGCACACAACTAACCCTGAACTCTCTGAAGCCAAACCTCAATATTCTAATACTACATTGGCCTTGCCAGAATGATAAAGAATCTCAAGATTGTAATCTTTGATTAATTCTAGCCACCTACGTTGCCTCATATTCAATTACTTTTGGCTGAAGATATACTTCAGACTCTTGTGTTCCGTGTAAATCTTACACGACGATCCGTAGAGATAATGCCTCCAAATCTTTAGAGTGAAAACGACCGCAGCTAATTCTAAATCATGAGTAGGCTAATTTGCTTCATATGGTTTCAATTGTCGAGACGCGTAAGCAATAACCCTATCTCTCTGCATCAAAACACATCTAAGTCCGAGACCTGGAGCATCACTACAAACCAACAAATTACCGTTCCCCTGTGGCAAGGCTAGAACTGTGCTGTAGTCAATGGCTTTTTCAACTCCTCGAAACTATTCTGCATATCTGCATTCCAATCGAATTTCTGAGTTTTCTGAAGCAACTGTGTAAGTGGTCGAGTGATCCTGGAAAATCCTTCGATGAATCTATGGTAGTAATCCGCGAGTCCTAGGAAACTTCTCATTTCCTTCACAATTTTAGATGGTTCCCACGCCAGTACCGCCTCTATCTTATGTGGGTCAACCCGAACTCCTTCTGCTGAAATCACATACCCGAGGAATGTTACTTCCTTGAGCCAAAACTCACATTTAGAAAACTTCACATACAACTGCCCAGCTCTCAAAATATCTAGCACCATACGAAGATGTACAACGTGCTCCCACTGACTCTGAGAATAGATAAGAATGTCATCAATAAAAACGACCACGAATTTGTCCAGATATTCGATAAAGACCTTGTTCATCTACTGCATGAAAACTTTCGGGGCATTGGTTAGCCTGAAAGGCATAACAAAAAACTCATAATGGCCATATCTCGTTTGAAAGGCAGCTTTCGGTATGTCGCTATCCCAAATCCTCAACTGATAGTAACCCGAACGTAAATCAGTCTTCGAGAAAACTGTCGCTCCCTGAAATTGATCAAACAAGTCATCAATCAAGGGCAAAGAGTATTTATTTTTGATGGTCAACTTGTTTAGTCTCAATAGTCGATGCATAAACGAATCGATCCATCCTTCTTTTTAACAAAAAGCACAGGCGTACCCCAAGGTGATGCGCTCGGTCGAATATACACCTTATCTAGCAATTCGCCCAACTGTTTCTTTAACTCTAACATCTCTGATGGTGCCATGCGACACGGTGACCGAGAAACAGGAGCTGCATTCGGCTCTAAATCGATAGGAAACTCGACTTCCCACTGCGGTGGTAATCTTAGCAAGTCGTCCGGAAATACATCGAGATATTCATTAATGACTAGAATCGATGACATCTCAACCCTGCCATCTTATGCCTTCAAAGTGTAGCACCAATAGCCTATGCAACCCTAGTTCAGGAGTTTCATCGCCTTCAAAGCATTGATCACACTCCCCGATCTACCCGGTTTACAGCCCACAAGAGTATGTTCTGTGCCATCCTCAACCACTATCGAGCTAGTACGAGTCTGATAGTCCATGATAGCACTGTGACGATTTAGCCAATCATCCCCGAAGATCAAATCATCTCCCTTTGAGTCTACAACAATGAGGTTCGAGGGGCAATCTCGGTTCCCGATCCTCACTAGGCAGTCTCTAACTTCCTGGTTCCCAACCATACGATCCCTACTAGGCATACCCACTACAAACGGCTCACACTCAAATAAACAGTCAATACCAATATGACATACACAATCCCATACAATAAAAGAATGAGTAGCACCGGAATCAAATAACACCGAAACTGGATGAGAAAGGATATGAGTGGTACCTGATGCCACTGGAGTATTTGTCTCCTTCGTACGTGTCATCTGGTATAGACAGAGGTGTACAGATCTCGAACTCGACACTGCTCGGCGGTCCGGATGACCCGACCTCTACCTCGACCCGTACTCTGAGGACTTTGTGAAACTGGAGCCTTCTGACTGACACTAGGTTCTCCATGCGCTGTAGTTACCATTGGAGCTCTGACTGTTCTTGCAACTGCCTCGCAATAGGCCGTACAATGACCACTCTGTCCGCATGAGAAGCATGTAACCAGTGGAAACGGACAATATTTCACCAAGTGCTCACTCTGATTACAGTTAAAACAAACTCTGCTACCAGTGATAGAGGACTGCACCGAACGATTACTCTGGGAGCCTTCAGCCTGATGAAATGATTTTTTTCCCGATGCAGGAGCAGACAACGACTTAGGAAACCAATTACCCTTTCCGGCTGAGAAATTACTACCAGTAGTCTTATGCTTCTTAGCCTCGGATCCAGACTCTGACTCTGGAACTTCCATCTCGATCGCTAAAGCGCAGTCCTGGTATTCTTTCATTGTGGCACACATGAGTGGTGCCATGCTCTGTCTGATGTGCGGCTTCATGCATATATTAAAGTGGCGAATCTTATCGGTCTCAGTTCTCACTTGATATTTCACGTATCCCAACTGCTGATTATAAGTAATGATGGTCTGCGATATCAGTACATCCTATGGTGTAGCTGTAAAGAATTCAACGATCCTACGCTTCCGAACCGGCGGTGGACAGTACTCCGCCTCCATAGCAGTCTTAAACTCATCTTAAGTGGCTACACGAAGTCGGGTGCTACTGTCTCCCACCGCTCCGCAGCTTCCTTACAAGGAGGTATTGAGCAGTAGGTATCCTCCTGTCGTCAAGACAATCTATGGCATCGAAAGTCCTTCCCAACTGAAAGAGCCGATTCTCCCAACCCAAGGAGTCGGTAGAGCCATCAAAACGGGGGGGTGCATCTTTGTCACTTTCTGAAGCCATTTGCTGGCTTCGTCTTCTGCAGTCGGGGGCGGATTATGGCGCCAACCTTGAGCTATCTGGGTTAACTGAGCTACCAACTGTTGAAGTATAGCAGTAGTACCTGTGTCGGTGTTATTATCCGACAGTTGGCCCTGGATGACTGATAAGTCCTGCTGTCCATCAGAACTCAAAGGCAGAGTGTCCGGCATTGAATGTGAAGCCGAATCCGTGGATGACTGGGAAAGCAGAATTCTCTCATCATCAGCACCACGACAACAGCCTCGGCCGCATCCCCGAGCTAGTCTACCACGACCTCTCAACATACTGAAGAATAAGAACTGAAAAGAGACAAGATCAGCACAGTTCACAATTTACATCGTTTGTACCCCAACTCACAATTCTAATTCACTTAAGAAAAGTAATACAGAAGCATAATAGTTTGAGTAGACTTACAGCCACGGGTCGCACGAAGAGATGGTAGCACGATTATATGAGGCTCAACAACTGACTCTTATAATGCAACTGACAGACCCAAATTAATCGACAACCTAGGTATTCACAACCTGGCTCTGATACCATAAATGTAGCATCCCAATTCTCATACGGGTTATTACACGCCGTGGAACCTTCATCAAGGTCTACCATGTTGGACTATTTATTCCACATATTCATAAATAATGTTTTGATGATTAAGTTGCTAAACAAAATAAAACATCAAAGGCGAAGCAAAACGACGAAGGAATCAAAGACGCAAAAAGCTGGACAAAACACAAAGCTAGCGCACGCTAGACATACAAGTTAGCGCACGCTAATGGGTCCCGGCTGCAGATCAGACGAGTTCGAAGTAACCTGAAGTGAAATCACCTGATGAGGATAGCGCACGCTACATATGCAGTATTAACGCACGCTATCGAGCCAATATTACCGTTGCAAAGAGATTCAAACACAGAATGTCGTATACACTGAAGTAAGCTTAACGCACGCAAGAGATGATATTTAGCGCACGCTAAATATCAGTTTGAATCAAGTCAATCAATCCGTTGGGAAGAATCTTCTACAAGTCAAAAAGTATTAACGGATATATGACGCATGCAATGATGCATGATTAGCGCACGCTACAATGGAAGTATTAGCGCACGCTAACAGCTAGAGACAGAAGCCACTGGACTGAAACTGGAAAGACGCTAACGTACGTAACAGTACATAACGTACGCTAAAGGCAAAAACACACGATAGCGCACGCTATGGAAAGAAGCCTAGCGCACGCTAATAAAAACTGGCAGTAACGACTAGTTTGTGGAAGAAGGCTATAAATACCAAATGAGTTGGTATCATTCCACACAACACATTGAACAATTCATATACACTTGAGATATCATTGTAAACATTATAGTTGTTGTTCTTGAGCTTAAATTAGAGTGATTGAGTGTTATACACAAAATCATACACGAGTGAGAAAAAGAAAAGATACGATTAGATTCGGTGTTATTAGGATCAAGAATCCGGCATTGTTAGAATCGCAATCGCTATCTTAGTGAGGTTTATCTAGTACCAATAGAAATCTAGACTGGTTGATTCCTTGTCCAATAGAAAAGGAAAACGATTTTACTCGGACCGATAGAATACGAGCTTGTAACGGTAATCCCTCGACCGATAGAAGAGAGGTGCAGAGGTTTTGATCTTTAACCTATTGAAAAAGATACATCGAGAGAGGACGTAGGCACGTTTGGCCGAACCTATATAAATCCGTGTGTCGTTTAATTTCCGCACTTTATATTTACGCTTCCGCACAAACGACGCATATACTGATCTTGCTCCGACAACATTGGTATCAGAGCAGTACTCCTATAAGTGGCTTTATATCCGAGGAGAAAAGATCTAATGGCTCTCCAATTTGCTCCAGTCGATCCATTCTTTGATGGATCAAACTTGATGACTTGGAAGAAGAAGATGTCAATATTCATCCGAGTATATGACATCGAGCTTTGGAAGGTGATTTGTCTTGGTCCGAAAATTCTGATGAATTCCAACGGTACGCTCAAAACTTTCGAAGAATATGACGATTCCGATTGGAAAAATGACCACTACAATTGTAAGGCAACTCAACTTCTTTACTGTGCCTTAAATCCCGAAGAACACAACCGGATATCATCGTGTGATAGTGCCAAAGAAATTTGGAAAATGCTTGAGGTAACACACGAAGGTACATCTCAAGTCAAGGAGACGAAAATTAACATGCTCCTTCACGAGTATGAATTATTCCAAATGAAGGACGACGAATCCATCACTATAATGCTCGACCGATTTTCGGTCATCACATATGGATTATCATGTTTCGGGAAACCACTTACGAGTAGTGAGAAAGTAAAGAAAATTCTCCGATCACTACCTCGAGAATGGGAACGACAATAATGGAATTTAAAGATTTAAATAATCTTGATTTTAGTGCTCTCGTTGGTTCTCTTATCAACTATGAGATTGTTCTAAAATCTCGGAATGCCAAACCGAAAACGAAGGAGAGGTCGATAGCCATGAAGGCTAAAATGTCGAGAAAGAAATAAGAAATCCCGGTGGACGAAAGCGACAAAGAATCGGCATATTATGCCAAGAATATTAATAAGTTCCAACACTTATTAAATCGGAGAAAGAAGAACATTCAAGCGGGCAAATCTAAGAAATTCGACAACACCTGTCGATTATGTGGTAAACCAGGCCACTTTGCTAAGAACTGTCGAGTAAAACAAAAGGAAGTCTTAGTTGCAACATGGAGTGACGAAGATCCTGATGATGATTTCATGAATCAAAATAATCTCGCACTCATGGCCCGGAGTTCATTCGACGACAGCGACGTCAAAAGCCAAGTAAGTAATTCTTACGACGAACTTTTTGAAGCATTCGAGTTATTACATACCGATTATCAAAATGCTTTAAATGAGATTAAATCCTTCAAAACTAAATATAAATCTTTAGAAATTGAAAATTCCAAAATACTTGAAAAGGAAAAATTTGTTGAGATCGATCATTCAAAATGCGTTGAAAACGAGAATAGTTTAAAGAATGATCTTGTTAAAGTTCAAACCGAGCTAAAAAATTTAACGAAGAAATTTTCACTCGAAAACGATAAATTTGAAAATATGCTCTCGGTTCAAAAATATACTTTAAATAAAGAGGGGTTAGGATTCAAACCACGATCTAAAAATGAATCCGTAAATTTCAAAATACCCCGGTGTGAAAAATGCTTGAAAATTGGGCACCATATTTCAAACTGCAAGAGCCCAAGAAGGACGATTAAAGTTAAGAAAATCTGGGTTCCTAAAGGAACAATTGTTTCAAATATCGTCTACGTCTCGAAAGAAAAACCGAATTTCGGTTGGATCCCCAAAAATTAATTGATATTTTACAAAGGGGGAGATAATATTTTGAGGGGGAGATATTTCCAATTATTCCATATATTTTTTATATTCATGCATATTTTCTTTATATATTCAAATTGGTATCCTCTATATTTTTTACACTTTTTACTGAGTACAAAAAGGGGGAGAAGAGGTTGAATCGGATAAAAGCGTCATGAAAGATATGACGAGAAAAATAAAAAGTAAAAAGGAGGAGAAAATATTAAAAATCGAAGAAGTCGAAAAAGGAGAAGAAAGCATACAAAAAGGGGGAGATACGAAGGAGCTGAAAAATAAAAAACGAAGAAGTCGAAAATGACAAGAAAAAGAAAGAAAATGGGTGAAACTAACGAAACGATCAAAGTCGAAAACTTTGAAACGTACATATATATATAATTTTATTTTGCAGGTTTTATCCAATTTAAGAGTTGTTTTGTAATCATCAAAAATGGGGAGATTGTTGGAATGTTTATTCCCCATATTAATAAATAATATTTTGATGATTAAGTTGCTAAACAAAACAAAACATCAAAGGCGAAGCAAAACGACGAAGGAATCAAAGACGCAAAAAGCTGGACAAAACACTAAGCTAGCGCACGCTAGACATACAAGTTAGCGCACGCTAACGGGTCCCGGCTGCAGATCAGACGAGTTCGAAGTAACCTGGAGTGAAGTCACCTGATGAGGATAGCGCACGCTATATATGCAATATTAACGCACGCTATCGAGCCAATATTACCGTTGCGAAGAGATTCAAACACAGAATGACGTATACACTGAAGTAAGCGTAACGCACGCAAGAGATGATATTTAGCGCACGCTAAATATCAGTTTGAATCAAGTCAATCAATCTGTTGGGAAGAATCTTCTACAAGTCAAAAAGTATTAACGGATATATGACGCATGCAATGATGCATCATTAGCGCACGCTACAATGGAAGTATTAGCGCACGCTAACAGCCAGAGACAGAAGCCACTGGACTGAAACTGGAAAGACGCTAACGTACGTAACAGTACATAACGTACACTAAAGGCAAAAACACGCGATAGCGAACGCTATGGAAATAAGCCTAGCGCACGCTAATAACAACTGGCAGTAACGACTAGTTTGTGGAAGAAGGCTATAAATACCAAATGAGTTGGTATCATTCCACACAACAACATTGAGCAATTCATATACACTTGAGATATCATTGTAAACATTATAGTTGTTGTTCTTGAGCTTAAATTAGAGTGATTGAGTGTTATACACAAAATCATACACGAGTGAGAAAAAAAAAAGATACGATTGGATTCGGTGTTATTAGGATTAAGGATCCGGCATTGTTAGAATCGCAATCGCTATCTTAGTGAGGTTTATCTAGTACCAATAGAAAGCTAGTGTGGTTGATTCCTTGTCCAATAGAAAAGGAAAACGGTTTTACTCGGACCGATAAAAGACGAGCTTGTAATGGTAATCCCTCGACCGATAGAAGAGAGGTGCAGAGGTTTTGATCTTTAACCTATTGAAAAAGATAAATCGAGAGAGGATGTAGGCGCGTTTGGCCGAACCTCTATAAATCCATGTGTCATTTAATTTCCGCACTTTATATTTACGATTCCGCACAAACGGCGCATATACCGATCTTGCTCCGACAACATACCAGGCTAGGACATCCACACAATTTACCATAATCCCGTAATGACAATATTTAATAATATAAATAAGGATGTGGCCTTGGCCAAAATATTTTAGTTTAAACGCAGGAAAAAAGAATGTAAAACGAATCCATCGCCCACGCAAGAGCCTTCAATCTCATCTTTAAAACAAAAATACGTTTACTCGACTGGCTCCGACAAACAACATAGACATAATAAAATAACGACGTAGACTCGAGCCTCATCATCGTGCTTGACCATCTTTTGCATGCGTTTCCCGTGCTGGCTCCTCAGTCCGCCCGATACCTCAAATGTATGAAACGCATTTCCCCTATTTAAGGGGTTAGCATTCGAATAGCTAGTGCAAATACACATTTACAAAATATTATATACGAATATAATTCAACATGATTATCACATTTGAAAACATTTAAGAAAATAATATTCCGGAATACCACATTTTCATCAAGACATGATCATCAAGAAAGCCATAATATCACATTTCATTATCACAAAAATCCACACTTGGTAACCCATGGCCGTACCCCTTAGTATCGACCCCAAAGGCCCCGCCGGACCGTCCCCATGTGGGAAACCACTTTCATAGCCGTACCTCTTAGTAGCGGCCCACAGAGGTTCCGTCGAGCTGTCCCTGGGTGGAAGAACAACAACAACACACCCACACATTTATCATGAATCATCATCTATGTCGAATTCACATTCTACATAACATAATGTAACAAGTGTACTTGCCTTGGCTATTATGACGTGAAGAAACGGTGAACGGAGAGGGCTTCGATCTAAACTCACTCCAAAGTTTCGTTCGTAGCACACAATGATACTAAATCAACTACAACACTACTGGAATATAAAGAATCACCCTAGATTCTACCCTTAGAAACAAATCCTCGGACACTACGAGAGCGCAATCGATCATAATCGACCAATGATGGAAAGCACGGAGTTTCAGTCCACAAAAAGACAGGTAAAACCAAGGATTACGAGCATACAATCATAATTTAACAACAATCTAGGCTAATTTGGTTCAGAATTACGAAATCATCCTAAAACCCCCCAAATCCCAAAAACTAGGGTTCTACGAAGAGTACCTTAATCTGGACGATGGAAGGTGACTGGATGATGTTAAATCCGTACTAGACTCCAAATAATGGATAGGTGATGATGTCTGGTCGGAATCCATACAACTCAGTCTCCAATCGTGGAGAATCGTCAAGGAAGAAGAAGAAGATAGAAAAATGACGAAATTAACTACTTCCTTCCTATATATACTGGCAATGCGTAGCGTACGCTATGGATATGCTTAGCGTACGCTATTCTGGATAAAGTGCAGTCTGAAGGCTTTTGTCCTCACTGTTAGCGTACGCTAATGTCAACCTAGTGTGCGCTAACATTCATTTTAGCGTACGTTAACTTCTATGTTAGTGTATGCTACCTGGTTCATTCTAGAATCACCGAACCCTCTGTCCAATTCCATAATATTCTGCCCATACGCATTAGCGTACGCAACAAAATGATAATGTACGCTAGTCGACATCAATAGCGTATGCAATGGGATCTATAACGTACGCTAATCAATTCGTTCCAGGAGTCAGGACTTACTGTACAACCTGATTAACGCACGTCACACATGAGTTTAGCGTGCGCTAGAAATGCCACCTTAGTGTACGCTAAAAATCCCGTTAGCGTGCGCTAATTGTTCTGACACAGTAATACAGTGGTGAATTCCGATCAGGATATACACGTCTCGGAAGATACAAAACTTGATATTTGTTAACGAATAACGAGGAGTTAATAAGGATAAAAAAACATGCAAGCTCACGCTCCCATCAAAATACATGATTCCAACCATCCAATGGAACGGACAACAATTCCAATAATAGTACCCCACAACTATTAACAATTACAAAATGGCCCAAACTCCTGAGAATCACGATTCGAGGCAAAATAACAAACTCATGAAGTCAAAACGTATCCAAAAATATTAAAGGAACTCGCAGAAGTAACGAAACATCAATTTAGAACGAGATTTACGAAAAGCGGGCCTAAACGCGGAATAGTTACACAATATGTAAAATCTTGTAAAACAACTCCGACACTCATTCGGATGGCCATGAATGCAGAACAAAATAGTTTCAGAATACCAAAACAATTACAAATGAGTCGTCCGAAATGAAAATACACTATAAATAGAATTACTAAAAATAGAAAGTGCGGATATTACAGAATAGATCCCCAGAGGCCCCGTCGGACCCGTCCCCAGGTGGAAGAACAACTCACACACACTAACGTTTCTACATATCACCAACCATATCGGAATAACATCTTACATAACATAATGTAATACATGTACTTGCCTTGTACGTAAAGAGACAGTGAACGGAAAGGACTTCGGTCCAAACTCTCTCCTAAGATTTGTTCCTAATACACACGATATACAACAACCATAACATTTCTGGAACATAAGGAATTGTCTTAAGGTCTACCCTTTAGAATCATTCAGTGGACGTCACGAGGCATAATCGACTATAATCAACTAACGCTGGAAATCAAGAAAATTAATCCACAAAACTTCAAGAAAAACAATGGATTGTGATTACACAATCACAATCTATCACCAGTCTGGACTAAATCTGTAATACCCAAACTAGGCGGATATTACAGTGCCGTGGACCCCTGACTGGAACCCACCAGGCGAATGAAAATTAATGACTTAAATAATATAATTGTAGTACCGAACCACATTATATCATCAAATTACTCCGATGAGGAGTTTCATTACAACACACCCAAGATAATACAGAATACATGTATATTTTATATGAAGATAAAATATACAACATTGAATAAAATGAGTATTCAAACAGAAGTCTGCAGCAGAAATAAAATGAAGAAAAACGAATGATTGAAAAGGACTGGGGCCCCTACTAGTATCACTGGGACTCCTCGCCGTCAACGTTCTCTTCCCGTGCCTTAGCTTTGCCATGACCTGAAAACAACATCCCCCAATGGGATCAGTTACACAGAACAACAATCCTCAAGAGTTGAACAATATACAACAATCACATAAATGAATTAATGAATTAAGTTGAGTGATGAGCATCAATGTACGCCCGAATGAAATGAGTAAGAGCACAAGTAGCCGAGTGTCCAGAGACCCGCATATACACCCGCTATTGGCCTAATTAGTCTCACGGTCCAATGTGTCCGGAGTCCCGCGTATACACATTACCATGCGTACAGTCCAATGTGTCCGGAGTCCCGAGTATACACATGATCACAGTGTGCCCGACTAAAATTCCACACATGCGCCAACCGGCCATGCAATATAATTCCGGAAGATCACCAGAACAAAAATGACCAAGGTGAGGAGTAATGAATTGAATCGATAAGGATCAAGAACGACTCACCGAGATGAAATAATGATACAATGAGTGCTATCTTTAATGAAATGATTTTGGAACCGTCGTTCCTCGTGAGTTACGTGATGAGTTGATAAATACAAGTCTCGACATGAACAATATATTATGAGTGAATTACATATATGAATGAACAACAACGTAAGGAATGAATATCCTTTTAACCGAGTAAGAATTTACTTACACAATACTGGTGTTGAAATGTCCTTCCTCGAACAACGTCCTAAAAAGAGATGTCAGTCGCTCCAACAACCTTGAATAACACAATCACCAATAATCCGCTCAATATACGTATCAAGCATGAATTACGACTAAATCAAAGGTCGATACAATAATATCCAAACTCATCGAGGCATTCAAACAAACACTTAGCGAACATCATCCTTTGATTAAAATCAATCCCAAATATATCGAAACCGAACTCCAAAAATGAGTAGTTCGATACAACAAACACCTTTAATGATATCTATAATCCAATAGGAAACCACAACTCGAAGTTACGGCAACTATAATCGGAAACCCCCAAAAACAACCAAAGTCAACATCAAGGGTTTTTGATTAATTCTCCAAATGTTCATCAAATTCGAAAAACATATCAATAAATCCGTAGGAATACATTTATTCAAGGTAGATAATCCATATCTAACATATTCCAACAACAATCCAAGCTTACACGAAGAAATCGGAAGGAAAATACCCAAAATCCAAAATTCTAGATCCAAGAAATAATTACCTTGATTTGATGTGTTGGAGAGGATGAAATGATGATAAATCTAAATGATAAGCTTGAAGATGATGATGGATGAGTGCAGCTCGAAAATATCTCTCTAAATCGCCCAAAATCACCTGGAATCGAAGTGAGAAGTAAAAATGATGAATCTGAGCCGGACTGTCCTATTTATAGTAATTCTAGTTTAGCGCACGCTAAGTCCTGATATTTAGCGTGCGTTAACGGGAATTCTGGGTAGTCCAGTACCCTCTGTCCGAAATGATAGCGTGTGCTACGTACCTTTTGTAGCATGCGCTACAACCATATACTTAGCGTGCATTAACCTTGTGTTAGCGCGCGCTAACTGAATATCTGATGCTCAGTAACTGAAGTTCAGAACCTCCTGTCCTCTGACCTGCTCGCGATAGCGCGCACAATATCCAATAATCAGCGTGCGCTACTACCCCATTAGCGTACGCTAAAATCCACTCATAGTGTGCACTAGGAATTATTCCAAAATCAGTCCAGTACCCACTGGACTCTGCCTGATCGGCCTTAGCGCGCGCTATACTGACCGCATAGCGGGCGCTATCCAAACTTACTAGTGTGCGCTACTTACCATTCATAGCGTGCGCTACACCAACTCGACTGCAGTCCAGTGCCTTATGGACTGCAGGCCTGAACCACATTAGCGTGCGCTAATACTGAGAGGTAGCTTGCGCTACCCGTACTCAATTAGCGCGCGCTAAAGAGTGTACGTAGCGTGCGCTACTCCTCACACACAGCCCATTATGAAGATGACAATGATGATGACCACGGTTCGATCCTCCAACCAGGTAGGACGACAGATAATAACTGATGTACGATACAATTACTCTGATCGGTGAATACAATGAATGATTATGAATGATGAATGATCATTAATGAGTGAATAATTACTGAGTGGAAATTACTGAATGATAATGACTGAATTACAACCGTGTATTACATACACCCCCCCCCCCCCCCTTAAAAGAGTTTCGTCCCCAAAACTAAGGGTCAAACAACTCGGGATAACTGTCCCGCATATTATCCTCAGTTTCCCAAGTAGCCTCTTCGACTCCGTGTCTAGACCACTGAATTTTAACCAAAGGAATCGTCTTGTTCCTCAACTGTTTGATTCACCGCTCTAAGACTCGTATGGGACGCTCCTCATATGAATGATCGTCTGCGATCTCGATCATCAAACTGAAGTATGTGGCTCGGATCGGCAACATACTTCCGCAACTGAGAGACGTGAAACACATTATGAATTCGGCTCAACGCCGGAGGTAAGGCCAATCGATAAGCTAGCTCGCCTACTCGATCCAAAATCTCAAACGGTCTAATGAATCTCGGACTCAACTTTCCCCTCATCCTAAAACAGAAGATACCTCGACTCGGGGATACCTTGACCAAAACATGGTTACCCACCTCGAACTCTAATGGCCGACGACGGTTATCTGCGTATGATTTTTGTCGACTCTGAGCGGTCAACAAACGACTCCTGATCAAAGCTACCTTCTCACGGGCGGCTATAAACATATCGTGCTCGGTGCCGATTGATTCTGATAAGTCATCCCAACACAAAGGAGATCGACAACGACGACCGTACAAGGCCTCGTAAGGTGCCATCTTGATTGAAGCATGCCAACTATTATTATACGTGAACTCAATCAACGGTAGTTGGGATTCCCAAACATCTTTCCAATCGAGGACACATGCTCTCAACATGTCCTCCAATGTCTGAATAGTCCTCTCTGATTGTCCGTCGAACTGAGGATGAAAAGCTGTGCTGAGATTAAGCTGAGTTCTCATAGCATGATGAACTGATTTCCAAAAATGTGACACGAATCGCCCGTCACGATTAGAAACGATACTCTTAGGAGTGCCATGCAATCTCACTATTTCTTTGATGAACAACTGGGAAAGTCTCTCGGGACCCCACTTATCCTTAATCTCAAGGAAATGGGCTGACTTAGTTAGACGATCCATAATTACCCAGATTATATTCATGCCACGACGACTCGTCGGCAAACTCGTGATGAAGTCCATTGAAATATCTTCCCACTTCCACTCTGGAATAGGGAGAGGTTTCAGCATACCTGCCGGTCGCTGATGTTCTATCTTGACTTGCTGACAGGTTAAACATCTCGAAACAAATTCCGCAACTTCTCGCTTCATATTACTCCACCAGTAATTTTGTTTCAAGTCTTTGTACATCTTGCTAGACCCCGGATGAATAGAATAAGGGGTAGCATGAGCTTCTCTCAAAATCAAGTTTTTCAACTCGTCATTCGCCGGTACGCATAACCGATTCTTAAATCGCAAAAGTCCATCCTCGTGGACCACAAATTCAGGGGCTTTCCCCTGAGTCACATCATCTCGAATGCATAACAAAAATGGGTCCGAACCCTGGTTCTCCCTGATCGCCTCCTCAATGGGCAATGAAATCTCTAACGTACAAAGTTGCCCTTGTACTCGCTGTAACCAGACCTCGATCTCGGGTCTCAGAAATTCATGCTGAAGTTCCCTCTGAACTGTTAATCGAGCAAGCATCTGCTCCTGAACGGACTTACGACTCAAGGCATCGGCGACAACGTTCGCCTTGCCCGGGTGGTATAGTATCTCAATATCATAATCTTTGATTAGTTCCAATCACCGCCTCTGCCGCATATTTAACTCCTTCTGAGTAAATATATACTTCAAACTCTTATGATCGGTGAATATCTGACAGGTAGCGCCATAAAGATAATGACGCCAAATCTTCAATGCGAACACCACGGCTGTTAGCTCCAGGTCATGGGTCGGATAATTAACCTCATAAGGTCTCAACTGCCGTGAAGCATAAGCAATAACTTTCCCGTTCTGCATTAGTACACATCCGAGACCCTGTCCGGACGCATCACTATAAACCACAAATCCTTCCGTCCCTTGCGGTAAAGAAAGGACAGGTGCTGAAATTAATCGGCTCTTGAGTTTCTCAAAACTCTACTGACACGCGTCGGACCACATGTATTTCTTATCCTTCCGTAAAAGGTTCGTCATGGGTTGAGCAATTTTAGAAAATCCCTCCACAAATCGCCGGTAATATCCAGCTAATCCGAGAAAGCTTCAGATTTTCTTAACATTCTTCGGAGGTTGCCAATCCCGGATAACCTCCGTCTTCTGAGGGTCAACACGAACTCCTTCTGATGAAATTACATGTCCGAGAAACGTCACCTCGGACATCCATAACTCACATTTGGAAAACTTTCCATAAAGTTGCTCTCATCTCAACACGTCGAGAACCTAATGAAGGTGAAACTCGTGCTCCTCCCGGTCACGAGAATAAATTAGAATGTCATCAATAAAGACAACCACGAACTTATCCAAATAGTTGATGAAAACCCAATTCATTAATTCCATGAACACCGCAGGTGCATTAGTTAACCCAAACGGCATTACCACGAACTCATAATGACCATTGCGTGTTCGAAACGCTGTCCTTGCGATATCCGACTCTCGAATTCACAACTAATGATATCCAGATCTTAAGTCGATCTTGGAAAATACTGAAGCTCCCTGAAGTTGATCCAAAAGATCATCGATACGGGGTAGAGGATATTTATTCTTGATCGTCACCCGGTTTAATTCCCGGTAATCGATACACAAGCGAAACGAACCATCCTTCTTCTTGACAAATAACACTGGTGCTCCCCACGGGGACGCACTCGGTCGAATATAACCCTTCTCGGTCAAATCTTCTAATTGATTCTTCAACTCCTGCATTTTGATCGGGTTCATCTGGTACGGTGCCTTCAATATAGGGGACGTACCAGGCTCCAACTCAATCGTGAATTCCACATCTCTCTGTGGAGGAAAACCAAGTAACTCGTCTGGAAATACATCGGCATATTCCCTCACTACAGGAATATCCGTCAACATTATTGATGGTTTCTCGGTCTTGATCATATAGCACCAATAACCGACACACCCCTGATTGAGTAATTTCACCGCTTTCATCAAGTTGACGACTCTACCGGAACATCTGGGATTACCTCCCTGAAAAGCACATTCGACTCCATCGTCTGAAATGATAGTGACCATACGCTTACGGACACTAATGATGGCATCGTGACGATCCATCCAATCAATACCCAAGATGACGTCGTCTCTCAGCAAATCTACCACGATTAGGTTTGCTAACCAATCACGGCCATGAAACTGAATCGGACAATCCTTAATCTCATGATTCCCGATAATTCTTCTACCATTAGGTAGACCAATGACATAAGGCTCACAACAAGTAGCACTACCCAGACGTAGTCTACTCAAACATGACTCGGAAATGAACGAATGTGATGCACCAGTATCAAAAAGGGTACACACATGTTAAGATAAAATTTCGAGTGTACCTGAGATCATTCGGGCTTCCGGATCATCAGCTCTCTTCATCTCATAAATTCGGGGCTTGCTAGCCCCGGAACCGGATGCTTCCATCTGGTAGCTGTAGGCTCCGCCTTTGTTAGATCCCGTCGTCTTAAACGACGCGAACTAAGTAGCCTGATTCGGAACCGCTGACTGTTTCGGGGCCTGAGATGATGCCGGAGTAGGTTTGGAGTCCCTTCGGCAAAAACGGGCCTTATGCCCCGACATTCCATAGTTATTGCACGTGACGGTTTGCCTCAAACACTTCATGCTGTAATGACCCTGTTCTCCACAGTTGAAACAGGTAATGGCCGAACTGGCTGCTCGTGACTGAGATTCCGCGGGTCTGGGCGCCATAAGAGGTCGCTCAGTGAAAGTAGAGCCCGCTCGAGGCTTCTTGAAAGTTGCCTGACTGCCTTCAGGATGATTTTGATTCTTTGACTTCTTGCCAGATGATGGAGTTTGATTCTTAGCAATCTCCTTAGCAGTAAGCTCATAAGTAAGAGCTTTCGCGAATTCGGCCAGAGTGGTGCAATTGTGATTAAGCAACTGCATCAGCATACGAGGTTTCAACCTCTTGGTGAAATACTTGATCTTGTCCGCCTCGAAGTGAATAATAGACGAGGCGAAAGGAAGAGGCTCCTGAAATTTCTTGGCGATGGCGAGAACATCATCGTCCGCTGAGATGTCGGGAGTGAGTAATTCTGATAACTTGGCCTCTCTGAGTGGGGCCGGATAATACCTCTCCATCATGAGAGTCTTAAATTGATCCCAAGTACATGATCCGTTGGTGGGCTTCAACGATATCCACCATGAATGAGCGCTCTTACCCAGATAGTAAGCCGCAACTGAAACTTTATGCCCTTCGGGGCAATCCACCATAGCAAATAACTTCTCGAAATGCTCAAGCTAATGAACAATCCACCGGCTCAGACGAGCCCTCAAAGGTAGGTGGTCTTTGGCGAGAGATGTCGCCAATAATACTGCTCACACCCCTCTCTTGTCCCTGAGGTGGCGGCGGAGGAGCCTGTTGATTCTGAGTAGCTGAGTTCGGCATCGTCTCCATGAGGCGTGCCATTTGGGTCATCTGGGCCATCATGCCCTGCATAAAGGCGAGTGGGTCAACCCGAACACCCTCTGAATGAGCTGTGTCCCGTGTACGACTCCCTGACAGTGAATGATCATTTCCAGGAGAATGAGTGGCGGCGTCGCTGCTCGATGAATTAGCATTATTCCTCGCGTTCGCACGCGTATTCACACGAGTTCTCGGGGTTCGGCCCGCACCGCGACCTCTTCCCCCGCGTCCTCTGCCAGCTCTTACCATACTGAAGTGTGAAAGTCACAAGATGATTATATATCCCGCATGAATATCATATTTTGATTACGTTATGAAATGATGAAAATGACCACACGCGCTCAAACACAATGATTACATGAATGATCAACTGAAGTGACGAGATTATCTGATGAAATTCTTGAAATGATTATCTTGAACAAGTTAACAAGATTAATGATACGATCCTCAAGATCAACAACTGGACAGTGAAATGAACTGAGTGATTAATGAGTTAACATGATCGACATGATCACAAATGAAAATGATAATTGAGGTTTGTTGACTGTTGAATGATGAATGAGTGATTCTTATTGCCAGAAATTATACCATGGCGTCAGAAATATTACTGTTCTTTGGTCTGAGGGGCTCGGCTCTTGCACGGGTCACACGTGACGCGAAAGTCCAATGATACTAGTATGATGAACGATGATTTTAATGAGACATGACTCAGAAGGTAGTATTCAAAACCATGCTCCGATACCAACTCTGTAACACCCCAAACTAGGCAGATATTATAGTGCCGTGGACCCCCGACTGGGACCCACCAGGCGAATGAAAATTAATGACTTAAATAATATAATTGTAGTACTGAACCACATTATATCATCAAATTACTCCGATGAGGAGTTTCATTACAACACACCCAAGATAATACAGAATACATGTATATTTTATATGAAGATAAAATATACAACACTGAATAAAATGAGTATTCAAACGGAAGTCTGCAGCGGAAATAAAATGAAGAAACACGAATGACTGAAAAGGACTGGGGCCCCCTACTAGTATCACTGGGACTCCTCACCGTCAACGTTCTCTTCCCGTGCCTTAGCCTTGCCATGACCTGAAAACAACAACGGGGTCAGTTACACAGAACAACAGTCCTCAAGAGTTGAACAATATACAACAATCAAATAAATGAATTAATGAATTAAGTTGAGTGATGAGCATCAATGTACGCCCGAATAAAATGAGTAAGAGCACAAGTAGCCGAGTGTCCGGAGACCCGCATATACACCCACTATTGGCCTAATTAGTCTCACGGTCCAATGTGTCCGGAGTCCCGCGTATACACATTACCATGCGCACAGTCCAATGTGTCCGGAGTCCCGCGTATACACATGACCATAGTGTGCCCGACTACAATTCCACACATGCGCCAACCGGACATGCAATATAATTCCGAAATATCACCAGAACAAAAATGACCAAGGCGAGGAGTAATGAATTGAATCCGATAAGGATCAAGAACGACTCACCGAGATGAAATAATGATACAACGAGTGATAGCTTCAATGAAATGATTTTAGAACCGTCGTTCCTCGTTAGTTACGTGATGAGTTGATAAATACAAGTTTCGACATGAACGATATATTATGAGTGAATTACATGTATGAATGAACAACAACGTAAGGAATGAATATCGTTTTAACCGAGTAAGAATTTACTTACACAATACCGGTGTTGAAATGTCCTTCCTCGAACAACGTCCTAAAAAGAGATGTCGGTCGCTCGAACAACCTTGAATAACACAATCACCAATAATCCGCTCAATATACGTATCAGGCATGAATTACGACTAACTCAAAGGTCGATAAAACAATATCCAAACTCATTGAGGCATTTAAACAAACACTTAGTGAACATTATCCTTTGATTAAAACCAATCCCAAATATATCAAAACCAAACTCCAAAAATGAGTAGTTCGATCCAACAAACACCTTTAATGATATCAATAATCCAATAGGAAACCACAACTCGACGTTACGACAACTATATCAACATCAAGGGTTCTTGATTAATTCTCCAAATGTTCATCAAATCCAAAAAACATATCAATAAATCAGTAGGAATACATTTATTCAAGGTAGATAATCCATATCTAACATATTCCAACAACAATCCAAGCTTACACGAAGAAATCGGAAGGAAAATACCCAAAATCCGAAATTCTAGATCCAAGAAATAATTACCATGATTTGATGTGTTGGAGAGGATGAAATGATGATAAATCCAAATGATAAGCTTGAAGATGATGATGGATGAGTGCAGCTCGAAAATATCTCCCCGAATCGCCCAAAATCGCCCGGAATCGAAGTGAGAAGTGAAAATGATGAATATGAGCCGGACTGTCCTATTTATAGTAATTCCAGTTTAGTGCACGCTAAGTCCTGATATTTAGCGTGCGTTAACGGGAATTCTGGGTAGTCCAGTACTCTCTGTCCGAAACGGTAGCGTGTGCGACGTACCTTTTGTAGCGTGCGCTACAACCATATACTTAGCGTGCGTTAACCTTGTGTTAGCGCGCTAATCAATATCGATGCTCGATCGAAGCCCGAGAACCTCCGTCCTCGACACCGCTCACGATAGCGCGCACAACATCCAATAATCAGCGTGCGCTACTGCCCCATTAGCGTACGCTAAAATCCACTCAGAGCGTGCGCTAGGAATTATTCCAAAATCAGTCTAGTACACACTGGACTCTGCCTGATCGGCCTTAGCGCGCGCTATATTGACCGCATAGCGGGCGCTATCTAAACTTACTAGCGTGCGCTACTTACCATTCGTAGCGTGCGCTACACCAACTCGACTGCAGTCCAGTACCTTATGGACTGCAGGCCTAAACCACATTAGCGTGCGCTAATACTGAGAGGTAGCGTGCGCTGCCCGTACTCAATTAGCGCGCGCTAAAGAGAGTACGTGGCGTGCGCTACTGCTCACACACAGCCCATTATGAAGATGACAATGATGATGACCACGGTTCGATCCTCCAACCAGGTAGGACGACGGATAATAACTGATGTACGATACAATTACTCTGATCGGTGAACACAATGAATGAATATGAACGATGAATGATCATTAATGAGTGAATAATTACTGAGTGACAATTAATGAATGATAATGACTGAATTACAACCGGGTATTACAAAATCGGATTAGAAAGACCAAATCATAAGAAACCCCCCAAAATCCCCAAAACTAGGCTTCTAAGAGATTTACCTCAATTGGGACGGTGAAGGAGGATTAGGTACTGCTAAATCCGTACTAGGGACTTGAAGAAGTTGATAGATGATGATATCTATTCGGATTACACGCTCAATCGCTCAGAATAGTCGCTGGTCGCCGAGAGGAAGGAAGAAGTGAAAATGACGAAGGTTGATTGCTACCCGCCTATATATACAAGCATGCTTTAGCGCGCGCCAGGTAGTATGCCTTGCGTGCGCTAACAGGCTGAAATAACCAAGTGTTTTGTCCAGAATATTTTGCCCAGTCCCGTTAGCGTGCGCTAACGCGGACATTAGCAGTTCTGTCCAGAATATTCTGCCCAGTCCCGTTAGCGTGCGCTAATGAGGATATTAGCATACGCTAACTGACTCAATTCAGAAACCTGAGTGTTCTGTCTCATTAGCGTGCGCTAGTGACAGAATTAGCATGCACTATTGTAACACATTAGCGTGTGCTAATGATACAATTAGCGTGCTCTAACCCCTTTGTTCAGCAGAACAACTGTGAAACCCGATCATTTCGAGCACATCCCGAAGGATACAAAACTGAAGGTTATAATTAAGCAGTGAAGCGCTTTTGAAGAGTACCAACATACAGACACAAGTGCTAAATAAATAAATGATCCTAACCACCGACAATACGTAAAAGTAATTACAAAATCAATACTCAATACTTTGAAAAATTACAAAATGGCCAAACTTCCAACAATCACGATTCGAGGTCGGACAACAACACCCAAACCCATATCAGGTCTAAATATATTAAATGAACTCATAGAAACAACGAAACGATAGTTTCGAATAAGTTTTACGTGAATTGACCTAAACGCGGAAAAATTACACTAATATGCGGATCCACATAAAACAACTTCGAAACTCATTCGGATGGCCAAGAGTGCAGAACCAAATAATTTCAGAATATCAAACAATTAGAAACGAGTCATCCAAAACAGAAATACACCAAAAATAGAAGCTACTAAAAATAAAAAGTGCGGATATTACACATGCGATAGACCGACAATTATATTTGTTATCATCATATTGTAATTTAAAGATATGAGTTGATAATCTGAATTAATTTATGTTTTACATAAATATGGGCAGAAAAAACAAAATAAAAATGCTAGTGACCGGAGACTGATTGAAGATCGACGGCGACTCGCAGTGTTGGTACCTATTGTGGTGGTACATGACTGCTGTCTATAATTACTACTTAATAAAAACTATTTCATTATTATTTAATGCAAGTGGTATTTTGAAGATTTTTTAGAAATTATTATTTCAATTACATGTCCTAAAAATTATTAAAATTATGTTTTGAGTCAAAAAATAAAAATAAATATATTTTAAATCAGAACATTTTATAATTAGATTAAACGCCTTTAAAAATATACAAACACAAACAAACAAGTCCTATGGGCTACGGGTATTTAAACGGTATAGGGCCAAAATAGTCAAATCGGTAGAAATTTCCAATTTCTACTAGAAAATGAAATTTCCATATACGGTTGGTTTACATGGAGGAGGGGTCGAGATATAGGCGACAACACCGATGGTCCAAAAAACCTAACCCCGACCCGTTTATTTTCCCTCTCTCTCTCTCTGCTTTGTTCCTCGCTTCTCTTACTACACTTTGTAAACACGTCCTGCTACAGGGGGAAGTACGCCGGTAAAATTTCTCTCTCATCTTTCTAAATTTGATCTGTATTTATATCGAATGGTTGTGTTTTTGTTATTAGATCTTCGATCTGATTGCTATCTGTTTTACCCTGGTTTTTTAATTTCGGCATTTTTTAGGTCTGAAAGTTTTGCATTATATATTCGGCTATAATTTTGATCTCTTTGATTTGTCATGTGATTGGACGACTCACGGTGTCGATTGAGTTATCGATTTGAATGATTGTTGCCTTGTGTTTCTCCTCCGTCTTCCTTTTGTTTCTGGAAAGTGGAAATTCGTTGGATCTTTGTTGTGTTATGGCCCGATTTGATTTTGTTTTTAGCATGATTCATCTTCCTGGTGGAAAATATTATATCCCGTTTGTGTTGTGCACCACGGATCTGTTGTGGAGTTGGTTTTGCATCGTTAGTTTCGTCATTTTGCTGACAACTTTTAAGTTATGTATTTATTTTACCTATTTGTACTGCTAGTGGCCTGCTGTGTGTAGCTTCCATTTATGTAATCTCCAACTCCCTGCACCTGGTGTAGAGATTAGCTACTATGGTTTAATTTTTCTGTAATGTTATTTATGTACTTTATTACTATTAATTTTCTAAATATGAAAAGTATAAATGGAACGCTACCGTATGGGCAGCGTAGAACTTTCCTAAAACATTACTATTCATATTACCCTAATGCTGCATACATTGGTACCCCTGGGAAGGGTATTCTTGCTGCCGACGAGTCTACCGGCACAATCGGCAAGCGCTTATCCAACATCAATGTCGAGAACAACGAGTCAAACAGGAGGGCCCTACGTGAGCTCCTTTTCACCACCCCTGATCAGTGTTTTCAGTTGCGTCGCGCAGGCATATAGCGTTTTTGTACAGAATTGCGTAGCGCAAAATAACGTAAGTAATTTGAACATGCTATTTTTTTAGTTAAAAAAATAAATAATATTTATACGTAGGAACAATAGGTAAATAACTGAAGCAAATATATCAAATAATCAAAACAATCTAGAAATCTTATAATAATCCGTGAGAAGCAGAAAAATATAGGAAACAGCCCCTAAAATTGGTAAGTTCTTGCGCAATTTTTTTTCATGTTCCACTTCCTTCCAGGTCGGCTCTGTTATTGTGACCAGTTCCTGCTTTTCTTTTTTTTTTCTTGTTTTTCTTGCTTTCTTCCGCTCGATTATGGTTCAGACTGGTCGCGCTTCTCTTTTCTTTTCTTTTTTTTTTTCCCTCGCTTTTTTTCCGCTCGATTTTGGTTCAGACTGGTCGCTATTTTTTTCTTGTCTGTCTTGCTTTCTTAACTACTCCCCCGCTCTTTTGTCTTGCAGCGCAGGTAAGCATAATTAGAAATTAGGGTTTTCTAATTTTTATAGCGTGAGCCTTTGGCGAAATTGCGCATATAGCGCACGCTTTCACGCAATTCCGCCGCCACGTCAGCAATCGCCCGCGCAAAACATGAGAGAAAAAGTAAAAAATCCTGCGCAACGTAGCGTTGCTGAAATTATTTGCGCAATAGCGCGCAACGTAGCGCGCAAAGAGAGAGATGGAGGGATATATATATATATATATATATATATATATAGAGAGAGAGAGAGAGAGAGAGAGAGAGCAGCAAAAGGGGGAGAGAGAGTACCAGATCAGCAAAAGGGAGAGAGAGAGTACCAGATCAGCAAAAGGGGAAAAAAAATCCTAGCATGGGCTGCTGCCGTCACCTCTTTCTTTTTTATTTGGTGTTTCTTCTTTAGCGGAATTGGTCTACTATTAAATATATTATTTTTAATAAAGAACCCTTCCTCTCTGACTTGAACCCTATTCATAAATTACTGGCCCATAATAATGTATAGCTGCTAATGGCAGAATTACTTTGACCCATATGTACAGCTACTAATAAATTTGTTTAGTGTATTCAGTTTCTGTATTATTACATATATTGCTATAATTTTATAAATAGTAGTCTATTAATATATGATATTTTGTTATACTTTTGAGTGCTTAATTAATAAACTAATTGGCTTAAATTTGATAGTCTAATATTATAAATTAACATGTATAAATAATTTATACATGTTATTCGCGTAGTGACACATGAAATCACTCAGCGACGCATAAAATCACTTATAGCTATTTTAAGCTCCAAGTCCATAGCGACACATAAAATCGCGTAGTGACACATAAAATCACTTAGCGACAAGTGGACGCTGCGAAGTGCTATCAGCTATAGCTGCACTATGGCCGTTATTGACAACTATGCTCACAACTTGCATCATGGATTCGTGTGGAGAAAAAACCTCGCACGATTATGACAAAACTTGTTTAATATATTCAATTTATATTTTATTACCTAAATTACCGGATAATAATATTACTATATTATATTTTACTACATACTTTTTAGCGCCTAATTTGTCGCCAAGGGGGTAGACGTGCCCAAAATGGATGAACCGCGGGTTCAGGCCCGGAACCGGCCTGCCGGTCAACGGGCCCGAACCGGAACCGGAACCGGTTCCGGACGGTTCCGGTTTAGGTTCAAGTATTTGGCGAACCGTAACCGCCGGTTCAAACTGCCGGTTAACCGCCGGTTGTAATAATTAATTAATTTATAAATATTAAATATACATAATGTAAAATTGGCGGTTCGAACAATAAAAACCACCAGTTTTCATCAAAACCGCCGGTTTCTAATACATAAACTGGATGTTTTTATTAATAATAGTATATAATCTTCAAACTTGAAAGGGTTTGAAGAAAATATTAAGATGTGAGGTAAACAAATTACTTGAATATATTCTCATTTATAGGCCAACTCTCCTCCATTCTTTCTGTAACTTTTCGATGTGGGACATTTGGAATAGAAGGAATGAGACTAATTGTCCCACATTGGAAGAGAGTTCAAGAAAAGAAGAGTTCAACCCTAGAACCGGCGGTTCGTGAACTGTGGACACGTCTACTAGGCGGGCGCCTGCGCGATACACTAGCGCCTCGTCTCGGTGATAACCCTTGCTAAATATAAAATACAATTGCAGTAGGGTCCAACATGTCTTCATTTATCTCCACTTAAAACTTGTAGAAAGAAACTAGAGTTGGCAACATGGACCGACCCAAGCCCACCAGGCCAAGGCATAAAACTAGGGTGCAACTCCATCAGGTCTAGGTATCCATTCGCCCAGACCAGTCTTTTACGGGCCAAATTAGCCAGGTTAAAATGTTAATAAACAATAAAAGAAGTTTAAGAAGCCTAATTAGGAAAAAAAAACTTGTAATACTGCCAATCATGACAATTTAAGATCCCTAATTAGCCAAAGGAAAAAATCTTAAAAGGCCTTATGTTCTTAACAAATGTTAATGGCCAATCACGTGCTAGATGTTTCCTCCACGCGAATCTATGATGTAAGTTGAGCATAATTGTCAATAATGGCCATAGCAGCCACTATAACTGATAGCCTTGCGCAGCATCCACTTGTCGCTAAGTGATTTTGTGTCACTACGCGATTTTTGTGTCGCTATGGACTTGAAGCTTATCATAGCAGTGTTTTAAAAAGCGCCAAATAGCGCGATTCGTAGCGCACTACAGCCCTGTCATGCGCCATAGCACAACCCAAATCGCGTTTTGCACAGAAAGAGTGTGCCATTTGGTCCTGTAGCGCGCTACTTCAGCTATAGCACTCCCTATTATGCTGTTTGAACAGAAAAGCGTGCACTACTTGTGCAAAAAACTCGAGTGTAGCAGGGAACATAGATAATCTGCTCAAACAAATAGTCAATTTTTATACCGGTCGGCTGAAACTAAGAAAACATCCGCTTGCAAACAAAAAACGTGGAAACCTCGGAGGAGGCTGGCGCAAGGTGAGAGAGCTAACAACCTAAACCTAGCTGCGCTTCTCTTGGTATCGAGAGATAATTAAAAAATATTAGTAGGTTTTCATATTTTTATGATTTTACGGTTAACTATCTCGTTCTTTTGCTAATAATATAAGTATATTTTTAAAAATAAATATTGACATGCTCGAATAGCTGACGTGTTGCGCTAACGCTATTTACGCGTTGCGCTAACTACTTGCGCTAATGCTATTTTTGTTCTCCTTCATATGAAGGTTGCGACAGGAAGGGCATCCGGCGTAAAATTTTGCCACTTTGTTATTTGCATGAGTTATGGTGTTAACTAATTTTAGACAATTAAACGACACTATAATCTTCATGCCACCGACCCCAACATAGTTGGGAGTAAGGTGCTGTTGATGATGATGATATGATAGAACAAAAACGCTACACCATAGGAAGGTGCAAAACATAAGTCTCCAACTCGATGACAAGTGGCACCGGTTTCAAGTCGTCATCCACATCAATCCAAATGTGATCAATATCCATATTTGCTGTAACTCAATGACACGCCAATCACCAAATAAATCAACAGCAAACATGAAAGATAATGGATTTATAAATTACAAGCTATCAAATAGATTCAACACTGTTTTCTATATAGCAAATAAGCCTACAAATCTGTCAAATGCCTGGTTAGTTTTCTGTGTGTTCCTATATAAACTGGTCCTAATTAAATTAGGTAGTTTCAGTTCATGTAAGGATTCCTCGGCCCTGGACTTAAAAGTCAACTACGCATACCAGTCCATGAACATACACATAGAGAGATTAAAAAAAGAACAAAAAAACTTGCATCGGTCAAATTGGACATGTTTGAGAAAGTGACTGTAGCCTTCGTGATTCAAGTTTCAACAGAAAGGAAAAATAAAATGGAAATACAAGAAAAGAGATTCTTACCGATATGTTGACTGAGAAGCGCTGCAGCGGCGGCGGAAGGTAAGGTGTCTGGTTCGTGGCGGCAACCAAGGGGTTTGGTTTCTAACGTGCAAATTCAGGGCAGAGGAGAGTGGTAACATTTTTTTCTCTTTTTGTTCTCCTCTTCATCTTTTAAGGGTCTTTGACTGGAGTCGGATCAATCGGAACGGACCGAACCAGACAATTAGGTCCAATTTGTACGGGCTTTTATAAACGAAAAAAATGAGATGATGGGGCTTTTATACTATCTAGCTTGTAATATACTAGATAATATAATTTACTATTTGATAAAATATATTAGATGGAGTAAATTTATCTAGCAAAATAATCCGGCCCAGTGTCGCTCTGTCAAGATTGGGTTGAAGTCAGAGAAGAAGGGTTATTTATTAAAAATAATACATCTAATAGTAGACTAATTCTGCTAAAGAAGAAACACCAAATAAAAAAGAAAGAGGCGACGGCAGCAGCCCATGCTAGGATTTTTTCCCCTTTTGCCGATCTGGTACTCTCTCTTTCTATTTCTCTCTCTCTCTCTCTCTCTCTCTCTCTCTCTCTCTCTCTCTCTCTCTCTCTCTCTCTTTCTACCTCCCTCTCTTTCTCTCTCCCCCGTCTCTCTTTCACGCAGTAAGGTGGAAATATTTTTTTTTTTTTTTTTTTTTTTTTTTTTGCAAAAACGGACGGTTCAACCCAGATATGGCTTAGGGTTTTTAGGGTTTACACTGATATTTAGGGTTTTCTCTTTTTTATTTATTTGCATATTTTGTATTGTACATCTTTAAATGTTATACACTGTTATTTGCATGTTTTTCTTCTTGTTTGAAAAAATAATAGTAATAATCTACTGTACCCCCAGTTTCAAAATCCTGGATCCTCCACTGTGTCAATAGTGTTTATATCAGTTCAAAATTTAGGTTCTGTTCAAACATTTTTTCTATGTTTGGATCAGGTTTTAATTTTTGGTGTTTTTTTTCCTTCAAATTTTCTAGCAATGATGAGAATGAAGACCCCCAGTAGAGGCAGAATAAAGCGAGAGCTTGATAAACGTGCCCCAAAACTCGTAAGTGCTGAGATTTTCCCTGAATATAGCCCCCCCCCCCCCCCATCCCAACCACCACCACTCACTCGCACGCACATGTAATAATTAATTTTTGCTTATGAGTATAACTTTGGTTATTTCAGGTGGAAACTGGCAAGAAGACACTTATACTTCATGGCACTAAAACGAGCAGTGTTTTGACTTCAGTGCTGACCGAATTTTATCACTTGAAGAAAGGCAATTCCATCAAGTATTCTCGGAAAAATGATAATATTAGACCTTTTGAGAGTGGGGGTGAAACATCTTTGGAGTTTTTTTCTCTTAAGACAGATTGCAGCCTTTTTGTGGTATGTTCTAAATCTATTGCAACATGTCCTCTATTTTTCTTATTTGCTGTTTTTGTTGGTTTCTCTCTTAAGACAGATTGCAGCCTTTTTGTGGTATGTTCTAAATCTATTGCAACATGTCCTCTATTTTTCTTATTTGCTGTTTTTGTTGGTTTCTTGGTTTACTCTTGCAGGCTTATTTGAATGTATCATGTAGTTGTGTGCGAGTAATTTCGTATTGGAGTTTTTAGTTTTCTTTGACCCCCCACCCCCCACCCCCACCCCCAAAAAAATAAGAAAAAATAATGGATGAGTTCAAGTTTGTTTTGTGTAATTTTATGCTATATGTTACCATGCAAGGATTTTCTTATTCCAACTTGCATGTACTAGGTCATTTAGGTATACATGGCTTAGGAAACTTGACAAATCAATTATGTGCCTGCGGTTGCATTGGTTGGTATTCTTGGAAACATTCATGGACCATCCCTTGTTCTTACACAGTTTTTTTTGTCCAGAGAAAGTAGTAATGTTTCTAAATCTAATTAAGTATCAGTGAAATAGGATCAAGTTGATATAATCTCACTCTTGTTCGCTTCCGAGTGCATTATGTATCTAAATCGGTTTTCAATTAGAGATATTGTGTCTATGATTGGAACTTCAATTTGTCACAAACAAAATAGAAATTTGTTTCCAAGACTCGTCTCTGTTGCCCGTCTTCTTTTGGTATCCATGATATTGACTTTCTTTCCACAAATATCCATGTTTTTTGCTTTGACGATGTTGCCTGTTTCTCCTTTGCAGTATGGTTCTCACTCAAAGAAGCGTCCGAACAATATTGTACTTGGGCGAACCTATGATCACCATATTTACGATCTTGTAGAAATCGGTGTTGAAAATTTTAGAAGCATGGGTTCTTACTCGTATGACAAGAATTTGGCTCCTAAAATTGGGTCAAAGCCCTTTTTCGCTTTTATTGGAGAAGCTTTCGAGAGTGTGGACGAGCTGAAACATTTAAAGGAAGTCCTACTCGACCTATTCCATGGGGAGGTTTGTCTTAAATCTTAGGGTTAATTACAAAAAGTACCCTTAAAAAATCCAACTTTTAAAATTACAAAAGATATCCTCCTAAATAAGCAAACAACAATTGGGAAAAAAAAATACTTCGGATGTATAAAATACTATAGTTAGCCTCTTGATTATAACACTGAATCAAACCCCAGAGAATACTTTTGTATTTTTGAAAAAGTAGCTTTTTTTTTTCATAATTAGGTCAAGCCTTAAGGGTTTCTACCTATATCCTAATAATTAATTTGTCTACCCTTCTTTTTCTGTCTTATGGGTTTCTTGCTTTCGATGCTTTGTGACAATGTAGAGGAATTACTTGTACAGGCCGTGACAAACTTGAACCTTGCTGGACTCGATCGCGTTTATGTGTGCACAGCTTTGTCTTCGAATCGAATTTTCTTTTCTCATTTTGCACTGCGTCTTAAGAAATCGGGGACTCCAGTTCCAAGGATGGAGCTAATCGAGGTTGGCCCGTCTATGGACATGGTTGTGAGGAGGCATCGTGACCCTGATGCCAGTCTAAGGAAGGAAGCAATGAGAAAGGCGCCTGAATCGACAAAGAAGAAGGTTTTACTAGCTTAAGTCTTCCTTCCGCAACCTGTGTAGTCGTCATATTTATCAGAGCTATCGTATTCTGATCCTTGGATGTTTGTTTTTTTAATATTCAGGAGAAAAATGTCGTCAAGGATGCTATACAAGGCAAAATTGGGAAGGTTTATATACCGGAGCAGAAGGTATAGAAACATTTATCTTTGTTATGTGTTCTTCGAGAGGCTTTAGTAATTGTAATGCGGTATGCTTGAACTTTTTAGGTGTCTGGTGTTTTGAGTCGTAACACGACAGAGACAAAATTTGGCGATTTTTTTCTTCTTGATTCGTAAAATTATCTGTATGTAGGTTGGAAGTGTGCCTTTTGTTAACAAATCAAAGGGAGTGAAGAGGGAGCGACGGGAAGCTAAGAAGATAGCCGGTGCGGTCGACAACCCTACACCAAAGAAGCAAAAGCAGGATGCCGAGTGATTTTGCTTTAGCCTTGAGTGGGCATTACGGTTCGTTCTGAGGCAAATCAGATATCGTTCTGACTGAGTCGGTATGAGTTTTACTGTAATCCGTTGGTTGGTGTTGTTTTGCTTCGTATCAATTTTGTGCCACATTGTTATCGAAAAAATCATTCATGTTATTTATTTTAGTTCATCTTGGATAGATCTCCTGACTTGTGGGGTAATATTATCCTCCTTTTGTCACAAATTTGGGTGTCGAATCAAATGGGTAATTTTTTTTTCTTTTTTTATTTTGGAAATAATAATAATAATAATAATAATAATAAATAATAATGATAGTAATAATAATAATAATAATAATAATAAGAATATTTATTAGCTAGAATTCAAAAGTGTGTAGACTGCCAGAGTCTGAAAGATATTTCTTCTCAATTTGGAGGCCTTAAAAGAAATGTAACTATATTATTTTACTATATAGTTGAAACATCTACTGGGCCGTAGGCCAAAAAAGCTACTAATATTTACTATATTTTATTTTGGATATTTTACTATGGATAGTTTAATTATAAAATTCAAGTGGAGAAGAAATACTATGACATTGAAATAGATAAAATGCAATAGAAACGGGAGTTATTTCAACATTTGGTACTTATATTAAAACTAAACTTAGAATTATAAATAATTTATAATATTATAATAAAAAATTCAAGTGGTTAAAATGTTTATAAAATAATTGAATACAAAAGATTATTAATTGTATTCTAAATAATGTACGTATTGTTAATGTGAATTATTTATAAATCTAAATTTAGTTTTCATAATTTTTAAACGATATGATAATTTTGTAAAGATGACTTAATAATTTTGTAATTTCTATTCCAAATTTAATTATATAGATGGTATTAACATAAATGACATATTTTTATAATTTTAAAGAACATAATAACTTAATTTTTGTTTATCAGATAGTTAAACAATTGCATGGCATTTTTCGCTTGCTAGGTACGCTAGTTAAATATTTGGGAAGAATAGAGTTGAAGGACAAAGCTTCAATCTGTGTCAGAATAAGCAAGTCGAAGAAGCCTACAGGTAATCTGTGTGGACGGCTCAAGCTATAGTGAGCTATATCAATCTGTGTGAATGATACAGTGACGGGTTTAGTTAAAACCATATAGTTGTGTACGCCTAGATTTTAATAAACTTCTTACTCCTGTGTAGAGTACCTATTTACGTGGAGGGCATTACCTCAAACAACATTAAACTGTGTGTTATTATTTCATGTCATTATTTTCCTACTGCCTGTGATTATAGTATACTTGTTTAAAAACCCTGTAAGCTATAGGAGATTGTCTAGTTATTGTACTTACAACAACTTAATCTAAGACTTTCGCTACGCAAACTTAAACTTCAAATAAGATTTGAGCTTATTCAACCCCCTTATAAGCTGTACAATGTATACTGTGGATACTTATATTAATCCCCCTTATCAGTTGTATTCAACCCGTATGATGAAGTATGTGGAATAAGCTGTACAATTGTATACTATGGATACTTATATTAACCCCCCTTATCAGCTAATAGTGAATTGTGAATACAGCTTATAGTGTATGTGAGCTTATACAACCCCCCTTTATTATATACATATATTATGTTAATGGGGAAATTACAACCTACCCTATTAGATGGCCTCTTTACACTTTAGTCCATATTGTTTCATAAATTACAGCGAAGGACAAAAATCTGAATTGGTGTTGACTTTCATTAAAAAGACGAAAATGCCCCTCTATTTACTTGAATAAAACATTTCTTTTAAAATACATTTCATATGAAACAAATAGCTTATAAGTTATTAAAATGTTTGGCTAATACATTTCTTTTAAAAAATATTCATTTTTCAGAAAATAATTTTTTTTTCGAAATATAATTTTTTCCAGAAAATATATTTTTTTTTTCGCAAAAATATCTTATTTTATTTTTTTTCCCAGAAAATAATTTTATTTTTTCCAAAAAATAATATTTTTTCAAGAAAATAATTTTATTTCGAAAAAATATTATTTTGCCAGAAAATAAATTTTTCTCTAGTAAATATTTTTTATTTTTTTCGGAAAAATATTTTTTTTATTTTTTTCCAGAAAATAATTTTATTTTTCAAAAAAATAATTTATTTTCCAGAAAATAATTTTATTTAGAAAAAAATATTATTTTGACAAAAAATATTTTTTCCTCCAGAATTTTTTTTTTAATTTTTTCGAAAAAAATATTTTCTTTTATTTTTTTTTTCAGAAAATAATTTTATTTTTTTGAAAAAAATAATATTTTTTCGAGAAAATAATTTTATTTCGAAAAAATATTATTTTGACAAAAAATAATTTTTTCTCCAGAAAATATTTTTTAATTTTTTCGAAAAAATAAAAATTCCATAAAATAATATTTTTTCAAAATATAATTTTTTTCCAGAATTTTTTTCGAAAAATAATACATTTTTTCCAGAAAATACTTTCTTTTTGGAATAAATATTTTTTTCTAGAAAGCTTGAAAATTTATTACAATGAAGTCAAAAAGTGTTATATATATTACTGATGAGGCCCAAAGACGCCACCCACGCGTGAGATTTAAAAAATAAATGGGTAAAAAAGAAAAAGAAAAATAAAATATCCGTACTCTCTCTCCAGTGACATCATCTGAGAGTTTGACTTTTGTCCTTCGTTGTAAATATAGTTTCTGGACAGTGCTAAGTTTGTCCTTCATTGTAATATCTGAAACAATAAGGACTAAACTGTAATTAGACCATCTAAAAAGGTAGTCAGATGTAAATCGCCCTTATGTTAATATATAATATCATATCAATGTAATATTAATATATAAACTGTATTTCAAAATAATAATATTAATATGTAATAGTATTAATATAACAATATATTGAAGACATAATATTAAAATATATTAATAATATTTATATATATATATATATATAGAAAACATTATATTAAATATATTATTATTCAATCATTTATTACATATATTGTATTAATATAATATTAATATAAAAATTCTTGTTTTAAAAATAAAAAAATATTACCATATATATATATAATCTTATGTTATTATATAATTGTATTTTTAAGAAGAAAATAATTTAATATTTTATTTTAGAAAACTATTTATAAAATCGATAGTTTTTATCATTCACAATCAACTGTTTAGTATGACTATTAAATAATTATTTTAATCAGTGCTTAATATATGTTTGAGGGATAAAACAATCATTTATGACAACATAACTAAACAATATTTTGACTTAATTTATACATACAACTAAATCCATACAAACAACTTAACTCATTGGACTTGATTAAAAACAACCGACCAGCCCCTGTATTATGCTGGCTCATTCTGACGTGAATTACTCCGTCCCTACGTATAGATGATTTTACCTTGACATGATTTCTTTTTCAATGGACATAAATCTGAAAGTTTACACGAGTTTATACTTTTCACTGCAGTGAATTTAATCATCTAATTCATTCCAGGTAAAATTAATTAGATGTCAATATAGAAGGCAAGAGGCTTACATCAAGTAGTGAGAATAGACGGGGGAACGTAGAATGGGAGAAAAAGATGCCCTTATCACCAATTGAGACATGTATGAAATATGAAGGTACACTTGTGGTTGGTAAAATGATAATCCTCTAAATGATTTTTCTTTTCATTTTCCCTCTTTCCTACAGTTCACATCAATATGAGATGCATACACATTTCTGTTTTTACAGCATTAACCATTTTTGTGGAGCTTAACAATTTTAAGACAATTTAAAAGAAAGAAAGCAGTCGCATGGTTTTTCCTTTAAATGAATTTTGAATTAGCCAAAGAAGTCGAGCGAATTACTATGTACACGCACGGGCACCTGCATAAGGAGTGCAACATTAGATTAAAAATCAATATAAAACATAAATCACAATTCACTATTAGCTGATACTAATAAACACCATCTCGTCTGCGACCATATTCTTGAATAACTAAAGTTCAATAATAAAAAAGTAAAAAACCAAAATAAGGAGTTAGAACTTAGAAGTTCCTCCAATAGCCCCATTTCCATTCCAGTAAATAATCTTTTTCTTGGAGAAAAGATCGATTTATTTTTCGTTTCCTTTGCCTAATTTCTTACTTGATAACACAGAGGATACTAACATTTAACTATATTCTTTTGTGAATAACAAGTTCAAATATTTGTGAGGTCATTTATTCTTTAAAATTCACAAGTCCAGCATATATATACTCGAAAAACTATTAGCAATAAGATTTAGATCATTGGCAAACCTCAAAATAAATTTGGGAAATGTTCCTAAGTTTCCTGGCCTGTTGGGAGAGAAAAATCGATTATGTACTACCATCTCACGAGAACAATCAAATGCCAAAAAACACTCAACCAGTCATAATTAATTGAACAAGATTTAGATCAATTGGCAAACATCGAAACTATCTTGGGAGATGTTTCCAAGTTTCCTGTCCTATTGGGAGACAAAAATAGACTGATACTACCATCTTACAAGACAACAGTTAAATGCTAAAAAAATACTTAACGTCATAATTAATTGAACTCAAGTAAATGGCTCAGATATACCAACCTTACACATCCGTCTCGCCAGTTTAAAGAGAGCGTGAAACATTAAAAATATGGGCTTCCCCTGCCCACCGTTTCACAGTTTCACGTGAGCAACTGCGTTTCTGCATAACCTGGTTGAGCAGGTGTTGGGGACTTGATCATTTGTCTTAAAGAATCCATGAGACTGGAAAAGGAGGGCCGCTTCCAAGGTTCCCTACAGATTTAGTAATAAAAGTGAGTATATATATATGCTCAACTTTAGCATTGGTATACTTGCAGAAATATAAAACACCAGACATCCTACAAACAAGAAAACTCATTGCATTCCCAAATTATGTAAAGTCAGTTATTTTCATGAAAAGTTACTGAAGTTCCAGTGAAGTAACTTGACTTTTAACAGTCAAAGCTGAATAAATTCAACAAGACATGCATGCAAAGACGTGAACATGCGTGTGAAGCACTTTAGCAAAAGAGGAAAATAGCTAGGCCATCATAACCAAAATGCATAAGAAATATTTACCCATCAAATTTAGGCCCATTTGGTATCGCTCAACTTTAAAAATAAATCAGCTTTTTGATGAACTTTTAAATTTGATAGTATTTGTTAGATGAAAAAAAGAAACTGTTTTTTTTTTTTAGAATTCACTGGTCACAACAAAATTTAGAAGCAACATTAAGGTTGCTTTTAGAAACTGTTTGTAAATTAATATTTTACATCTTACAAGTACTTTAAAAAATAATATTTACCAAATACAGATCTGTTTAAAATCACACCTGACTTATTTATTTCACATCACAGTTGCAACAGTTTTTTTAAGGTCGACCTTAGGAATGCAGGAGTTATCTCAAATTTAGTGGAGAACACTGGATTCTTGTAGTTATACAAAAATGATATACCCGTTAAGACCAACTTCACAATATAACTAGATAAACACTCACTTGGCCCAGCACGCTTCAATAATTGTTGCTAGTTGTGGATTTACATCGCGCGGAATTTCAAGCCTTTTTCCCTTAAAGCCAACAGCTGCCACAACCTAGAATATTCAAGAACAAAAGAAATTCTGTTTAAATAACACAGGAAAAATACAAAATAAATCACATGAAAGCTGTAATACATGGTTCACTTAGGGAATAAATTCATGAGGAGAAACCAACAATTTCAATTTGTTTCAGTTCTTTCTCCTGTTTTTTGGGGTCATCCACCTTAGCGTTACATATCGTAGATCAATTATATTGAACATTGGCCATAACTAAAAAGTTACTGCTGGGAAGGAAAGCTACCAAGAGCGTGCCTTTTGTCACGGGAACTCTTGAGCACTCGAAAACTCATCGGACCGCATGGGGACAACTCTCTGCATTCGAAAACACATCGGACTCGCGCCGCAGTGGACCACTTCGGTCTTGATACTAGCTAGTTAGCCTGTCTCACTATGTTTGCTCAGTGTGTGAGAAACTAAGAAGAACACTTGGAGTTGAGAAAAAACTTGAAAGCTTTTATCTAATTGGTGCTTGCTTTAATACTTGATTTTTTGATGACTACAATTGAGCCCCATGAGGCCTATTTATACTATCCCTAGTCTTACTCTAGAAATTTATACAACCCCCTCATATGGAGAATTCTAGGTCTCTCTCTTACTCTATTTGTATGATGCTACTATCTAGAGAGTTTTACATAACCCTACATATATGTCCATGGCGAGTGTATATAATACTAGTTCTATAATCCTCTAGACATAAGTACTCTAGAAGCTTATGTGTTTCTCTCGAGTCTTATGCCTCCTACAATGCGCCACACGGTCAACAATGTTCCACACACTTTTGGAGTCTTCCATATGCATCTAAAGTCTTCCAAGGCCTTCTAGATCGCCCGAAATTTTTCCAAAACTTGTCGCACGCTTTCAGAATCTTTCGTGCATCTCCTCCCGCATAAGACTTGCTTGACCCATGCGCTTGTTAGCTGTTTGGCCTTCCTGGCGCACCATGCACTGCCGAACAGGGCTGCAAACCTTTCCAAAGGTTGTACCCTAGTGTCCCGGACACTTAGGCACGTTGGCCTGCTGGCACGCCGCCTCTTATAGCGGCGTCCATGTTGCAACTTTCGCGTGCTGACCCGTCCCATTATGCCACTCGATAGGCTGAATCTCCACATTCAACCCTATAGCCCGCGTGCGCCCTTCTTCAGCTGGTCCTGGACCCCTGACCACTACTTGTGCAGGCCTCTATGCACACCGGCCCCATGTCACGGTCGGGGCGCAAGACTTTGCTGCTTCACATGTGTATTTCTCAACTTTTGCACAGAAGTACATCGGTTACCATTAAAGATGAAAGAAAATTTGTATCGAATGAATGGATGCACGGATAGATTGATTCTGTAGAGAATAAAGAGTTTATCGTGGCGTGAAACAATAGTTTCGGTTTTACGTTCAAATTGCTCAACTTTCCCAATAAAGTTCCATAACTTCTGTCCCTCACAATATCATACAGATATATGTTGCCTATCATAATAGTAAAGGCTCTATTTCTGATAATCAACGCATGTTCACCAACCTGTGCAGGATTTAAGTTGCCCCATGGTTGCTGCAATGTCGCCAGCTCCCATAAAATCACACCAAAACTGTACACGTCTGATTTTTCATTTGAAGGCTCATCGCGAAGTACTTCAGGTGCCATCCACTCAGGCTACAGATAAGGAAAATTAAGAAGGAAAAAAAAATCTTATTATCTACTGAATAGCCTAAAGCAAAAAACTAAAGCATCAGATCATTGAATTTGAATATAAGCAATTCAACTTACAGTTCCAGCAGCAGACTTGGACGAAAGAAATGTGTTTGCTTTTAAACGGGAAAGACCAAAATCACAGACCTGATGAAGACATTACAAAGTGAAGGATCTTAAGAAAATATGTTGGATCTAACCGACCAAAAAAATTACATAAAAGAGGCCATGTAATATAGTAAGATTAATATTAAAAGGTGACATGACATGCAACCAGTACGTGTTTATAAATCTGACTGTCATTGAGTAAATAAACAACTAAGATTAAAAAAAAATGATTTTTCATAAGATATAAATGTATAGCTCATTGTAAGGCTCTGCCACATGAAAAGATCTTTGCCTATCAAGAGGCAGATTCTATTTACAATGCCTTGGAAACTTGAACCCTTTACTTGATTCTCTACAAGAGAGCTACCCAAATTAGCAATTATGTAGCTTCATAAAACGTATGTCTACCTCATCAGCCTGTCTGCAAGGTACAGATGCATGCTGAAAAAAATAACCTCCTTACCTTCACGGTATACTTTCTATCAACTAAAAGGTTAGGAGATTTCAAGTCCCGATGAACAATTGGAGGATTGCATTTATGAAGATAGTTCATCCCCTTGGCCTGTACAAAAAGTATAACATTTATAATGAAATCCCAGAATGTGGATTTGCATTTCAACAAGAGATTTGAATGCATACCACATCATAGGCCATGCTCAGCCGACGTCTTTCATCCAACGCCTCTTTTGCACCAGGTTTATGCAGCAATCTATACAGACTACCTCTGAGTGACAAGGTGAAAATGGACAGTCAGAATAGAGCTATCCAAGGCAGAGTGCTCTGTTATTATCGACAATTCAGAACTAGAAATAATATACCTTGATAAGTACTCTGTTACTATCGACAAGTTTGGCGGTTCTGTTACGGCACCCATAAAAAGCACAATATTTGGATGTCGCAATCTTTTCATAATGGCCACCTAGTCCGAGGACAAAAAAAAGTGCAACTAAAGCACCAACCAAAAACAATAAAGGTGGATTAGAGAGATATAGATCCTACCTCTCGTATAAATTCCTTGAATCGCTCTGCATGGAACTCTTGTTCCATGAGAATCTTCACAGCAACATCCTGAAATGTATAGCCACTTGTAGAGTTTAAGACATGAAAACTCAATCATAAAATTCCATTCTTGAAAAATTACCTGAAAACAGAGGATCAGGCATTGACAATAAAGAAACATAAAATAATAATACAGACCGAGAGTTCAAGGCTACAGTGGCACAGCCACAGATGAAATAAAACATGCAACATACTTCAACAATAGAAAAGATAGGATCTTACACAGCCATTCCATTCACCACGATGAACTGTTCCAAAGGAACCTATAAAACCAACAAACCAAATTAATACGCAAACAGTTCAGCAGACCAGAAATTGTCTATATGATATGATAGAAGAAGAAAAGGGTTGGTCCTAAGCATATTTAAAAGCAAGCAGAAGATTAACCTGCACCAATTCTCTCCTTCAAAACAAGATCGCTCCAGGGGATGTTTAGATCATCTACTTCAAAGGTATATTCACTTGTTTTAGATGCAATTGATTGACCTCCTTCACCAAACCTTATATCTTTACTTCTATTTATTCTTGGATCCAGCAGAGAGATATGTGGCTGAACTGAATTATGCCCAATTGGAGGAATAAGCTTCAATGGGATCGAACCCTTGAGCATATTTCCGGAGCTTACAACATTCTGAGTGTTAGAAGACCTGGAAAGCAATTGCTCTTTACCATGTACCTTTATCCAGGAATTTGTGGCAAATGGTTTTGCGCTAGATATTTCCTCTCTATCCACATAAGTCCTGTTTGTTTTTTTAAGTATATCTCCATCAACAACGGTTCCAGCTGTCACAAGCAACATTTTCTAACTCACAAGTTCGAGCCGACAAACCAAGTAGCAAAATTCAAGCTATGAAAAAACAACAGATCAATATGACAGAGCATCATCACAGAGTAGAGGATGAATCAAGGGATGTTACGCAAAGACCAAAGAATAAACGGCTACAACTTATTACACCCATATTAGATTGGAAAGAAGGCATGTAATTTGTAGATTTTAACCACAGTTCTGGGGAAACAGGCCAAGTGAAACCATCATCCGAACTTTGAGCTTTTTTAGTATAATCAACCTGGAAATCAAACTTAGCCCGACGACCCAATTTTTGGACTCCAATCAAATGCAGAACTGTCAAATCATAAAAACTGCAAGTGTTTCACGCTGTACATAATTCAAGTCACCTAATTCCATAATAGACATTGAGATTTTGCTGTATCCTTAAAAAAAATTTTAAACAAAAAATGTTGCTGTAGGCAAGATAAAATAAATAAAAAGATATACTCGCATAAGATCGACTCCACAGTTTTGCAGATCAATCCTGGAAATTGAAGTTCTCATATGGCCACAAGAACAAGATTCTCATAAAGTAAAGTTGAGCGTATGGAATTTCTCTCTCATCTGAGAGGCATCATAAAAAATATATTTTCCAACCTTACAAATTGCAAAGATTATTGTGCTTTATAAAATTACTGCACTGAAATTTACTTCATAACGAACCTCAAGTAGCAGGAGCAGCTTATTAGAATGAAGCCTCATCATCATCATCATCATCAACAGCACCTTAATCCCAACTATGTTGGGGTCGGTGGCATGAAGATTATAGTGTCGTTTAATTGTCTAAAATTAGTTAACACCATAACTCATGCAAATAACAAAGTGGCAAAGTTTTACGCCGGATGCCCTTCCTGTCGCAACCTTCATATGAAGGAGAAATAGAACGAAATTCCAAAACCGTCAACATCATAGGTTTTTCCATTTATTAGAATGAAGCCTCAAGAGGAAAAATTAAATTGTTAAATAGGTTACAGCAGCTTCGCCATAACCCAAGCCATGTAAACCATTTGCGCGAATTTCAGATGTTCATTACAAATGTGATTGTTCTGCTTTAGTTAGTGGATCAACTGATTTTCATGTCTGAACATAATGGATAGTGTCTTAAGGTAGATAACTAAGTTTGCTTTGTCAACTTGGGAAAAATTCTGAGGCTAGGTCAAACGATTTCGAATACCCACAGGGACCTTAAAATTATGATGGCTCTAAGAGTAATAAAGTTGATTTCAAGTGAAAAATATTTACTTCGGTAGCTTGAAAATCAACTCTTCCTTATGTTATCAGATACTAACCTAGTTCGAGATCAATTAGCCTGGATCTCAATATTTTTTTTTAAATCTTAATAGGTGTGGAAATTGGATCCATTTTGGCAACATAATAATAATACTACATAATTTTTAAAATACAAAAATCATTTGAACATATGTTTGCTTCAATGTCAGGAGTACAAAATCTGATATGACATAATAACCTTAAAAAATAGAGTGTTACAACAATATTGAATCTGTTATGGACCATTGATCCATAATGTATATGATCTGGTTGGACCCGACCCCACGCATTTCCCAGGATTCATAGCCCAAGCCATGTACAGATTAACAAAATCAAGAAGTTAAGAACAATTAAACGAACTCAAGTATACAGATAATCACCTGCTAAAGAATCATCAAATTCGAGGTTAAGTGATTGTAAATCCGAGAAAAACTGTTTTGCCAGCAACTTAAAATCAATTGCAGGTTCCACCTGCCTAAATCGTGGAAAGCGCAAAGGTGAAGAAATTGAAATTGTAGAAGGACCGTTCAGCAAGGAATCAGGGTCGTATAAGCATCCTGGTTTCTCAACCAAATCAATAAGATACTCCCTGTGATATAAAATGCATAAATTTATACGGCAATTAGCATATATCTTATATCAATGTCAAGACCAAACTTATGCTGGAATTTTTCAATTAATAACATGCAATACCACAGGAACTTTGGAATTCTAAGGCTAACATCAACCTCTCAAGAAATTGATATATTAGGCAGTGCAAAACATTACTCTCCTCCATTAAGATATAAAACAGATAAAAGAAAAGAGACAACAGAATAACAGCCTCCATTTTTCTTTAGATGTCGTTTGACTTTTTGACACATATTTTTAGGTGCTTTGACCGTATAGTTAAAATTATTATCTTTAAATAATTTTTTTTGTGAATTAAAATTTAGATTGTATATTTTTATTCAAAAAAATAAAATTTAAAAAATGATAAATTTAACTACCCGGTCAAAGCACCTAAAAATGTGTGTCAAAAAGTCAAACGACATCTAAAGAAAAATGGAGGGAGTAATACTTATGCAAAGTATTTTGTCAATTACATAACACCACATTATCTATTATATTCGAGCGAAATCCAAAACAGTATACCATTAAGATTCAAGTTTCCCTATTTCAAACCAAAGAATCACGCAAAATCCAAGATAGCATACAAAAAGAATCTAAATATTCCACTCTTAGACCATGAAACTAGGCTTCTTTTTGTTGTCGTTGGGGGTGAGGGTGGGAGGGGTGGGGGTGCTGGGAGAGGGGTTGGCATCACATTGCATTTTGCATTTTTTGTTGATGGCATCTCAAGCAAGATATATACCTGTCTTGCCCAAAACGAACCAGGCACGATGAAGCATCTTCTCTCGTGCAACATTTACATCCTCTTGCAATTCTACATGGTAAGCCAATAATATCAGCTAAAACCTGCCAAATGAATTATAATTTTATTGCAAAATGGAAACAAACTTATCTGAAACTGCATCTGAGAGCAACAAAGAGAAAGAGCAAAATAGATAAGTGTGTCGCAACAACATTATGCAAAATAATCCGGAGTACAAGTCAAAGACTATTGACACATTGAGCAGAAAGATGGTATGAAACATAAAAGTTAAGAGCCAACATCTTAGTAGCCCAAGGCGGGGGGCTTATTATAAAAAGATCGGGAGCGTCTAGTTTAAATTATATAATTTAAAATATTCTTAAGAGTTGAATGAATATAATTATATTATCTCTTAAAAAAACAAACTTAAAGTAACTATCAGTGCAAGTTAAATAACATAATAAAGTCTAATGATTATTATTTTTATTAAGATAGGGTGTTGGTTGATAACAAAATATTCAGCAGAATTTATTAAACAGTAGAATTATAATAAGAGAAACGTTAGTAATAAGATAATAATTTTTTATAATAAAATAAACATTAATAATAAGACATGACATGTCTGCCAAAAACCCTAAAAGATCTATTTCATTTTGAATTTGACCAAGGATATATATGTCATTTTGAATTTTAACTTTTACAAAACCCTAATCTCTCTCTACCAGATCACCACTTCTTTACTCACTTCTCTATTTCCAGTCGCCGCCTATACCAGATCACTTTCTATCTCCCTCAAATTTTCGATCAGATTGCTTTCTATCTCCCTATAAATAAATTTTTTCTTCTTTCTTTCCCAATTAAAATCGTTGTAGATTACTCAACACTTGGAGTGTCCCATTTTCTTCCTGAAGTTTCAACCACCGCGTGGTTGTGCGCGCCGCCAACCCCAGGGAGCGCGCTTCCAGCCGTTTCAGGCCGCTTCCAGCGACGGAAACGTGGAATCACGTTTCTCGGTCGGGAGCGGCGGTAGTTGAGGGTTTGCTGCTTCTAAAGCCAACATTAGTCATAACAGTAAGGCATCCTGGGATATAGTTTTTTTTTTCCCTTGTGCACGCGCGAGCGTGTATGTGCATCTAAAAAAATTGGAATCAATAAAAGATTTCATATTTTCGGAAACATTTAAGATATAAGAGAAACATGAAACCGCATAAAGAAGAGCTCTCCGCTGTATGAAAAATACGAGGGGGGGGGGGGGGGGAATGAACGTGTTTGATTCATTCTATCTATCCCTACCAAGTCCAAGAACCCAACCAACTTTATTTCTTTATCCTCTGCTGTATGAAAAACACGAAGAGGGGGGAAAATGAACGTGTTTCATTCAGTCCTACCAATCCCTACCAAGTCCACGAATCCAACAAGTCCCTCAACTTTTGTTTCTTTATCCTCCACACCACCCCCATTGCCGCATTTGTGAACATTACCTACTGCATTCTACTTTGATACCGTGGATCAGAAGCTTAATATATTCTAGGAAGAACCAATAAATGGAGCCATTAATTAAGATCACACGAAATCATTTCATTTGGACAAACTCGACCTTCTGAATAAGCTGAATTGTCCATATTCCAGGTATTGTCATGAGAGGTAACAAGAATATGGATGATCTTGTGGCAGCTAACCTTCGAACACCATTGACATTGGCAGCTAATAATTTCCGTGTCTTTTTCACTTTGAGCAGATTTGGATCTTGTCATTTCTGTTTTTTATATGTTTTAACTGCACTAATACCTGAACACGTATCTAGATGCAATGCAAAAGGAGATCAAGGAAAGTCCTATAACCATTGGCATTGGCAGATTTCACTTCTTGTCTTTCCCATCTTTCCGGGTTCTGTTATTTCTATAATGTTTTCATTTGTTTCAGCTGCAGTTGGACTTGAAAAAGTAACTAGATCAAATGAACAAGAAGGCCATGAAAAGTAATTCCGGATATTCACTGCTTAACAAGGAGCTTGGTTAACTGCGGTTTCATACAGTGTGCAATCTCAGATGGCATTACGAAGAGGCTAGAAAGGATATTGGTTAGAGTGGCATGGTAGTTTTCAAATGGTTAAACTGTGGAAAATTTTGAAAGATAATGAGATTGCAAGTGCCCAAAGCGGCTTTCAGTAATTTCTGCAAGAGGAGAACTATGCACAATCCCAAAATGGTTCTAGAACTTTAGAATGATGCAAGTACAGCCAACCAAATAATTTCCACTAAAATGGAGATAAGTGTGGAGATGGGGGGCACGAACACATACTTTAAATAGCAGGGTGCGATGTCTGCATAGTCCGATGGACAGACTGCCAATAGGGAGCACAAGAGACCCCAAACAATCTTTTAAGTCATTACTGCACTCTTTCCAAATGGTAACCAAGTCATCTTCCCCGCTCGAAGCTGCACCCCTAGGGAAGGGAAGAAAATACAATTATAACAAGAAAGCGTTCGCTTGAACATTTAATTAGTAGCTTCTAGTGCTCACCCCATATGATTGCAGACTAACTTTGCAAGTTGATCGACAATTTCCTTTGTGGTGATGCAACTAGACGATAAGTTATGAATCCGATTTTGCAGCTGTTTCAAGCTGGAATCACCTCGTCTATCTACCAAAATCACTTCTACTGAAGTGACAACAGCAGGATCAACTGTCTTTAACAAATCAAGGGATGGAATGCGGCCACTTTCCTGATGATCAGAGCACACACCCCAAACATATGGATCCATCCCATGGATCATGAAAAATCCATCAGGAACTTTGTCGAAGTACGATAAGCAGCCATTTACCTGATGTTAAAAAAAAAAAAAAAGATTTGCGGAACTTCTCAAATCAAGAAATTATCATAACAAATTGAAAAACCATAAACTGACGCAGCCAAGAACTGATACACCCTTCCACACATTACAAGAACATCAACAAAATCATGTGTCACCAGACAGATTCCCTTACGCTCCACAAAAATTCTCTCGCTAACCAGTTTTGACCCAAATTATCATTCCTGTTATTACGCTTTACTTGATCTTGTGTATCACACATGATGATTAACTGTGTATCACACATGATGATTAACGATCTTAAGGAATAATAATGACAATCTCTATGTTTATTCTCCATACATGGTATGGTATGGTAGAAAGAAGATTTATCCTAGATAAAAGGTAAATCTCTCGAGGCAACATAACTTCGCACAGTATATATTACAATTTGGGTCACACAACAGATCATGATCCAAATGCTACTAAGTCAATGAGATACAGCGGGAGCAGCCTCTTCTTATTAGTTTGCGATAAACTCTCAAGAATTTTAGGTTGCATTTGTATTGAAGAATTTGATGCTAAGGATTTCAAATTCTAAGCTCCTATTTGCAGCTATTCTTTGAGACACTAGTTCAAATCTTTCCATCCTTATCCCAGTTCAACCTTAAGGAGTTTGATAAGCCTGTTAGGAGAAAACTTAAGCGTTCGTGATTAAACGTTCATTTTAATTTTGCATTAGAAGTCAAAGAGAGGCGTCCTACCAAAAAAGAGAAGAAAGATACGGATCTCCAAGTACAACAATTCGAAACACTTGTATGCCAAATTTCAAGGGAAAACCTAACCAGTTAATTCCTCAAGGGTTGGTCCCAAGTCACCTTAGTTTGTAAAATCATTAAACAATAAATAAATTTTGATTAGCACCTAATAAGAAATACAGTACTTGATTATACTGTGTCCATGTGCTCAAGGATATGCTTAATCCTTAACATAGTAATAACAATAATCGTGTTGCATTGCCTCAACCTTAAAACACATCACGTTCCACGATGTACATGTTGATTTTACAAAATCAGTTACGTAATGGGACACAATCGTTGATTCAATGCGATTATCTTAATAGTTAATAATCAACATCTCATGATAATTTCCATGCATGTGGAAAAACTTATAGTGATCATGGTATTGAAATTTCATCTCATTTCTCCTACAAATGAAGGTTGCACAGGATGGACATCCAACGTAAAATTTTGCTACTTCGCTTTTTGCATGACTTTATAGTGTTAACTAATTTTGACCACTAATTGATACTAATAATCTTCATGCCACCAACCTCAACATAGTTGGGATTAAGGTGCAGATAATGATGATGATGATTATGATTGCCTCAACCTTAAAAGTTGCACAATTTTCTACCCTCTCACGAGCACATAATAAGTGTAACCCCAAATCCAAGTACCAAATAATAAATAAATAAATAAATGGAAAGAAAAAAGATGGGGGTTGGTTTTTGGGTTTCTGGGCAGTGTTTTGGAAGAGAGAGATCCAGTGTGATTTTGAAAATACGTGTATTATTGTATAAATGGAAATATCCATTGGATATCATAGGGTTGTGTTTGTTTTTGTTGGGGAAAGAAGTGAAAGAAATGTAACTGAGAGAAGGAAAATAATCATGCATTTAGGAACTTATAATAGAACAAACACTAATACCTTAATTAAATCGGCAAGTTACGCACCTTAAGATAATGATATATATTTGGAAAACTAGCCTATTACACAAGATAGAACATCTAAAGTTGTATGTATGCCTAAGAACCACCTATGTAGCACGGACACGGACACGGACCCGGACCCGGGGACACGGAAAAACTCCAAAAAGTAGGACTCGGACACGGCATAGGACTCGGAAAATTAAATAATATAATATATATATATATAATAGTAGAATCAAAAGAATTAATTAAAAACTCCTTCATCTTGATTCATTCTAAAAATTAATTTTAATTAAAAAAATAATTAGTAGTAATTACTAATTAGATAATTCAGCACTGCAGCAAAAAAAAAAAAAGAGAAATCAAATAAAGAAGAGAAATTCGCATAAATCAGCACTTCTTTTTTGCGGAAAAAAAAAAGAGAAATGAGAAATCAAATAAGGAAGCCCGAACGTTTGCCGTTTGTTCCTTCCTAAATCAAATAAAGAAGAGAAATGAAATCAAATAAGAAATCAAAAGAAGAGATAAGTGATTCGAATTATCTGCTGGAAAGTGGAAAGTCATCGCCGTCGGTTCTTCACACAGTCGTCGCCGTCGGTTCTCGCGATCTAGGGTTTTGTCGTCGCCTCTTCTTTTTCTTTTTCTTTCCCGTTTTCTTTTCTTTCCTGTTTTCTTTTCTTTATTTTAATTGTTTTCCCGTTTTAACCCAAAAAAAAAAGAGCCGCCCGCATCCCGCCCGCGTCCCTCGCGTGTCCCCGCCGCGTCCAAAATGCCACGTCAGCAGGACGCAGTCCGACCGCGCCGGACACGCACCCGCGCCGCGTCGGCGGCGAGTCCGAGTCCAAAACGCACTGGACTCGGATACTCTCCCTTTGTAGGCGAGTCCGTGCTTTAGAGAGAACCACTTATCCTCTTACGTAAAAGCATTAATTTCACATCTACCTGTTACGTATTAGACTCAATTGAGCATATTTAGGCATCAACACAGCCAAACCTCTAAATAGTAAAAAAAAAAAGGGCTTTTACGTATGCGAAGATTCATTCTATATGAATGCGTGTGTGTGTGTGTGTACATAAACATATCACATAACCATTAGAGACAGTGCCTAAGCACCTAAATCTTCTCTATTCTAACTATCCAGGAAATCAGATAATGAAGTGACAATTCAGTATCTAATATCACTGTTGGGATTTAAGTTGGGAGTCCCTACTGCTCAACCTGGCAATCCTGGTCCACTCAACACTCATATCTGATTGAATTTAATTGCTTTCAACATATCATGATATCAACATTAAACATGCATTCCAAAAACTTCAGTACTAATGCAATTAGTTCAATTCGCTTGTCGGCATTGGGCAGCCAATCATACAAACATATCCATCTCTTCCTACTTCAATAAATTTGATGCAATTCAATCCCAAATAAAAGCAAAGCATCTACGAACAAAATCCTGCTAGATGTTGGTTTTTTCTTACCCAGAATCTATGAGAAATTGCCTCTGCAGAAGCAGGTAAGGAAGAGACAACGGGTGTGGATTCCTCATGCCCTGGATCCAAAAAATTAGGATCATCAGCACAAGTAGCTTCAGATGAAAGACGAAGAGCCAAAGCCAGCTGCAATTGGTAACTCTCTTCCGTCTGCTGCGCCCAACTCTTTGAAGACGACGAGCCGCCACCATTGATAGACACATCCGCCGTTTTCACCCTGAATTCACCGCCGCAATCACTCAAATGACCAAAAGGCACTTCGGGGTTCGAGAACGAGGGTGCATAATATTCCCCCGATACTGAGCTCTCACCAAAGCTGCTCCCACTCGAATGCCTCTGCAGTCCATAGGACCCCTGAAATGGCGCCGTCCCAATCCGGCTCTGCTGTTGTTGCACTTGAATCATTCTCTGATCAATTGCGTCCCAATCGAAGGCCGCCGCTCGTTCGGACCTCAGTTTATTCTTATCTCCGGAGTGAGAGTCGTAGTAAAGAGGCTGCTGAGAAACAAGCCCTCCACCGCCCCCACCGGCTGAGAGTTTCGACTGCTGAGGCGGTGGCTGTTGATAAACAGGTTCGTCGGGATTTTGGCTTAGCAAAGTGTAATTCGACCGTTTACTAGGCATTTCCATCGATCTGTTCTACCAAGAGAGTAAATCGGAGTTCATAAAATCCAAGGCACCGCCATCGCTTGCGGTTCTATGATTTTCTCCCTCTATATTTTGTCGTTGATAAAGTTTCCGTCTCTTCCGACTTAAAGTCCTAATTGTCGGAAGGATGGGTGTTTTGTCAAATATGCCGCTAAGACTCGTAAGGGGAGGGAGGGGTCCACATCACTTCTATTCAATAAAAACCCTCCGACTCAAAACTACCCAATTCTATCCTAACACTACCCTAACGCTTTGTTCCCGAGTTTTAGTAAAGGAAAGAAAAGAAAGGGAAGGAAAATATTGAGAGAAAAGAAAGGGAGGGGAAGGAAAGGAAAAACTACTTTTGTGTTCCCGAGTTCGTAGGAAATGTAAGGAAAATTAAAAAAATGTGTTAGAGTTGAAAGGAAGAGAAGGAAAACAACAACTTTACAATTTTACCCCTAATTTTTTTTTATCAAAGAATACAGAATTTTTTTATGGAAGTCTCAATCTTCCCGTAAAGTTTTCTCAAGATCTCCATGATGACAAAAAATATGACGAGTCCGATCCATTCATATTTATAAAATCGTGATGAAAATCGAGAAAAAAGTTTTTCTCAAGAAGAAGAAGAAGTACTGCAAAAAGCAGAATAGCGGGACGAGACAACTACTTTCACGGCCGCTACTACACGATCCCAGTTTTTTTTATCTTGCTGAGAGAAGAGCCAAGAAGAAGAAGATGATGAGATACGTGATATAATAGGGTTGAAGGGAAGGGCAAATCTGTCAAAATAAAAGATATGTATAATAATGTGATTCCTTTCTCTCCAAAACTCTCCAATTTGGAAGGAAAATTTGGAAGGATGATTATCCCCCAAAATCTTTTCTTTTCTTCCCACTTCCTTCCCAAAAAAAACTAGGGAACACATTTTAATTTTTTTTCTTTCCGTTTCTCTCCAATTCCGTTCCTTTCTCTCCTTAAATAAGACTCGGGAACAAAGCGTAAGTGGAGGGAATAGTCACCTATACTATCCAATTTTTTTTTTTTCATACATAAAATCACATACAATATTAAAATAAAAAAATACCATTTCATTAAAAATAAAAACATTACATAATACTTTAAAAAAACATTACATAAAAACATATTATTTTCTCACCAAAGCCGCTCGGGTTCACAAACCGAACAACATACCCGATCGTGCTACCCGGTGAGGAGGGGACGGTGTTGCCGATCGGGTAACACAAACCGATCAGGCTACCCGAACCCACTCCCTCCCCCTAAGGGAGGAGGGAGTGGTCTCGGGTAAGGGATTCGGGTACCCTTACCCGAGCGGTAACACCGCCGCCACCACTTAGGGTACCAAATTCGGGTATAAAAATCGGTATGTGAAGCCGAGCTTCCCCCTCCATTTTTTTTTTTCTTTTTCCTTTTATATTCTTTGTTTGCTTTTTATTGTTTTTTGTTTTTCATATTTTAAAATTAAAAATTTCTCATATTTTATACAATTTTTAAGTTGTAGTTTCAACTTGTTTTAATTTCAACTTATGTAAGGTTTTTTTTTAAGTTGTAGTTTTTTTTAAGTATTATGTAATGTTTTTTTTAATGAAATGGTATGTTTTTATTTTAAATATTGTATGTGATTTTATGTATGAAAAAAAAATCGGATACTAGGTGACCACTCCCTCCACTTAGGGTAGTGTTAGGGTAAAATTGGATAGTTTTGAGTTGGAGGATTTTTATTGGATAAAGGTGATGTGGCACCTAGGATACTAGGTGACCATCCCCTCCTCCCTAAGTGCACCCAATCTTAGTGAATCCACCCATTTATTAAGGCATTTAAAAATTCAATAATGCTATATGACAAACAAAGTGACAAACAAATATAAAATGACCACTATACTCCTTATATAATCGGAAATTCCCGTTTCAACGCAGACAGTCAAAATTCGGTGAAGCAGATTTATGAACATAAATCGCCCGCTCTCGCGAACCCTACTCCAATGAAATCCCTCTTCTTCCACCGACGGTGACGAACGACGAACGTGAAGCTCCCGCCGACGACGACGATAGAATGCCCCAAATTGAAGAGCCCTAAACTCCATCTAAAAATCTGAGCCCTAACCTCCTTCCAAAGGTCGTCTGCGAGCCCGAACACGCCATTCGCCAATTTGCGAATAGGGACGAAGGAAAAACGAAGTCAGCGACGTCTAGAGCAATGGGAATGTAATGTAAAACTCGGTATTTTTGACAATTTTTCATGTTATTTTCGAGGTCCAGGAATTTTGGACGTTGTTATAGCTGCAGAAGTCAAGATCACTACATAAAAGAATGCCCCATATTGAGAAGATGCCCATATTGTAGTCGATGAGTTGTGAAATGACTGGTAACGGAGAAGAATCACAATGTAGGGAAGCTTTTTTTTCACCTTTAGTTTGGACTGTGGTTTTTTTCAGTTGGATTATGCCCAGGTTGCTCGTGTCTTTCATGAAAGGGGAAGCTAGTTATACGAACGATAACTCCACGGTGAGAGACCGCGAATCTAGTTCAGGTGACCCCACAGTGAGAGATTGCGAAGCTAGTTCGACAAATGTTAACTCCATGGCCAGGGATGAAGCTCCAGAATGTTCGATGTTGCTGAAATTTTGTGCACGACTTGCATAGCTCAAATGTTTAGCATGCCTAGGCGAATGAATTTTATTTGTATTAGCGTTAGAAATGTGTATTTGCCCTATTGAAAGTCGGTTTATATATATTAAGAAATGTGCATTTTGATTTCGATTGAGTGTGTAATATGTAATACCCGAGATTCTAATTTGTATTTTGAACATTGTGACATTGTATATTTTGTATTTGATCTGAGTATTATCCAGCGTATTTCATGACCCGGTGTTGTGGAACGTATGATTTCATGAATGTGTTCAAATTTATAGTTTTTGCACCAGTAGCGCACGCTAACCACTAAGCGTAGCGTATGTTAATTGGGGTCCGTAGCGCACTCTGTGTATGAACCTTAGCGCGCGCTATACGTAGTCAACTTGATTATGACAGGGTGGTAGGTGAGATCAGCCACGGATCTTGGTCGGGACATGTCGGAATGAATCTGGACGGATTTTGGAAAAGTCGACTCAACGGTACTTAGCGCACGCTAATGTTATGAGGCTAGCGCACGCTAAGTCTAGTACACTGAGGTCAGTGAACTTTCGTTCAGTCGTTAGCGCACGCTAAAGATAGCTGTTAGCATACGCTAATCGTTTATTTTAGTGCACGTAAGGCTGTTTAGCGTACGCTATGCCGAGACCCGTCAGAGACAGTAGACTGATAGCCCGTTAACGCACGCTAATTTGGAAGAGTAGCGCGCGCTAATAACCCTTTTTTATAAATAGGACAACAACTATCTTCATTTTTCATTTTCAACCTTGGCCAAATTCCGAGTTCCTGAGATTTTCCCTCACCTCATATCACTCATACCACCTTATTAATCCAATTTCTGTAGAGCTTAGACGTTGGGGAGTCGTGATCAAACTTCCGGTGAAGAGTTTCTTCAAGACTTTCATTATTTTTCCATTTTTAAGGTATGTAAACTCTACACCAAGGTGAGGATTTCGTTCTTTGTTAAATTATGAGCTTTTCGCAGAGGTTATGGAGTTCTTTACTAGGGTCTTTACACTCATTGTAATTGTGTTGCTACCCAAAATATTATCCGGAGATAGATATTGCTGGAATGGTCGAGTAGCAAACAAAGTGCGAGAATACTTCCATGGGAAAAGTAAATAACATAAGATTTGTCGGGGTTGTTAGTCCCGGGCTTGAATGCTCTCGCGAGATATTATTAATACAAATACTTTGGAGTACAAATATTAATGTTAGAGTACAATTACAATGAGTGTAAAGACCCTAGTTATCTTAGCTATAGAGCGTGAAGATTGCCGGAAGATCCAGATATGATGCTCTGTGAGTTCTTGTAACAACGATGGTGTGCTATGATTGTGAGAAATCGACGGTCTCTCACAGTGTGTATTAGCTGTATGTCTGAGCTCCTGGGCTTGCAAGTCTCTTCGAATCGGTACTGCAGGGAGTTCTTGCCTACCGACCGTCTTCTGTATGAGAGGTGCTGAGAGAGAAATCCTGAGATAGATTCAAGAGATGAAGCCGAAAGTCTGAAAGTGTGTATGTTTGTGGATGTATTCACCAACGTAGTTGTGAACTGAGAGGAGAGAACCTTTTTCCAGTTGCTGGGAGTTCTCTATTTATAGGACTGGGCGATGCTGGGCGATCGCCTCTGCTGTATTATAATAAGCGGGCGATCGTCTTTAGCACATGGGCTGGTCTCCTTTAAAGTCCGCAGGAGTTGCTGGCAGCCAGCTGTGCGGTCCAATGAGAAGTCTGCACGCGTCCGAGTCGCTGTCACGGGCGGTCCCACCTTGTACCTTTCGGCAGGTCTGTCGGTAGGTGATAAGGTGGTGACAGGCTGTGGTCAACGATCCATGAAATACGGCGCCAGTCGCGGATCTGCACATGGGCGCTGCTTTGAGATTCAGTCTTCGTAGACTTTGACGGACGAAGGTCTCTGTTCGTGGTACAGGTCATCCTAAGTCGGGCACTAGAGTCGATCGCTAGGTGCCAAAGGTGATCGCCTTGAGAGTCGATCGCTAGATACTCGAAGGCGGACTATTAACTTCGCTTAGGCAAGTTCGCCGTAGCTCGGTTGGTTGTGGACTCAATCGCTCGACACTTATTCCGATTGCCATTGAGGCGTATAAATCGCCGCACAACAATTGCCCCCCAGCTCGCTCCGATGTTGGAAACATGGGTTGAGGTGGTTCTGCTGGCGATCGCTGAATTTTGACGAGTGACTCTGCATTTTACGGAACTGGCGATCGTCCTTGAGCTGTTTGGTTTTGAATTTGGATGACCTGGTCGGTCGCTGTAATGAGCGGGAGATGACAGCGGTTTTGGAAAAGTCTCCGGGGCACGTGTCGGGTTCCTGTTGGGGGAGACCGACGGTTATTTACGACTCCTCATCTGGCGCGTCCTTGAAAAGACGCGTACGCGGGTTTCAATGGAGCATTAATTGCGACGATTGCACTCCGACCCCTGAGATGTAGGTCACAAGTCGTCCAGGTACAAGTCTAGAGGGGGGGTGAATAGACTTGTAGAAACTCTTAAACTCTTTTTCACGAAGAGTGAGTTTCTTCAGCTGAAAGGTAGACAAATGACTTGGAGTCGTTTGTTCTTCAATATATGCGGAAGTCAGCTGATGACGAATAGAAAGCAACTAATGAAACACTTAACAATGAATGCAGCAGTTAAAGTATGATGCAATAAAACAGTAAATAACGCAGGCAATTATAGTGGTCTCAGAGGTGGGGTAATCCTCTACTAATCCACTTTTCTCCAAACCAGTTGGAGATGAATTCACTATAATTCTCAACCAGTGATAAATATTACAGTGATTCAAACCACACTACAACAGCTTCCAACCAGTGGAAATCCGTGCCGTTGTACACACTTGACTGCCTTGCACCTCTTGATCCTCGATCCTCGGATGCCTTTACAGTCTCTTACTTCAACCAGTGAAGTACCCCGTACTCAGGATTATAGACAAGAGTTTTTGTCTTCTCCAACTAAGAGCTTCTTTAAGTATGAACTTTTAGAACTGCTCTTTTCACGATGCTATTGATTGCTTTAGATTGCTTGATTGCTTTGATCGCTTGAATGTATGTTCGCACGGTAGTTGCTCACCTTCAAATCTCCGGATATATATAGGTCACGATCTCGAGCTTTTTCCTTGTAGCCGTTGCAAATCTTTTGAACAAATCCGTCCGTTGGAGGGAGACTTCATTGTTTAATCTTTACGAACGTTGCAAGGCTGGATTCCCATTATTTTATTTTATCTTCCGACCGTTGTGAAGACTTCTGCATGTGAGCGCCGAATCTTTTGAATATAAAACGATTAAAGTCTTCAAGGTGGGTCTGGATGATTTATTTAAATCATATCTCTAGCGGGAATCACTCCAATTTGTCTCTTCACGTTACATGTGACTTTCCGTAATACTTGACTTTTCAACGCATGCTGACGTTGACTTGGAGTACTTGCCGCTTCGAGTAGCCGATATGCGCCTAACATCTCCGGCAGCATGTCCTCTCTACTGCTTCACTGCTTGTGACTTATCCGATCAGTGACTTCCCGAGGTACTGGTCATGCACTGTCAAACTTCTCGATAAAATTTGTTGACGAGCTACTCCGATCGGACTCCTACCGATCCTCTCTGATGGACTTAGCTGTACTTGGTACTTAACCGATTTTCAGCCTAACTAATTTTTAGACTACAGAAGATACTCATTTGGTTCTTCTTTACATTTTGCCAAGTTTTATACTTAACATATTTAGCCTATGGAAGATACTCATTTGGTTCTTCCTTACATTTTTGCCAAGTAATAAACATTTGATTTTATATTAATGACATCATCAAAATCTAACAAGTATTCCTAACAAATTCCCCCTATTTTGATGATGGCAAAACTTTAAACAAGTAATCAAATGACCAAGTCTGCACTTAAGTGCAAGACACAAACTAAAATCAGTCTAATATTGAGACAACTGGAAATTGTCATTCAACAGACTGTTATAAAACTTTTCTGACTTGATTATGATTGAAATTTACAAGAAAGTTTTTACAGGTACAGAAAATAAAATTACAAGAATAAAGTCATCTGCCTCTTCCTCTGTCTCTGCGAATAGGCTGTTTGGCAGGCCTGAATGGTTTAGCTCCAATTGGTATTATCTTGACTGGAGCAAGACCATATTTCCTCTTTACAACAAGAGCTGCAAAGTCTTGTTCTTGTTGTGATGTAAATCTATTCTCAAGACATAACTGCTTGATTTCTCTTTGAAGCTCTAGCTCATTTAGCTCATTGTCCAGACGGGTCGGCGCTTCCTCTGCTCTGAATGAGGGAATCATAGGATAAGCGTTTTGTTCCTTAGCCTTCTTCTTCAGAATGGTCCAGAGTTTTGGGTAAGCTTCTTCCATGAAATTGATGAAGATCTGCTGTGGGGAGAGATTATCATCCTGGAGTAATTCCCAGACGTAATAATCTCTGATGAATTTCTTCTTTGCAGTTCCCCACATGGGCAGGGCTTCATATGGAATAAAGTCCTCAACATACCACAGCTCCTTTCCTTCCCATTCTAGAGTAGGCCCAAAACCTCCTCTAGTCCTCCTTCTCTTTCCTTCAGGCTGGTCAGCCTGGTCATCTGGATCCGCAGCTCCCTTCCTCTTCAGACTTGAGGGTCCTTCAATTTGAAGAACATCTTGCTTCTTCTTTGATCTTATCTCCGCCCTTATCTCTCCTTGATTACTTCCTTCCCCCTGAACTCTCTCTTTCCCCTTTTTGCCAGCATCAACAAGGGTTGTTAATTGCTGCTCCATTTTGCTCATCCAATCAGACATGCCAAATGGCATTCTGTTATTGGTAGGGGGAGGGGGCTGAGGAATCTCTCTCTGCAGTAGAGTGTCGATCTTGGCATTGATTGATTGAAGGTCAAGAGTGACCTGAGACGTTAGCAGCTCTCCAATTGTATCTTTGACGATTTGCCTGATCAGCTCAGTCATGGTAGGAGATATCTGAGTTGATGGAGAGTGCTCTCCTGAGCCTTCTGCAAAGGAACCACTAGACTGCAAATCTCTGTCTGCAGCTGGTAGTTCAGAGGGGGTTTTCACCGGGGTCCCTGACCTGGAGTCTTCAGCTAGCTCTGCGTCTAGGCTGGTGTACCGGGCAGGTACCACAGTCCTATCTGCAGCTTCGTGAATAGGCTCTGGCTCCGGCTCTGGCTCCTTTTCTTCTTCTTTCTCTTCCTCTTTCTCTTCCTCTTTCTCCTCCTCTTTCTATTCTTCTGTCTTTTCTCCAGAATTTTCTTTTCCTTCCTCCTCATCTTTTTCCTTTTCATTTTCTTTTTCGGCTCCTGCATCTCCTCCATCATCACCATCATTATCATCATCATTATCATCATCATTATCATCATCATTGTTATCATCATCCTTCTCCTCTTCTTCTCCTTCATCATCATCATCCTTTTCTTCTTCTACCTCTTCTCCTTCTTCTTCTTCTTCTTCATCAGCCAACTCTTCTGTTTTCTCAATTTCTTCTGACTGTTTTTCAACTAGAGTGTTTTCTTCTGTTTTTCTCTCTTCCTGCTTTTCTTCTTCTTCTTCAAAAACCAAATCAACAACTTCATTATTTCCTTCTCCATCTACTTCCTCAATTCTAATCTCCTTTTCAACTTCCTCCTCCTCATCTTCTCCAAAAGAACCATCAAAAATGCTAAGCATGATAGAATGGATAAATTGGTCCATGTTTGTTTTAAAATGGGACATGAACCAATTATCCTGGAGGATTAATACTAAGTCTGATTCTTTGCAAAAGTGAATCAGAACCTCCTCAGTGGCTTGGGGATATTCCCAACCACTAGTTGCAATGTAGGTTTGAAGGTTTGAAAATGTCAGAGTTTTGAAAAACTTCCACTCTTCAAAAATATGTACAAAAGAGTGTTTTAATGCTTGTGGCTTAACAAGCTGGAGTTGTTCAATTGAAAGGTTGAAAGTATTGTTTTCTAACAGTTAAAGGTATAATCGGCCTGTGGATAGAAATTATGAGACTCGCTTCTTCTTCATCTGAGATGTAGGTCGGGGGTGAGAACAGTACAATCCGAAGTCTCAAGGGTGCCCAGTGCAGTGTGTCTTCGGATGAGTTGGTGATCGGACCGAGGGCCGCAAGGTGTTCGGGATCGCTCCCTCACTAAATTGCAGTTTCCTTGGCCTCTTGGGAGAGGGTTCTGGTGATGACTGCAGAATAGAAGGTCCTTCAGGGGCTGGTCCCCTTCTCTTAAATCTGACTGCAATGGGTGTGTCGTCGGACTCGGTGTCGGACTCGACTGCAGTTGGGATATCAGCTGCAGGTCTGTCCGACTCTCCTGATGAGTAGTATCTCGGATATGTCCTTGTGTCCGGCAGCTCCTTCAGCAACTGAGCTGCTCTCCCAGTGCCTCCGACTTTCTTCACCTTCTCGTGGTCCATATGACCAAGCCTTTTATTGGGGTGGAAGGGATCAGTGTTTCCCTTTGCCACACCAGTCTTCTCCAAAAACCAACTGAGATGCGTTCCAAACGCTAGCTTTGTCTTGAATCTCTTCTCATCGTCAAGCCACTCGACCTTGTTGACCTCTCGCACGAGTTGCCTGAAGATGTAGTCAGCCCAGTCAACTTCTTCTTCCTGAATCAGTGCTCCCAGCACCATAAACTTCGATGACGACAGTTGATCATAACTGCCGGCCATCCCCATTATTATTTTGTTGGTAATGTCCAACGCAAAACGGTAAATCCTCTTGAGTTCACTCCTCTTGGCTGTGAATTTCGCTTTTCCGGATATTTTCCACCTTAATCTTTTTCCGTGTTTCACATGGATTGCTTGAGAGCTTCGACTGCTAAACCACAGTGCTTCATTCCGAAGACAGTACGGATCGTCTCTCGAGATATGTTGACTGGTATTCCGCCAACTGTGCTATGAATTCCATCTTGAATCAGATAAGCTTCGCGATAGAACTCGACGACATCCTCTTTGAACAGGTGTTGCGGGTTGATGTCTAGAAATGGGTAGATCCCATTAAGCTTCATTGCGCGAATCAGATTAAACATGTCGTAGTCCTCCAGATTGGCTTCCAATAAGCCTTCAAAGTCGACAACCAACGAGAAAATGATCTGGTCTTTCACCGCCTTCAAATTAACTCCTTCGAAAGATGCCATTTCTGCAAATAGAAGATTTTAGCGTATTTTGTGTTCAAAAAAATTTTTGCTCTGAAAAATCTAGGGTTTCTGTAAGCGTAAAGAGTAAAGTGAAAGGTCTTCTTACCATATAAAGAAGATGAAAAGACGTTTGTATTAATTTATTATATATTTGAATTGGTGGTACGCCTTTTGATATTCTTTTGAATTTTAAATTTGAATCGGTGGCCCATTTTAAAATTTGACGGTTGATTCTGATTGGCCACCGTGGAGGTTGATTTAATAGGCGATTGAAGCGTGTATTAAAATTGCCACTTGGCTTATAAAAATGTATATTTAAATGTCAGTTGTTATCCAAAGTTAATATAATAATATCATAAATATGGCAGATAATAATTAAATATTCAGAGGTTAGTTTAGAAAACTTAGCTGGTCTGATTTGTTGACTGTTGACCGCTCTGCAACAGGTGAGTTGACTTCTCGCCTGGTATTCTGATCAGCTAGGTTCCTTTGTTCGTCCTTCATCTTCTCGCCTGCATCAGCTAGGATCTGATTCTTCAGCTGGGGTCCGTCCTTCCTATGAAATGTTTTAACTTGCTTCAGTACTAGATTCCCAATCTAGTAATCCAAGGTCTCTGCTCAGCTCCAGAAATCTTTCTTCTGGCAAGGGTTTAGTGAAGATGTCAGCTATCTGGTAGTCTGTGCTGACTCTTTCAACTCTAACCCTTTTGTTAAGCACATGGTCTCTAATGAAATGGTGCTTAACATCAATGTGCTTCGTCCTTGAATGCAAAACCGGATTGTTGGTTATTGCAATAGCACTATTGTTGTCACACCGATAGAACTTCATTTGCAATGATATTATAATCCCTTAACCGTTGTCGATCCATAAAATCTGTGCACAACAGCTACTGCAGCTAGGCATTCGACTCAGTAGTGGAGATAGAGTTAGAAACTCCGCTTCTTGCTAAACCAGATATCACCGTTCCTAAGAATTGACACGTTCCACTAGTGCTCTTCCCGTTGATTTTGCATCCCGCGAAATCCGCATCCGAGTATCCCGACACCGGGTTATCATCCTTGGGATACCATAGTCCAACATTAATTGTAGACTTAAGGTATTTTATTATCCTCTTGCCGCATCTAGGTGTGATTGCTTCGGCTTGATGGAATCTTGCACAAACTCCAACGGCATATGATATGTCCGGCTCGCTTGCGTGAGGTACAAAAGAGATCCAATGAGTCCTCTCAGTAGTGGGTTGAGTCCACCGATATGCCCGCCTGCCTCGTGCATCCGGTGAGTACTTGTGCCCATTGGAATTCTTGCGGGCTTGGCTGATTCCATTCCATATCTCTTGATAAGATCTCTGGTATACTTTGCTTGGTTGATGAAAATTCCTTTTTCCATCTTCTTAACTTGTAGTCCGAGAAAGAAGTTAAGCTTTCCCATCATACTCATCTCAAATTCTCCTTGCATGAGGTTGGAGAATTTCTCGCATAGCTCTGGATTGGTTGATCCGAATATGATGTCATCTACATAAATCTGGACTATTAATATGTGGCCTTCGTGCTCCACTCTGAATAGGGTCTTGTCCACCTTCCCTTTGCAAAATCCATTTTTCTCAAGAAACACAGACAGTGTTTCATACCATGCTCTTGGTGCTTGCTTAAGTCCATACAGAGCCTTCAACAGCTTATAAACTTTGTCTCCTTTGACAAAACCTGGGGGTTGCTCTACATAGACTTCTTCTTCTAGGATTCCGTTCAGAAAAGCACTCTTTACATCCATCTGATATACTTCAAAGTCCTTAAATGCAGCATATGCGAGGAATAGTCTGATGGCCTCTAATCTTGCAATAGGTGCATAGGTTTCATCAAAATCTATTCCCTCACACTGTGCATAGCCTTTTGCTACGAGTCTGGCCTTATTCCTAACAACAGCTCCGTCTTCATCACTCTTGTTTTTATACACCCATTTGGTGCCAATAACCTTCTTGTGATCAGGTCTGTCTGTTAGTTCCCAAACTTTGTTTCTTTCCATCTGTTCCAATTCCTCTTGCATGGCATTAATCCATGAATAATCTTCCAAGGCTTGTTCTGTGGTTTTAGGTTTAATTTGTGACATAAAACATGAGAACATCGCCATTCCTGCTGGTAGGGTTGACTGTCTCGTCTTAACTCCATCAGTCAACTTTCCGATTATTTGCTGGATTGGGTGATCCTAGAGCCATTTGGGGATATCGTCCTCTTCTGGGTTTGTTCCCCCTGTTGGGTTGCCCTGGTGGTTATCTGCCTCAGCTGGGTTCTGGTCTGCAACTGGATCAGCTACCGTCTTGTCATCTGCAGGTTGGTTCTGATCTGCAGATGAGTCTTTTTCAGCTACGGCTGGGTCTTCTTCAGCGGCCACTGGATCAGATAGGTTTGGTGATCCTGTCTGATCTGCAGTTGGGTCTTCAGCGGCTGCAGTTGGGTCATCAGGCTGGTCTGCAGGTGAGTCCACCATTCCAGTATCATGAACAATGACTTCTTCAAGGGTTGCTGACTTGAGCTTGTTTTCAATTAGCTCAACTTGTTTCCTGTACTCAACGGTAGATTCATCAAAAACAACATGGGGTGTTTCCTCCACAACTAAGGTTCTTTTATTAAAAACTCTATATGCCTTGCTTCTTTGGGAATATCCCATAAAGAGACCGTCATCGCTTTAGCATCAAAGGCATTTAGTTGTGTTTTACCATTGTTGTGGATGAAACACTTACAACCAAAAACATGAAAGTAAGCAACAAGAGGAGTTCTATTATTCCAAACCTCATAGGAGTTTTGCCATGTCTCCCTACTATCATACTCTGCTCGGGTGTGACAGTGTGTTGATGACTTTCACCCGTAACCTTTGGGTAGGTCCGCTTCGCAATCATGGACCTAGCCGCTTCCTTCGTGGTTCTGTTCCTTCTTTCAAGAACACCATTCTGGGGCGTCTGGCCGCAGAGCTCATCTTTGGATCCCATTCTCGATCAGCTGTAATCGCTATCGCCTTGTTGAGAAACTCTCCTCCTCTATCCGATCCGATCTTGATTATGGAAAGAGATTTCTCATTCGATCCTTCTCAGCCTCGTAACTTGGTCAAGGTTTCACTTTTCTTGTATAGGAAGATAATCCAAGTGTACCTTGAATAATCATCTACTATTACAAGTGCATGCTTCCGCTCAAAGTCCTTGGCTTGATAGGACCAAATAGATCCATGTGGAGTAGATCTAAGATCCTTGTTGTGAGCGTTGTAGTCGAACTGGTTCAACGATGCCTTGGTCCGCTTTCCTTTCGACATGCATCACAAAGTGCTTCCTTCTTGAATGCTTCATTTGGAAGTCCTCCACCACCTTCCGAGAACTAAACTTGTTGATGGCTTTGAAGTTCGTGTGACATAGTCTTTTGTGCCACACCATCCATTCTCGCCTCTGTCTTGGATAGAAAATAGGAGTTAGGTGTTCTGTGTTCCAATCAATCATGTAGACATCTCTTCTTCAAACCTTGTAGCTTTATTTCTCCAGATAAGATGTCTATCACCATACACTTCAAGATGGTGAAGACTACTAGGTTCTTCTCGTCACGTAATCGGCTTATGCTCGGAGGTTGTACTTAAGCCCTTTGACATAATGGACTTTGGATATCACAATGTTTCCTGCGGCCTCTCCAAAGCCTTTTGTCTGTCCCTCTAGAGCTATCTCCAAAGGTTACATCGGACCTCTTTCTTTGATGTATTTGACAAGATCTTCTTGTTCCCGGGCCATATGCCTCGAGCATCCAGAGTCTACAAACCATTCTTCATCTCCAAAATTTGAGCTTGTGGAGATGTGGTTGTAGTCCTTCCACCTTTTCTGCAATTAGACAAGCAGAGATTTAGGTACCCAAATTTGTGTGGGTCCTTTGGGGTTAGCTGGTTTCCTGGAGAATTGATTTCTCCTTGGATTATAGAAATTGTTATTATTATTATTATAATCCTCATAAGGTGTCTGTGGTCGAGGTCTGAATCTCCTGGTTGGATTGTATACCGGATATTCCTCAAAATTTTGATAGTGTGGGCCATTTCTAAATCTAGGCTGAGACCATTTATTAAATCTTTGTGGTCTCCACACTTGTTCATTTTGGTAATTAGGATAACCTTGAGGTTTCCATCTGCCCCTCCCATTATGAAATCTGTTTTTAGGGAGTTGTTGGTAATAGTGGGCATGTTGTCTGGGCTGCTGCTTTTGCCTGGGCCACTGCCTAGTCGCCTGTCTAGGTGGCTGTTTGGTGTAACCTGACTGCAGCCTAGACATTTGACTTGGCTGTTGCCTATTTTTGAATATCGGCTTATATACAGGCTCAGCAGTCGAGACAATTGTTTCTCCCTTGATAAACTTGGTTTCAGAACTAGAGGGAGTGTGAGAATCATATCCAAGGCCTGATTTGGTGTATAGTGACCTTTTATAAGTACACAATTCTCCCAGAGTTGAAGACGCCTTCAGGGAGGTTATTTCCTGCGCCTGAGTTTTATTTATCTGAGCCAGCTTAGTAAACTCGGCTTTGGCATGAGCAAGTGCAGCTGATTTTTCTTTAAGTAAAATGGTTAGTCGATCTATCTCAGCTGTATTGACATTTGCCTGGTTTTTAAAGTCAGTTGTAGTTATCTCAACCTTATTCAAATCTAGGCTGAGTTTTTCAAAATCATTTTTCAGCTGCCTATTCTCATCTTGCAGCTGAGTCTTTTCTGCTGATACAGCTTGGTGTGCAGATTTGAGTGTTTCAAAATCTTTAAATAACTGATTTACCGATTCATGTAGATCCATATCTTGTGACATGGCTGAGCTATTATTTGAACCGGTGGGTTTAGAAGTTACCTCTTCATCGCCTAGGTTTGCCATCAGCATCATACTCCTCATCTTCATCGTAAAAGAATCTACGCTTGATTCGACATGCTCCCCGGTCTTCTCCGATGAGGGCCTTTCTTCTATCTTCTTTTCGCCCACCTCCTTCTTGGTTTCGTCCTTCTTGAGCTCGTGATACCCATTTGGATGTGTCCTATTTTGTGACAATTGTAGCATTCTACTTTCCAGCCTTCCAAATTTCCGGTTCCTTCTTGATTCTCCTTATAATTTTTCTTATATTTGGAGTAGTTCTTTCGAAATTGCTGAACCTTTGCATTATAAACGCCATTTCTTCCTCAAAATCTAGTGGATTTGGAGGTTTCACATCGAATAGGCTCTTGGCAGGGGACTCGTGCAAATGCGATTCCCTTCTCTCGCAGCTCGCTGAGGATGAACTTGGAAGCTCGAACTCATAAGCCTTCGATCGAGAACACTCTCCGAATCTTTATCTTGTTCAGGTCCTTGGACTCTCTCATGGCCACGGCCTTCATGCTCCATTCGGGGTTGAGAGATCTGAGAACCTTCAGTGCCATTTCCCTGTTGCCATAGGTTTTGCCGAGGGAGTTGATCTCATTGATAATCTCAGTGAACCTTGTGTCCACTTGGTCTATGGATTCACCATTCTTCATTTTAAAGTTGTCAAATTTTTGGATAGCAATTGACAGCTTGTTTTCCTTGATCAGCTCCGTTCCTTCACACATTAGGGCTAATGTGTCCCAGATTTCTTTGGCATTCTTACAGTTCTTGATCTTGACCATGGTGGATTTGTTAAGAGTTTGATATAACACATCTCTGGCCCGGTTATCAAGATTGGTCAGCTTTCTTTCTTCGGGAGTCAGCTCTGTCCTCTTCTTAGGAATCTTCTCTGGCCTCCCTGTTGCGATCTCCTCTGCTGTGTTGTCCTTCTCAAAGATGAATGGACCGTCTTCGATGATGCACCACATGTCGTCATGAATCGAAGATAAGTGTGCCTGCATCCTTATCTTCCATAGATCATACTCGTCAACTGAAAACACAGGGAGTCTAGAGTGCATGTGTTCCATTATAACGTGAGAGTAAAGATATATATCTGATATAGATCTGGTTCGTGAAATAAATGAACCAACCTCTCCGATACCACTTGTAGGTCACAAGTCGTCCAGGTACAAGTCTAGAGGGGGGGTGAATAGACTTGTAGAAACTCTTAAACTCTTTTTCACGAAGAGTGAGTTTCTTCAGCTGAAAGGTAGATAAATGACTTGGAGTCGTTTGTTCTTCAATATATGCGAAAGTCAGCTGATGACGAATAGAAAGCAACTAATGAAACACTTAACAATGAATGCACGAGTTAAAGTATGATGCAATAAAATAGTAAATAACGCAGGCAATTATAGTGGTCTCAGAGGTGGGGTAATCCTCTACTAATCCACTTTTCTCCAAACTAGTTGGAGATGAATTCACTATAATTCTCAACCAGTGATAAATATTACAGTGATTCAAACCACACTACAACAGCTTCCAACCAGTGGAAATCCGTGCCGTTGTACACACTTGACTGCCTTGCACCTCTTGATCCTCGATCCTCGGATGCCTTTACAGTCTCTTACTTCAACCAGTGAAGTACCCCGTACTCAAGATTATAGACAAGAGTTTTTGTCTTCTCCAACTAAGAGCTTCTTTAAGTATGAACTTTTAGAACTGCTCTTTTCACGATGCTATTGATTGCTTTAGATTGCTTGATTGCTTTGATCGCTTGAATGTATGTTCGCACCGGTAGTTGCTCAGATTCAAATCTCCGGATATATATAGGTCACGATCTCTGAGCTTTTTCCTTGTAGCCGTTGCAAATCTTTTGAACAAATCCGTCCGTTGGAGGGAGACTTCATTGTTTAATCTTTCTGAACGTTGCAAGGCTGGATTCCCATTATTTTATTTTATCTTCCGACCGTTGTGAAGACTTCTGCATGTGAGCGCCGAATCTTTTGAATATAAAACGATTAAAGTCTTCAAGGTGGGTCTGGATGATTTATTTAAATCATATCTCTAGCGGGAATCACTCCAATTTGTCTCTTCACGTTGCATGTGACTTTCCGTAATACTTGACTTTTCAACGCATGCTGACGTTGACTTGGAGTACTTGGCTGCCTTCGAGTAGGCTGATATGCAGCTAACATCTCTGCAGACAGGTCCTCTCACTGCTCACCTGTTGTGACTTATCCGATCGTGACTTCCCGAGGTACCTTGCCGTGATCTGGTCAAACTTCTCTGATAAAATTTGTTGACCAGAGCTACTCTGACTGGACTCGGCTGATCCTCTCTGATGGACTTAGCTGTACTTGGTACTTAACCGATTTTCAGCCTAACTAATTTTTAGACTACAGAAGATACTCATTTGGTTATTCTTTACATTTTTCCAAGTTTTATACTTAACATATTTGGCCTATGGAAGATACTCATTTGGTTCTTCCTTACATTTTTGCCAAGTAATAAACATTTGATTTTATATTAATGACATCATCAAAATCTAACAAGTATTCCTAACATGAGATTCCCCTTAATTGCACAGAAGTCCCTGCCATCTCCTATAAAAAGGCGCTGGGTTGCAGTGTTAAGACACTTACGTGCTTTTATCGGAGAAGAAGAATATTGCAAAGACTCTGAAGATTCAACTGCCAATCGTCGATTGATTCAATCCTTGGTAACAAAACCTTTCTTTTCTCCTATTCTTTTCGAAAATGTCTGGAACATCTTCATCGCACGGAATGGGCACCACCTCCGCCGCCGGGGCTTCGACAGCCCGGGGAGGATCCTTCGCAGAATTCCATTTGGAGACGGCCGCTGAGGCTATCCACACCGGTAATGACGCGGAAGTCGAGGCGCTATTCAACGAAGCTGATGTTGCCAGGGAGGCGGCGATTGAGCACAGACGCTCGCAGATGGAGAGAGATTCGGCGGTGAGGGCCTACTAGGAGCAGCATAGTGCCTTTGTCCACGCCTATGTGGCCTTTGCTGAGATTATGGAGAGGTTGGATGGTCCGTCTCCTAAATTCGATTACCGAGAGTACTCGATCGCTCATCCTTATCAACCTCCTAAGCGATCGCTTTTTCGGGCTACGCAGCGATCTACATGGTCCCTTGGCCATATAAGGAGCTCGGCGACCAGGAAGGACCTGGCCGTCTGGATGACGAGGTATCATGTCCCTTCAGACGTGGATCTTTTTGCACTGGCCGAGAATAAACGGGCCGATCAGCCTCCGGAGGGCATGGTCGCCGTGAACGAAGCAACCATGGAGGCCGGGCTGCGGTTCCCTTTGTATTTTTCTGTCTCCCATTTGCTGGCGGCTTGGAACGTGGCGCTGCCCCAGTTGACGCCGAATGCCTGGCTCCAGATCATTTGTGCTCTCACCTTGTTCGGCGGTCACCGACTGTACCGCCTCCCTTCGCCGTTAGAGATGAACCATTTGTTCAAGTTGACGGATCAGAAAGGGTCGGTCGGAGGCTATCACATTCAAGGCCGATCCGGTCGGGTGATCCTCGGAGTCCCGAACAAGGTGCGGGGCGACCCGGCGAAGTGGTTCTGAGTCGGCAGTTCATGGAAGGCATTGGCGAGCAACAATCCCACGGACGAGCTGAATATTCCTACTATCTTTTGGGAGAGGAATCCGGGTAAGGGTTCTGGCTCTCTCTTTGTTCGGATATGTTCTGAACTGATCTAATTTGGTTTCTTTTTTGCAGGTTTCCATATTCCGACGATCGACGAGCTTCCTTTCGATTTTCTGGTCGTCTGGGAGCGGATACGAAGTCTGTCGGACGACGACTTAGACGCTCGCCGGATTAACAAGGAGGACTGTCTGCTCGGCTATTCTGTTTCCCACGACATCTCTCGGTCTCAGGTATGGTTTATGCGATCTCCAATTGCTTGGCGATCGTCCTGCTTGGAGAGTGTCTGACCGTTTGTTTGATTGCTCTTTATTGCAGAGGTCCGCTTTCCTCGTTTCTTGGAGCCTCCAGCGGAGATAGCCATGTCGAACCCCGAAGTTCTGAGCCATCTTCGCAAGAAGATGTCATCTCGGGTTCCTCCAGTAGCACTACCTCTTGCTCTGGAGGTGAGGCCTCCTGTAGAGCCGATCATAGCGGAGGAGGAAACTCGGGAGGAGGGGCTCCGGACGAACCGCAAGCGGCAGAGGTCGGGAGATCCTCCAGTTTCTGCCCCTGCTAGCGAGGTGCCGATCGCCGCGCCTAGGATCACCGCGGTCCCCCCGGTGGATGAGCCTACGCCCTCTGCGGCTTTCTTGAGAGAGTTGGCGATCGCCGAGGCAGAGACCCCTTGCGGGAAACCATACTTTGGTCGCGACCCCGAGAGAGCCGAGAGGTATACTTTGCTAGTTTGTTGAGTTTTGTCACTTGCGTGGGAGATGCGCTAACTTTTTGTTGTTTGATGCAGGATCCGTAGCACTAACCCATCTTGCCCGCCGATGGTGCTGGATTTCCTCGCGAGTCGATCTCCTCGCGCGGCCTGCGATGTCCCATTGTATGTCAACTGGGCCGTTTCTGCTTTGCCGAAGGCCTGGACGACGGACTTAGATGCGATCGCACGCCAGCGATCCGGGAATACAATGCAAGCTGCTTACGCTCTCTCTCTCCAGGCAGCGACGATGGCTGCCCAGGCTGTGCAGGAATTCGAGGGGCGCCCTTTTACTACTCGCCTGCAGGCGGATCTCGAGGGGGCTCGGAAAGAGAACGCCGAGTTTGCCGACAGGATCGTGGCTATGGAGAAGGACTCCCTGGAAGCAGCTAAGCGGGCGAGTCATGACCTTGAGCTGATGGGAGAGAATTATGAACGAGCTCGGGTTGCGGTCGATCGATTTCGGGACCAGATGATAGATGCCGACGGTTGCACGCGGCCGTTGAGAAGGAGGCCGATCAACTGAAGGTGACTGTTGCTCGGCTGACTAGCGAGCTGGCGGCATCGAGGTGAGAGACGGTATCTAAGGAGGCCGAGCTTCAAGGTGCGCAACAGGCAATGACGGATCTGAAAGGGAGGCTGGAGGAGACCGAGGCCGATCCCTTTCTCAACGTGGAGTTCGTCAGCGAATTCGCCTATTACATGGCGTTTGCTGATTCGCTCCGTGCTGCTAAGAAGGGAGGGCTGGAGGTCGGTCCTCTAGCCGAAAACTTCAAGGCGTATGCGTTGGCGCATCCCCTCCATCCTTCTTTCTCTGTGCCGGTCTTGGATCTCACCGAAACTAGTGTAGACCTGAGCTGGTATCCAACTCTGGCAAACTTTGTTCGTCCTGACGCTCCGGAGGACGGGGAGGCAGCTCCGGAATCTGGCGAAGGGTCGCGGGCCGATCCGGTGATTGAAGGCGAAGGCCAGGCAGGGGCCTGAGGCTCTACGTCCTTATTTTGTTTTAGCTTTTGCCTTGTAATTTATGTAGATTTCCTTTGTAGTACTTAGGCCTTCGGGCGACCGTGTATGTACTCTTATACTTCAAGTAATGAAATGAATGTTTGTTTCTTCGATTTATCACTTGAATGATTGCTCTTCTGAGTCTTTGTGTGACTTTGTACAAATGTGTGAGGAGAGATTGTTGCATGTATAGCTCCAAGTGAAATTGATAAACTCAAATAGATAACTTTTACAACAAATTCGATCGCTGCACAAACATTTAAAAAATGCCGATCTCCATATGTAATTGAATAGGGACGATCGTCGTATATATAGCTCCGCCCTTCCCCCTTGTTTTTGTTCACTTAGTGAAAGTAGGGGACGAAAATAAATCGTTTCAATTTTGCAGATTCCTCGAGGAAGGCCGTCCATCTCGGTCTTGAGCAACCGTGCACGATCGTGGAGTTCGATGGACCGACCCCCACAACCGTGTCTTTTGCGCGAGCGACATTCCGTCTAATGGCTAAGTTCTCACGACTCACTTAATTGGTAGGGTCCTCCATAGGCTGCGCCTCACCTCGTATTTAAACGAAGGGTGTGCGGTCTTGGCCTGGAGGATTCCTCGCGCGGGGCGTTGTCGGATTAATCGACTCTACGTCCGCGGCTTGTTAGCTCTTTTTCTACCTCGGGCCACCATTAAGATGGTGACCCTCGACGGTATACGTTGAGATGGGGGGAGGGACACGTCGCATTGTCCGTGAAGGATCCACCATGTTAAGTGATGGACCTTAGAGGGTGGGCGAACGTGTCCACATATCTGTTTTGGAGGGCCCTCAGACTACGTCGGCCTCGCATTTAAACGAAGGTCGGGCGATCGTGGCCCAAAGGGACCTTGCACAGGCATAGAGAACGGTTTCATCGTCCTCCACGACCATGTCGACACTGTTATACCTCGGACCATCAAGTCAGATGACGATCCTCGATGGTATACGTTGTGTAAGCTGAGGAGATCGCCTGCCTAGGTTCTTCATGTAGGTGATGAACTTTAGAGGGCGAGCGAGTAATCCTCTGATTTGTTTTGGAGAGTCCTTCGGCTATGCCCGCCTCGTATTTAAAAAAAAGGCGAGCAATCAAAGCCCAAAGGAACCTTGCATGGACGGATCGTCGGTTTCATCGATTTTTGCGACCATAGCGGCACTTTTCTACCTCGGACCATCATGTCAGATGATGATCCTCGACGGTATACGTTGTGCTAGGAGAGGCGATCGCTGCCTAGGTCCATCATGCTGATGACGAACTTTAGAGGGCGAGCGAGTCATCCTCTTTTTCGAGGTGTTTGCTCAGGGAGTAGCCTTTGATTTGACGAGGCGGGAATCGGGGAGAGACTTCCGAAGTTCCCTTCTCTTGATTGAAGCAGGTAGATACGGTCGCCGAGATTGATCGTGGGGTCGGCTCGTATGAGCTTTCCGTCCTGTTCGCGTTCGACTCGGGCGACCGTGTTGGGAGATTGAAGGGGCTCCGGCTAAGCCAATAAGCTGTCCAATTTGCCCTCCTCAAACAATCTCCAGAGTTGTCTGAGGAGGTCGCATAATTGGTTGGTGTTGTGGCCGGGACTCTTGTGGTAGGCACAATATTGATTGTGGTCCAGATGACCGTGGTCCCTTATAGCCTTTGGCTTGTTTAGCGGTTCGCGCCCCTTGATGGCGTAAAAAATGTGGGCCGGAGTTCGGTTAAACTTGCAGAGGAGATGGGTTTCCACATCCTCGAAGGCCTTGAGATCTCCGGGTGGCTTGGCGACCGCCTTTTTAGTTTTGGCGATCGCCGTCTTTCGGACAGGAGGTGGCGTTCCCTCGCCTAGGCGGAGGGTGAGTAGCCTTTGCCTGGCCAGAAAGTCGGCAGCCTTAGCGCGGAAGATCGCGTAGGTTGGAGGGATGTCCTTCGTGAGATGCCTAAACATGGGTGAATGACCATAGAATCCCCCCAGGACCGAGTAGAGAGCGAGCTCGTCACTGTTGGGCTCGCCGGTGAGGATGATTTCATCCACCTGATCGATGTAATTTGCGTCGGATTCGTCTTCTCCCTGCCTGATTTTCATCATGCGGTGGGGGCCTTCGGGTCTGGCGACCTTGGCGGCGAAGTATGACGTGAAGTCACTTGCCAGTTTCTCAAAGGAGATAATCGATCGCGGTGGTAGTGAGATGTACCACCTATGGGCCAGCTCGCCCAAGGTTAACGGAAAGATTCGGCACTTGGTCGCATCTGATGCCCCACACCCGGTCATGTAGATCCGGAACTTGCTTATGTGGGTCTCGGGGTCCGATCTCCCTTCATATAGAGGTGTTTTGGTAGGAGCGATCCTTGGTTGCACGGGGTCAAGCTCGATGTGGACCGCGAGTGGCTCGGTCGGTCCGATGATCTTTCTACTGGTGCTTGCCCCAGTATCCAGGAGCGCTTTCATCTCGTCGAGCTGGCGTTGCATAGTGGCCATCGCCGCGGCCTAGCTGCTTGCGGCTAGGCGCTCGGAGCGGGAGCCGAGGCGATCAATGCGACCACAGTGTTCAAAGCAGGAGCGGGCGGCTTTGTATTGGTGGGAGTTGGGTAGGCCGAACTCCTGGTGACGGACTCGGATTCCATCGTTTCGTGGTTGGGACCAGAATGCCCTGGTCGCCATGATGGTTCGCTTCCCAAGCGACTGAATACGGAACCGTCTGGCCTTGCGAGAGCCTTTTCTCGCGAATCAGAGCTTTCTGACGATGGCTCGCCCAGTAACCCCCTGAACTTCCATTTGCCTACGCGGCGGATGGCCGAGGGAGTTATAGCAGGCGTCGCGCATGATCTCCGTCGCTCCTTCAGGATGGCCATAGCCTCCTCGATCTGTTCCTCAGTTTGGAACTGGTCGAGCGAAAGGTTGGGGCCGTCCCTCAGGTGCGGGATCGAGAGACTCGTGTCGCCTCAATTACCCTCTATCGTCGGCTGGGGCTCGGATCTAGCCGGGATATGATGTCCGGCGGTTCGGAGAGTGGCTCTCTTCGATGTGGTGGCAGGCGTCATGATTCTGAAGGTTTTTCTTTGAAGCGCAGTGAGTGTCACTTCAAGTATATGCCCGAGAACAGTGAGTGTTCTTCCGGACGGTAGGAATAAAAATGAAGGCTAAAATGCCCTTCCTCTAGCGCCAATTGTTGCTACCCAAAATATTATCCGGAGATAGATATTGCTGGAATGGTCGAGTAGCAAACAAAGTGCGAGAACACTTCCGTGGGAAAAGTAAATAACACAAGATTTTCCGGGGTTGTTAGTCCCGGGCTTGAATGCTCTCACGAGATATTATTAATACAAATACTTTGGAGTATAAATATTAATGTTAGAGTACAATTACAATGAGTGTAAAGACCCTAGTTATCTTAGCTATAGAGCGTGAAGATTGCCGGAAGATCCAGATATGATGCTTTGTGAGTTCTTGTAACAACGATGGTGTGCTATGACTGTGAGAAATCGACGATCTCTCACAGTGTGTATTAGCTGTATGTCTGAGCTCCTGGGATTACAAGTCTCTTCGAATCGGTACTGCAGGGAGTTCTTGCCTCTGCCGACCGTCTTCTGGATGAGAGGTGCTGAGAGAGAAATCCTGGGATAGATTCAAGAGATGAAGCCAAGAGTCTGAAAGTGTGTACGTTTGTGGATGTATTCGCCAACGTAGTTGTGAACTGAGAGGAGAGAACCTTTTTCCAGTTGCTGGGAGTTCTCTATTTATAGGACTGGGAGATGCTGGGCGATCTCCTCTGCTGTATTATAATAAGCGGGCGATCGTCTTTAGCACATGGGCTGGTCTCCTTTAAAGTCCGCAGGAGTTGCTGGCAGCCAGCTGTGCGGTCCAATGAGAAGTCTGCACGCGTCCAAGTCGCTGTCACGGGCGGTTCCACCTTGTACCTTTCGGCGGGTCTGTCGGTAGGTGATAAGATGGTGACAAGCTGTGGTCAACGATCCATGAAATGCAGCGCCTGTCGCGGATCTGCACATGGGCGCTGCTTTGAGATCCAGTCTTCGTAGACTTTGATGAACGAAGGTCTCTGTTCGTGGTACAGGACAGTCGTCCTAATTCGGGCACTGGAGTCGATCGCTAGGTGCCAAAGGCGATCGCCTTGAGAGTCGGTCGCTAGATACTCGAAGGCGGACTATTAACTTCGCTTAGGCAAGTTCGCCGTAGCTCGGTTGGTTGTGGACTCGGTCGCTCGACACTTATTCCGATCGCCGTTGAGGCGTATAAATCGCCGCACAACAGTATGTTTAATGATGCACTGATGATTTATGTATTATGATACTTGTACTAGAATCGTTTGCTAACCCCTTCGGGGGTGGACATTTGTTTTGATGTTCAGGTAGCCGAGGAGCGGGGAAGCAGCCACAGTACCGACATGACGATCAAGTGGCTCAGTGATGTGGATTATGTTATTTTGTTTTATGGTTATTTTTCCAGTAGTCGAGTACGCATATGTTGTTGATGATTTTGGGGATGTTTTGTAATAATGGACTCATTGAATTGTCGATCGGGTTTGAACTTCTTTTATTTTGATGACACTTTAGTATTTATTTCGTATTTCTCAATTTAGCCTTGTAAATTCTTATATAAAGGATTTACGGCGCTGTAATTATTCTGAATATATCGGGGTGTTACAGAATATGGTATCGGAGCGAAGATTCATGGATATCTTGCCAGTTGGGTTAGTTGGGTCTAATTACGATTTATGGGTCGTTTATAACATTACTGCTGAGCCAGCATCGTCGTGTGGATAATGGTTGTAAGTCTCCTAATCTCAAATACTACCGTTCTATTTAATTCCTGTTTTGTGAATATTGACGGACTTTCTTTTAGAAAATTTTGCCCTGGATATTGAGTATTTGTGTTTACAGTATGTTGAGGGGAGGTCGTGGACGCGGACATGGTAATGCTAGACATGAGGATTCAGCGTCTACCCCAGAATTATCGGCTATCAAACCGATTCCCATTCTGGAGGACAACAGGAATCGGCGAATGATAACGCAAATCCTAACATGACGGGAGTGCTTCAACAGGTGGTTACTCAGATAAGCCAGTTTGCTCAGGTAGTTGACCGCATGCAGACGACGATGGGACAGCAGCACAACGAGGATAATCGGGGAGACAGATGGCTTACTGAGGTGGTCAAATTGCACCCTCTAAAATTTGACGGTTCTGCTGAGACACTTACTTGGGATCACTGGTTGAAGGAGTTAGAGAAGATCTTTACAGGGATTAACTGTCCCGACGACCGAAAGGTTCCGATCGCCCAGTATCTCCTGACTGGGGAGGCTTTCGACTGGTGGGAGGCCATGCGACCTGAGGATCATAATGCTGACTGGATGGAATTCAAATTAATGATGGAAGCGCAATATTGTCCTCGCCCAGTTAGAGAGGCCCGAGTTCGGGAGTTTTTCTCACCAGAAAATTTAGAGGCATCTGTGACAGACGTGATTAAGACTTTTAATCACCAGCTGACTTATGTGCGTCACTTGGTCAGGACCGAGGCGGAAAGGATTTTTCATTTCGACATGCGGATGAAGCCGGAGATTCAGCAATATATGTCCAGATTTGAATGTACCACCTTGCGACAGTATCAGGACAAAACACTGGCCTATGATATGAAAGAGGCGGCAGTAGAGAAATCAATGGAAGCAAAGAGCGCGACTTCACGGAGAACAAGAGTAGTGGCCCCGCAAGGGACAGTCCTCATTTCATTCATCCAGGAAACCTCCGCATCCTTCTCGAGGTGGAAAGAAGTTCCGGGCAGCATCAACAACTTCAGATGCAACGAAGAAATGTTATAACTGTGGCAAGACAGGGCATGTTCGACGTGACTGTTATGCACCTACTGTGACCTGCTTCGAGTGTGGACAGGAAGGACATCGCGCAACGTTTTGTGGAAATGCGACTAGATCTTTTGGTACTCGTACTCCTGCACCGATTCTAAAGGATACAAGTGTGAACCAGACACAGCAGAGTGGTTTCCAGCAGCAGAATGTTGGGAAAAGAGAAGCATCCAGCGCTGGGTCCATTCCTCCGCGCATTTACGAGATAAGGAAGTCATACGATTAGAACACTGCTGTTGCATCAGGTACGATTCAGATCCTTTTGCAACCAGTTAGTGTCTTATTCGATTCAGGGGCTACGCATTCTTTCATATCTTTGAACTGTATTAATCGTTTGAAAATTTCATGTTTGTATGATTGTGAGCCTTATGTTGTGGGATTACCGAGCGGAGAGAAAATTGTGGGAACCCTAGAAACTAGAGATTTTCTAGTGTCTATAGGAGGGAGAGATTGGCCATCAAATCTTATTGTAGTCGACATCCATGGTGACGACTTAATTCTCGGAGATGATTGGCTAAACCGTTATGGAGCTATTTTGAATTACCTAAAGAGAGTCATTTCTATCATTGTTGATGACGGATCTGAACATTTATTTAAAGGATGGAGACCGAGAAGCTCTGGAAAATTGATCAAAGTAATGAAAGCAGTGAAATTACTGAAGCAGGGATGTCACAAATTTTGGTGATATGCCATGAATAAATAAGAAGGAGTAGAGCTCTCATCTATTCCAGTTGTGAACGAATTCTCAGATGTATTCCCTGACGAACTACCTGGGTTATCTCCGCGGAGAGAAGTAGAGTTTAATATTGAATTGGAGCCTGGAGCTGTACCTATTTCTAGAGCACCATACCGTATGGCGCCAACCGAGATGTATGAACTAAAGAAGCAGCTTGAGGAATTATTGCAGAAAGGTTACATTCAACCAAGCGTCTCTCCTTGGGAGCACCCGTTCTCTTTGTCCGGAAGAAAGATGGATCCCTCCGATTGTGTATTGATTACAGGGAACTAAACAAAGTGACGATCAAGAACAAGTATCCTATACCTCGGATCGACGACTTATTTGACCAACTGCAGGGGGCCAGAGTATTCTCTAAGATTGATTTGCGATCAGGATACCACCAGTTGAGAATTAAGGAATCGGACATACCAAAATCTGCTTTCAGATCCTGATACGGGAACTACGAATTTGTGGTAATGCCATTCGGACTTACTAATGCTCCTGCGGTATTCATGCAATTGATGAATCGGGTATTCTTAGAATACTTGGATAGATTTGTGGTAGTCTTCATCGATGACATCTTGATCTATTCGAAAGACTCAGAGGAACATGCCGAGCATTTGCGTATTGTTCTGAGCACCTTGAGGGATGAACAGCTCTATGCGAAACTTTCTAAATGCGAGTTCTGGCTTAAGGAAGTAACCTTCCTTGGGCATGTGATATCAGCTGACGGAGTTCAAGTGGACCCGAAGAAAGTCGAAGCAATCTTGGAATGGGAACCTCCTAATAACGTAAAAGAAGTCTGAAGCTTCTTCGGACTTGCTGGATATTATCGCCGTTTTGTAGAGGGATTTTCCAAAATTGCTCATCCGCTCACTCAACTGTTACAGAAAACTCAAAAGTTCATGTGGAATGAGAAATTCCAGGCCGGTTTTGAGGAACTTAAGAGAAGACTGACGACAACGCCTATACTAGTGTTACCAGATGGAACTGATGGATTCATGGTGTACAACGATGCTTCAAATCAGGGTCTGGGATGTGTGTTTATGCAAAAGGATAGGGCGATTGCCTATGCCTCTCGACAGTTGAAACCGTACGAAGATAATTACCCGACTCATGATCTGGAGTTAGCAGCTGTGGTCTTTGCTTTGAAAATTTGGCGACATTATTTATACGACACTCATTGTCAGATCTTTACAGATCATAAGAGCCTTAAGTATATTTTCAGTCAGAAGGAATTAAACATGAGGCAGGGAAGGTGGTTGGAATTGATCAAGGATTACGATTTGGAAATCCTCTATCATACAGGGAAAGCAAATGTGGTAGCTGATGCACTGAGCCATAAACCTATTTCTCTTCGAGTGTTGGAAGCGCTCACTGTAATATCCGGATTTATTACAGTGTATTTCATCTATATTCAAACCATGTATTATTTCGGATTGGTGATTTTGATTATTAGAGTATGATATTTCGTGCATTGATATCATTATGCATAAGTATAGAAACTTGCAAAATTGCTCAAGCAACCTCGTGATAGCGCACGCTAAGAATGTATCTTAACGCGCGCTATCGGGCCATTATTAGCGCACGCTATGAAGATAGGAGTTGCGTGCGTTAAGAACTCAATTATTGAGCAGGACGGCTAACATATGCGCTAGCCGGGACATGGGTCCGGATAAGATTCCCGCTGACGCACCTGGACAAATTCTGAAGTCAACCATTATTAGCGCACGCTAAGGGATGCTTAGTAGTGTGCGCTAACTTGTCAATAATGCAGAATATTATAAATGGGACAACAACCGTTTTGGCTTTCATTTCCTTCGCCCTTTCTTCATCCTTGAGAGTTCAGAGAGCTATAGTAATATTCCTATACACTTAGAACACATATTGTTGGTATTATACATTGGTTATCACTTGAGAATGTTCATGGAAGTGGAATAGCACCTTGGAGTGGCATACAACCAACCGGAGTGGGATTCTACCTTACGGTTCAGTGGTTTTCGTCATTTTAAGGTATGTTCAATCTATCTCCAGACTTAGAGTTGGATTCTAACGATTTGGATGATCATGTTAACAAGATATGGATTTTCATAGATGAATTATCCAAGTATATCATGTTTGGAATAGTGAGATGAATAAGCCTTAAATACCTTGATTATAATCATCATGATTTGAATCTTAGTACACTGAATATGTGAAGAGAAGCTTCTATCATTGGTAAACCGAATCTAATAGATGATTTCATAGTAATCTTGGACTAGACGTTAACATCCTTATTGTTAGATAAATCTAAAGGTTTGATCATGGAAGGATTTATCTAGTATATATAGGACGTTTATCAACTTTAGTATGATAATATGGATTGATATAGAGGTGTTGATATCAACCGTTAAGCTTTTCGAATTGTCGTATGAAGATTTGAAGTCGGAATGGAATATGGTTTTATATTGGTATGCATATCCTTGAATCCGAAGTTGTCTTTATCCGTAAAATCATTCATAAGGGTGTGAACATGGTATTCATGGAAGTAACATGAATTATCACGCAAGATTTCATTGTTTCAATCATGGCAAGAACAGTTTACTGCTCAGCAGTAAACTGCCATGCATAGATAGCACACGCTATGCTATGAATGTTAACGTGCGCTATCGAGCACTAGTTAGTGTGCGCTACGTTTGGTACGTAACGTACGCTAGACCATCAGACGAGTCAGTTGGCTGGTCAGTGAAGTACTGACCATGCATCGTTAGCGTGCGCTAGGCTTTGTTGTTTGCGTGCGCTATCGGGCAGACTTAACGCACGCTACACAGAGTACTTAGCGTGCGCTAAGCAGTTCGGGCAGAATACATTTTATGAACTTTTGGCCGTGAATCGAATTGTTAAACATTCATACGACGTGAGATAAATCCTATATCTTTTCTTTTGTTAAGGTTTGGTCTCGTTACGTGATTGATTGAGGAGGACGACTGTCGAGTGTTCATTTCCGTGGAAGTATTGTTATTGTCTTCAAATCGAGGCAAGTACCTTAGTTGTTTTATGTATTGTTGTTATACATATTGTCGTGCATGTATGTCGTTATTGTATGTCCACCTCGTGTTGGTCCGACGGGATCATCGGGGGATCTATGCTAGCGTGCGCTGGATCATCGGACGGGTTTTTCCACCACGGGTTGGTCTGACGGGATCATCGTGGGTTCTAGGCAGTGAACGCTGGATCGATGGAATTACCATGTGTATGTATTGATATCATGTTGTGATTATCAGTTGTGTATGTTATGTTTGAGTTTCTCGTAGAAGAAGACTCGTTGGTATTTTGTCGTTTACGTTATTATTATTCTTCGTGAGAAATGAATAATATGTTGTGGTACTTGTACTAGCATCGTTGTGCTAACCCCTTCGGGGGTGAACATTTTGTTTGTGTTCAGGATCCAGGAGAGCGGGGAAACAACCACTTTGGGCGTATGACGACGAGGGTGCAGAGTGATGTCCCGACCGGGTTTATTTATCTATTGTTTATTCGTTATTTCAATAAGTACTCGAGTACGAAGTCATTTGTGATGATTTGAATTTGGTGATGTATTCTGTTGAACAATTGTACTGTTTCTGTATTTGGTCAGAACTGATGTACTGTAATTCCGTTATTTCCATTCGTCAGCACCTTTTTATACTTGTTCAATTCTTCAGCCTTGTAAATCCTTATGTAAAGGATTTACGGCGCTGTAATATTCCCGAATATATTGGGGGTGTTATAGAATATGGTATCGGAGCTAAGATTATGGATATCTTGGCCGTTGGGTTAAAATAGGGGTCATTTATGTCTTTTGGGGTAACCGGCCGTGAATGACATCACTGCACTGCCTACGTCTTCATGCGAACAGTGGTTGTAAGTTCCTAAACTCTATCTTGTTCTTTTCATGTTGTGTCTCTTTACACTCGAATATTAGAACGATGTTGTTTCCTGTATATTGAGTATGTATGCTTACAGTATGTTGAGAGGCGGACGTGGACGTGGTCGCGGTCGTGGACACGGATGGAGAAATGCCGAAAGGGAAGCGTCGCCTTCTAACCAGGCCAGTCATAGCTCAGGCGAGCCGCAACAATCTATTAATAATGAACCAGATCCTGCTGTACCAGAGATCCTTCGTCAAGTGGTGAACCAGATGACTCAGTTCGCCCAGGTCGTGGACCGAATGCAAGTGGCGGTGGGACTACAGCAGGGAGAGAGACAGCAAGGGATCCCAGATATGGGAAATCGAGGTGACCGGTGGCTGCAAGAGGTGGCGAAGATGCAACCACCCAAATTCGACGGTATTTCTGAGACTCCCACCTGGGATCATTGGTTAAAGGAGCTGGAGAAAATCTTTGCGGAATCAACCGCCAGGGCAATAGGAGAGCCTCTATCGCTCAATATTTTACGATAGGGAAGCGTCCGAATGGTGGGAAGCCATCCGGCCGGTAGGCCATGATGCCGATTGGACAGAGTTTAGATTGATGATGGAAGCTCAGTATTGCCCTCGTCCTGTGAGGGAAGCCAAAGTTCGGGAGTTTTTCTCCGCTCAGCCTTCTGATGTGCCAGTATCCCAGGCGATCAAGACGTTTAACCAACAGCTGACATTTGTTCGACATCTGGTCAGAACAGATGCAGAAATGATGATCCATTTCGATATGAGAATGAAACCAGAAGTTTAGAGGTACATGTCCGGATTCGAATGTACCACACTCCGCCAATACCAGGATAAGGCGTTGGCATATGAGATCAAGGAAGCAGCCATGGAGAAATTTGCGGAAACCAAGAAACAGAAAGTCTCTGGTACTTTTACAGAGCATAAGAACAGTGGGGCCCGTAAGGCTCAGTCATCCTTTCACTCTTTTAAGAAACCTCCGCACCCAGCTAGGAGCGGAAAGAACTTCGGGGCGACATCAACTATTACTGATGTTACCAGGAAATGCTTTAACTGCGCCCAGACGGGGCACTATCGACGGAATTGCCCCCTTCCTGCCGTGATTTGTTTTGATTGTGGACAAGAGGGACATCGGGCGGTGTTCTGTGAAGAGGCTGCAAAGTCTTTCAGAGCCCGTACACCACAGCCAGTCCAGAAGGAGGCCAGTATTCCAAAGACGCAGCAAAGTGTTCAGATGCCTCAGAATTTTGGCCGCGGGCGTGGCAGAGGACAATGGGACCGAAAGGGGACATCGAGTGCCGGATCTGCTCCCCCATGTCTGTACGAGATGAGGAGGACAGACGATCGGAGATCTTTGCTTTGTCGCATCAGTCTTGTCCGAGATCCTTTCCCGGCCGATTAAGCGTTTTATTCGATATAGGAGCTACACATTCTTTCATATCTTTGTCTTGTGTAAATCGTTTGATTATTTACGGTTTTCATGCTTGTGAACCTTATGTTGTTGGTTTACCGAGTGGAGAGAGGATTGTCGGAAATTTAGAAACTAGAAATTTCCTGTATCATTTGGAGGCAGAGTGGCTCTCAAACCCGATCGTGATAGAAATGCAAGGAGACGACTGATACTCGGAGACGATTGGCTTAATCGATATGGAGCAATTGTGAACTACCGAAGGAGGAATATCTCGCTGATCGCCGACGATGGTTCCGAGATTGTTTGAGGGATGGAAACCGGGAAGCTCGGGAAAGTTGATCAAGGCGATGAAAGTCAAATTGTTGAAACAGTAATGCAAGATGCGGTGTTACGCAATGAAGAAAGAAGACGAAATTGTGGAACTTTCATCCATTCTGTTGTGAACGAATTTCCGGATGTATTTCTGACGAGTTACAGGCTACCTCCACGAAGGGATGTAGAATTTACTATTGAGTGGAACACAGGCGACACCGATTTCCAAGGCGCCGTATCGTATGGCACCTCTTGAGATGTACGAATCAAGAAACACTAGAGGAGTTCTTGGATAAGGGCTATATTGACAAGTGTTTCACCACAGGAGCGCCAGTTCTTTTTGTCCGAAAGAAGGATGGATCGCTCCGACTGTGTATTGACTATCGAGAGCTGAACAAGATGATGATTAAGAACAAGTATCCATTGCCAAGGATTGATGATCTGTTTGACCAGCTGCAAGGGGCAACGTTATTTTCTAAAATTGATCTGAGATCAGGATACCATCAACTGAGGATTAAGGAGTCTGATGTTCCGAAATCAGCGTTCAGAACTCGCTACGGGCATTATGAGTTTGTAGTGATGCCGTTTGGTCTCACTAACGCACCTGCTGTATTTATGCAATTGATGAACAGAGTGTTCATTGAATTTTTGGACAAATTTGTGGTCGTATTTATTGATGACATTCTGGTGTATTCTAAGAGTCCGGAAGAACATGTGCAGCATTTGCGGATTGTATTGGAGCTTTTGAGAAACGAGCAATTGTACGCCAAACTTTCTAAGTGTGAATTCTGGCTAAAGGAAGTAATGTTCCTCGGCCATGTGGTGTCAGCTAAAGGAGTCCGAGTAGATCCTCGAAGATCGAAGCAATATTGACCGGAAGCCTCCAAAGAACGTGAAAGAGGTCCAAAGCTTCTTAGGACTTCTTTGGATACTATCGTCGATTCGTGGAAGGGTTTTCTAAAGTCTCCCGCCCACTTACTCGACTCTGCAGAAAACTCAAAAGTTTGAGTGGAATGAATTATGTCGATTAGCTTTGATGAATTGAAGAAGAGATTGACGACGGCACGATTCTATCACTTCGCAGGAACTGAAGGATTCATAGTTTACTGATGATGCTTGAACCAAGGACTTGGGTGCGTGTTGATGCAGAATGATAAGGTGATCGCTTATGCGTCGCGACAACCGAAACCTTATGAAGTGAATTACCCGACACATGATTTGGAGCTAGCAGCAGTGGTTTTGCCTTGAAGATTTGGAGGCATTATGCATGCGGGACTCACCATCGGATCTTTACGGATCATAAGAGTCTCAAGTACATATTCAGTCAGAAAGAGTTGAACATGCGGCAAAGAAGATGGTTGGAACTGATTAAGGACTATGACTTGGAGATTTTATATCATCCAGGCAAAGCAAATGTAGTGGCCGATGCACTTAGCCGCAAGCCTGTCTCTATTCAGATGCTGGAGACGCTGACCTCACAACTTAGCCTTCAGCGAGAGATGATTCGTGAAGGAATTGAAGTATGGTTACAAAGAGTCCAGGGACAGCTGTGTGTGATGGAGATAACTTCATCATTAACCGAAGAAATCAAATCTAGTCAGCAGATGATCGTCTGATGATTCGGTTACATGATGAAGTGATCCAAGGAAAGGCCCCCGGATTCATAATTCATGACGATGGAGTTTTGAGATTTCAGAACCGACTCTGCGTTCCCGATGTTGATGTTCTGAAACAGACGATTATGAAGGAAGCTCATAGCTCGCCCTATTCTATCCACCCGGGCACCAGTAAAATGTATAAGGACTTGAAGCAGAATTTCTGGTGGGGCAACATGAAGAAAGACGTAGCGGACTATGTTTCGAAATGCTTAACTTGTCAGCAGGTTAAGATCGAGCATCAACGGCTCTTTGGAATGTTGAAGCCACTCAGTTCTGAATGGAAGTGGGAGGACATATCGATGGACTTTATCACTAATATGCCGAAAACCAGGACGGAAATGAACATGATTTGGGTGATAGTTGATCGTTTAACCAAATCGGCTCATTTTCTAGGCATTAAGGATACGTGGGGACCAGAGAGGTTGGCACGAGTATTTATTTCGGAGATAGTACGATTGCATGGTACGCCGAAGACCATTGTTTCTGATCGAGACGGCCGTTTTGTGTCTCACTTTTGGAAAGCAGTTCACAAGGCCTTGGGGACCGAATTGAACTTCAGTACGGCTTATCACCCGCAGACTGACGGACAATCTGAGAGAACTATACAAACGGTGAAATACATGCTAAGGGCCTGTGCCTTCGATTGGTCAAACGATTGGGAAGTTCATCTACCGTTGATTGAATTTACCTACAACAATAGTTGGCATGCTTCTATTAAGATGGCACCGTTTGAGGCATTATACGGAAAGAGATGCAGATCGCCCCTATGCTGGGACGATTCATCGGACTTGATCGGAACAGAACTAAAGTTGATCGAGCAGACTCGAGAGAAGATAGCCTTGATTCGTGAAAGGCTGTTGACCGCCCAGAGTCGCCAGAAATCCTATGCGGACGTACGCCGCTGCCCATTGGAGTTCAGTACTGGAGATCACGTACTTTTGAAAGTTTCTCCTACTCGGGGAATCTTTCATTTCGGAAGGAAAGGAAAGCTGAGTCCAAGATATATCGGACCATTTGAGATCCTCGAGAGAGTTGGGGAGTTGGCATACAGATTAGCATTGCCGCCGTCATTGTGCCATGTTCATAACGTGTTCCACGTATCCCAGTTACGGAGGTATATACCAGATCCCAGTCATATCATTGATTTCAGCGAGATCGAAGTCGAACAGGATGGGACGTTTGAAGAAAGACCAGTCAAGATACTCGAGAGTCGAGTTAAGCAACTGAGGAACAAGTCAATCGTTCTGGTCAAAGTTCAGTGGTCACGTCATGGAACGGAAGAAGCCACCTGGGAAACGGAAGCTGATATGAAGTCTAGATATCCCGAGTTATTTTCGTCTTGAGTTTCGGGACGAAACTCCTTTTTAGTAGGAGAGTATGTAATATCCGGATTTATTACAGTGTATTTCATCTATATTCAAACCATGTATTATTTCGGATTGGTGATTTTGATTATTGGAGTATGATATTTCGTGCATTGATATCATTATGCATAAGTATAGAAACTTGCAAAATTGCTCAAGCAACCTCGTGATAGCGCACGCTAAGAATGTATCTTAACGCGCGCTATCGGGCCATTATTAGCGCACGCTATGAAGATAGGAGTTGCGTGCGCTAAGAACTCAATTATTGAGCAGGACGGCTAACACATGCGCCAGCCGGGACATGGGTCCGGATAAGATTCCCGCTGACGCACCCGGACAAATTCTGAAGTCAACCATTATTAGCGCACGCTAAGGGATGCTTAGTAGCGTGCACTAACTTGTCAATAATGCAGAATATTATAAATGGGACAACAACCGTTTTGGCTTTCATTTCCTTCGCCCTTTCTTCATCCTTGAGAGTTCAAAGAGCTATAGTAATATTCCTATACACTTAGAACACATATTGTTGGTATTATACATTGGTTATCACTTGAGAATGTTCATGGAAGTGGAATAGCACCTTGGAGTGGCATACAACCAACCGGAGTGGGATTCTACCTTACGGTTCAGTGATTTTCGTCATTTTAAGGTATGTTCAATCTATCTCCAGACTTAGAGTTGGATTCTAACGATTTGGATGATCATGTTAGCAAGATATGGATTTTCATAGATGAATTATCCAAGTATATCATGTTTGGAATAGTGAGATGAATAAGCCTTAAATACCTTGATTATAATCATCATGATTCGAATCTTAGTACACTGAATATGTGAAGAGAAGCTTCTATCATTGGTAAACCGAATCTAATAGATGATTTCATAGTAATCTTGGACTAGACGTTAACATCCTTATTGTTAGATAAATCTAAAGGTTTGATCATGGAAGGATTTATCTAGTATATATAGGACGTTTATCAACTTCAGTATGATAATATGGATTGATATAGAGGTGTTGATATCAACCGTTAAGCTTTTCGAATTGTCGTATGAAGATTTGAAGTCGGAATGGAATATGGTTTTATATTGGTATGCATATCCTTGAATCCGAAGTTGTCTTTATCCGTAAAATCATTCATAAGGGTGTGAACATGGTATTCATGGAAGTAACATGAATTATCATGCAAGATTTCATTGTTTCAATCATGGCAAGAACAATTTACTGCTCAGCAGTAAACTGCCATGCATAGATAGCGCACGCTATGCTATGAATGTTAACGTGCGCTATCGAGCACTAGTTAGCGTGCGCTACGTTTGGTACGTAACGTACGCTAGACCATCGAGCAAGTCGATTGGTTTGGTCGGTGAAATCGACCATGCATCGTTAGCGTGCGCTAGGCTTTGTTGTTTGCGTGCGCTATCGGGCAGACTTAACGCACGCTACACAGAGTACTTAGCGTGCGCTAAGCAGTTCGGGCAGAATACATTTTATGAACTTTTGGCCGTGAATCGAATTGTTAAACATTCATACAACGTGAGATAAATCCTATATCTTTTCTTTTGTTAAGGTTTGGTCTCGTTACGTGATTGATTGAGGAGGACGACCGTCGAGTGTTCATTTCCGTGGAAGTATTGTTATTGTCTTCAAATCGAGGCAAGTACCTTAGTTGTTTTATGTATTGTTGTTATACATATTGTCGTGCATGTATGTCGTTATTGTATGTCCACCTCGTGTTGGTCCGACGGGATCATCGGGGGATCTATGCTAGCGTCATACTGGATCATCGGATGGGTTTTTCCACCACGGGTTGGTCCGACGGGATCATCGTGGGTTCTAGGCGGTGAGCTGGATCGATGGAATTACCATGTGTATGTATTGATATCATGTTGTGATTATCAGTTGTGTATGTTATGTTTGAGTTTCTCGTAGGAGAAGACTCGTTGGTATTTTGTCGTTTACGTTATTATTATTCTTCGTGAGAAATGAATAATATGTTGTGGTACTTGTACTAGCATCGTTGTGCTAACCCCTTCGGGGGTGAACATTTTGTTTGTGTTCAGGATCCAGGAGAGCGGGGAAACAACCACTGGAACTGTATGACGAGGGTGCAGAGTGATGTCCCGACCGGGTTTATTTATCTATTGTTTATTCGTTATTTCAATAAGTACTCGAGTACGAAGTCATTTGTGATGATTTGAATTTGGTGATGTATTATTGAGTTCTGTTGAACAATTGTACTGTTTCTGTATTTGGTCAGAACTGATGTACTGTAATTCCGTTATTTCCATTCGTCAGTACCTTTTTATACTTGTTCAATTCTTCAGCCTTGTAAATCCTTATGTAAAGGATTTACGGCGCTGTAATATTCCCGAATATATTGGGGGTGTTACACTCACGTCCCAAACCAGCATTCAACGAGAACTGATCCGCGAAAGGATTGAAGTATGGTCACGAGGAGTCCAAGGGCAACTATACGTGATGGAACTAACTTCGTCATTAGTCGAGGAAATCAAATCTAAGCAATTGAATGATTCGCTAATTCTGCGGTTATGTGACAAAGTAAAGAAAGGGAAGGCCCCAGGATTCGTGATACAAGACGATGGAATTCTGAGATTTCAGAATCGATTTTGCATTCCCGATGATGATGTCTTGAGACAGACAATTCTGAAGGAAGCTCACAGCGCGCCCTATTCTATTCACCCGGGCACCAGTAAGATGTATAAGGATCTAAAACAAAATTTCTGGTGGGGAAATATGAAGAAGGATGTAGCAGAATACGTTTCGAAGTGTTTAACCTGTCAGCTGGTTAAGATTGAACATCAGCGACCTGCCGGAATGTTGAAGCCACTTTCGATCCCTGAGTGAAAGTGGGAGGATATATCGATGGACTTCCTCACCAGTATGCCAAGGACCAAGACGAAAATGAACATGATTTGGGTTATAGTTGATCGACTAACCAAGTCGGCTCATTTCCTGGGTATTAAAGACACTTGGGGACTCGAAAAATTAGCACGAGTGTTTATTTCAAAGATAGTCCGATTGCATGGAACGCCAAAGACCATTATTTCGCATCGAGATGGTCGCTTCGTGTCGCATTTTTGGAGGGCAGTTCACAGGGCTTTGGGAACCAAGTTGAACTTTAGCACGGCGTACCATCCTCAGACGGACGGCCAGTCCGAAAGAACTATACAGACAATAGAGAATATGCTTAGAGCTTGTGCCTTAGATTGGTCAACCGATTGGGAGATTCATTTGTCGTTGATTGAATTCACCTATAACAATAGTTGGCATGCTTCCATTAAGATGGCACCATTTGAAGCATTGTACGGAAGGAGATGCAGATCGCCCCTATGTTGGGATGACTCTTCTGACTTGATCGGGACGGAACCAGAATTGATAGTTCAGACTCAAGAGAAGATAGCTCTGATTCGTGAATGGCTGTTGACTGCCCAGAGTCGACAGAAATCGTATGCTGATGTGCGCCGTCGCCCATTAGAGTTTGAGATTGGGGATCATGTGTTGTTGAAGGTTTCCCCTACCCGGGGAATTTTCCGATTTGGGAGGAAAGGAAAACTGAGTCCGAGATATATCGAGCCATTCGAGATCCTTGACAGGGTTTGGGATTTAGCATACAGGTTGGCCTTACCGCCATCGCTGAGTCACGTTCACAATGTGTTTCACGTATCTAGGGGTGTCTAAATGGTTCCCGGTTCTCGGTTAGAACCGGAACCGAACCGGAACCGAGGCGGTTCCGGTTAACCGGAACCATATAATCGGTTAAAGGTTCGGTTTTCGGTTCCTCATTACATAATTTTTCGGTTTTCGGTTCGAAGGCAAGAACGATTCGAACAACCGATTTTATAATATATTTATTAAATATTATTTTTATATTTTATACTTATATATTTTATTATTTTAATTTTTGTAAATTAAAAATTTAGAACTCTAATATTGTTAAATAAATATTTTATATTTTGTTAAAAATTTATAATAATATATTATATATGTATTAAATATTAATTTTATATTTTATATTTTATAATTTAAAAAAAAAAAAAAAAAAAAACGGTTCTTACGGGTTACCCGAACCGGAACCGAACTAATTCGGTGCGGTTCCGGTTAACCGAAAGTGTAAAACGGTTCGGTTTACGGTTCCACTTTTTTGGCTAAAATGGTTCCGGTTAACCGATTTTTTCGGTCCGGTTAACCGGAACCGAACCGTTCGACACCCCTACACGTATCCCAATTATGGAAGTATGTACCAGATCCCAGTCATATCATTGATTTCGGCGAGATCGAGATAGCTAATGATGGCTCGTTCGAAGAGAAGCCAATCAAGATACTTGAGAGTCGGATCAAGCAATTGAGGAATAAACCAATACCCTTGGTTAAAGTACAATGGTCACGACACGGAGTTGAAGAGGCCACTTGGGAAATGGAGGACAGTATGAAGACGAGATATCCAGAGTTATTTTCATCTTAAGTTTCGGGACGAAACTTCTTTTTAGGGAGAGAGGATGTAATACCCGAGATTCTAATGTGTATTTTGAACATTGTGACATTGTATATGTTGTATTTGATTTGAGTATTATCCAGGGTATTTCATGACCCGGTGTTGTGGAACGTATGATTTCATGAATGTGTTCAAATTTGTAGTTTTTGCACCATTAGCGCACGCTAACCACTAAGCATAGCGTACGCTAATTGGGGTCCGTAGCGCACGCTGTGTATGAACCTTAGCGCGCGCTATACGTAGTCAACTTGATTATGACAGGGTGGTAGGTGAGATCAGCCATGGATCTTGGTCGGGACATGTCGGAATGAATCTGGACGGCTTTTGGAAAAGTCGAGTCAACGGTACTTAGCGCACGCTAATGTTATGAGGCTAGCGCACGCTAAGTCTAGTACAGTGAGGTCAGTGAACTTTCGTTCAGTCGTTAGCGCACGCTAAAGATAGCTGTTAGCATACGCTAATCGTTGATTTTAGCGCACGTAAGGCTGTTTAGCGTACGCTATGCCGAGACCCGTCAGAGACAGTAGACTGATAGCCCGTTAGCGCACGCTAATTTGGAAGAGTAGCGCGCGTTAATAACCCTTTTTTATAAATAGGACAGCAACCATCTTCATTTTTCATTTTCAACCTTGGCCAAATTCCGAGTTCCTGAGATTTTCCCTCACCCTCATATCACTCATACCACCTTATTAATCCAATTTTTGGAGAGCTTAGACGTTGGGGAGTCGTGATCAAACTTCCGGTGAAGACTTTCTTCAAGACTTTCATTGTTCTTCCATTTTTAAGGTATGTAAACTCTACACCAAGATGAGGATTTCGTTCTTTGTTAAATTATGAGCGTTTCGCAGAGGTTATGGAGTTTGTTTCGTCATGATGAATCCACCCTATGATTAGGAAGGATTGTATTGGTTTAATTAAGGTTTCCTTTGATTACAGTCGAGCCATAATCTTTACCGAACTTAAAAGTGGAACCTTCTTAGATGAACACACCTTGTTATTTCTTCCATAACACTCTTTTGATGAACATAGTGTTGGGGATTATCCCAGGATAAGATGAATCTATGAAGTTGAATGTCAAGTGTGTTCAAGTATAATTCTTTCCGTAGAGGAACTCGTTGTTAACCTTCTTAGATGATTAGAGCCATGTAATGGATTATTGGGACAATCTTTTGAAATGAAGAATTTGATAAGAAGAATCACCATGGGAGAACAAAAGTCGTAGAGACGTATTAACCTTGAAGTAGTTTGAACGTGATTATCTCATAATATTTCGATATAGCAACCGAACCGGGCATTCGAGTTAAGAATCGGAATTTGAGTTTGGATCAAAGATATAATGTTATGATGAATGTTCTTGGAATTGTAGATACCAACCTTGTATCCCACTACAATCTCTTGAATTCGCAAGTCTTTTTCCAAGTGTAGTACTCGTCGGAAAATAGGACCAAGAACCGATTATCTGTTATTGATAATTCGTTTATAACTTTAGACGTTCGGGACTCGTGCGTTAGTTTCGGGAGGTTTATTGAAACCCTTGTTATTCCTTTGTACAAGGTGATCGATCGAGGGGCGGCGACCTTCGGACGAGTGACATTCGTGGGAGTATTTAAATTCTTGCCCTCTTGAGGCAAGTATCGTATTTTAAACTTGTTAATATTGCATTGTTGATCATGTGTACGATTTATTCATGTTGTTGAACATGAGATTAATTTCATTGAGTTGTCATGATATTTGTTATTGATTCCTTGATTGTTCACGTTGATGAACATGTTGATTTGCATATGTGTATACATAATTGTAATGTTTATGTTGTAAATGATCCGAGGGGATCATGAGGATCTATGCTGAGGGCGCTGGATCGGATGTCCACCATGCGTTGGTCTGACGGGATCATCATGGGGATCTATGCTGAGGGCGCTGGATCGTTGGACGGGTTTTCCACCATGCGTTGGTCCGACGGGATCATCATGGGGATCTATACCGAGGGCGCTGGATCGTTGGATTACCCTGTATTGTGTTGATGGAATCGTGAGGATTCGCATCGTTGGATTCCGGTGACGGAAGTCCGTTTTGTATGTTTAATGATGCACTGATGATTTATGTATTATGATACTTGTACTAGCATCGTTTGCTAACCCCTTCGGGGGTGGACATTTGTTTTGATGTTCAGGTAGCCGAGGAGCGGGGAAGCAGCCACAGTACCGACATGACAATGATGTGGATTATGTTATTTTGTTTTATGGTTATTTTTCCAGTACTCGAGTACGCATATGTTGTTGATGATTTTGGGGATGTTTTGTAATAATGGACTCATTGAATTGTCGATCGGGTTTGAACTTCTTTTGCTTTGATGACACTTTAGTATTTATTTCGTATTTCTCAATTTAGCCTTATAAATTCTTATATAAAAGATTTACGGCGCTGTAATTATTACGAATATATCGGGGTGTTACAGAATAGTGTTATGTGTTGGTGTAATTTAGCAATTTTTTTGGAAAATACATGCTGTTTGACTTTGGTGTTAAGAAATGTGCACTTGACCTTGCTTATTTTATGCACCTATGCACTTGTAATGGTTCAATTACCACAATCTGTATTCATGCATTTCACCTTTTCATCTATAAAAAAATCTTATGCTTTATTTGGACTAGAGACGGGATAACCAAAACATATTCCAAATTAGTGCAAGCCAAATCAAGAAGAAAAATATTTGTAAGAAACTTCATACATTGGACTTATTTATCATTGAAAGGTTACTCTAGAAAGTTATCCGGCATGATTTTTTCTCATTTAATTACCAAGGAAAAATACGATTAATTCCAAATCTCGCAGTGACTGGGGAGCAACAATAAGAATACACATTGCCAAAATTCAATTTAACAAACATCATTTAACTCATCCAAATTGCTTAAACTGCAACGGGAAATGTCAATAAGCAACAAGCTTCATTTAGCAAATTAAACAACAAGTTTCATTGACAAATGTCATACAAAGGTCTCTCAATAGGATGTTCAATTACGACACTTGCAACCATCACAAAAACACCCATCTTGGCCTTCGCTAGCATCTTCGCGTGCAGGTGCCGTACACATTGGTATCATCTGATTAATTCCATATGAACCAATCATATAGTGGGAGTTTCCTTGATACCCGGTGTCGTGTACATTAGGATAGCGAGCACCCTGAAACACGGAGAGGCGGTCAAATGATCTGGTAAAATTTAGCATAAAATTTAAATCTATATCATGATTTTATGTTACCATTAACTGTTGTGAATAGGATAATTGAGTCAAAATGGGTAACTGTGTTTCTTGCAATGGAGGAATTAGCCCATCGCTAACTTCATTATTGCTAAGGTCCGTGTGCTTAAATTTGAGTGATTTCTTTCCTGTTACAACAAATTAATGTTAGGGAGTTATATAGATACTATTGATACACTTTGAATATGAAAAGTAGCACGCACTTTAGATTTGCTCAACTTTAAAGGCTGAAAATATTCTGAATGTCAAAAAACTTATATAAAATTAGACGTAATACTAGAAAGGAAAATTTCTGCTCTAATATCCATGTGGCTTAGAAATAAATCACAAGAAACTACTCGGATTATTTGAACTAAAAAGAGACATGACACATTTTCCTAATTGCATTCTAATGAAACATTAACTAAATGGAATAGCTTATGCAGAATTGCTTTTTTATTGACTTGAAGGCTTTTCAAACAAATGGAATAGTTAATGTGATTTTAATTTCTTATTCATACCACGAATCAGCATTTACAGAATAATATTCTTGAGCAGATAAAAATAATGCTAAGCAGAAATTAGAGCTTTAAATCTGTATTATTCCATGCATTCATATCTGTAAATGCCATGTTACCGGGATCTTAAATCACTTAACTATATAGGACATTGTTCCTCGCCAAAAATATGGAGTCCGGTTGAGAACGGAATGAGGAATGCAACCACTTTCAGATGTGACCGGTGATGCCGATTCAGGAGGATGCAGCTCTCGCCGATGGTGACTCATGTCAGTGTGTTGATAGCGACCACCGATTTGGATTTCAAATTTAAGGGGGAAAGTGTCAAAACAATAAATGGAAGTGGTGTATCTGTGTTCAAGGCTAGGTTAGAACGTCCATGTCTTGATTTTGTCAATTTCTCGTGGAAAATATAAATCTCGCCTTTAACAAATCTCGTGATATATTGTTTGTTTGTCATTTTGTTTGTCATAGTAGCATTATTGTTAAAAAAATACTCATAGTAATGCCCACATTGCATTTATATAAATTAGATCTCCTACCGTGTGTTGCCAAGACGTTATATCATGCACCAGTGCCAATCGTGTAAGGTGGATCTTACCCACAATTATACTCTTACTTTTGCACATGTGACGAGCGTTTTTTTAGCAACGCGTTAGTACATCACTGATACACGACACACACTATATGCATCATTATTAGTATTAATATATACTATCTCCACGCACAATGTGCAACACTTTGAGCGCACTTTTCAAATATCCTCTTTTAATTTGTAATCAATCAGTGGTAAAGAGAAACTCAATTGCTCAAACATCCTCGATTGGTGTCATAAACGAGAAATGATTCGGTTCTTGATAACCCTACCCCTATTTTCCAACGTGACGACACAAACACCCAAAGGCGATTTGAGAGCCGTGCTCGAGAAATATCTGTTGATGTCACTTGCCGGACATTAGTGACCATGGATTCAAATTTGCAGATGTAATTTGAAAATATGAATGCGTACAATATTCAAAAACTCAAGAATATGTTTTAAGAGCAGGCTCAAAATTGAGATGTTTCAAACCTCCAAGGTAATTCTCGATGCTGAGCTCGAGAATTGAAGCCTGTTGGGCCTCAAGTGTTGAAGATAATTTCATACTTTGACAACATGACAAAATTCAGTTTTCCTATATCCAGGAGTTGGGTACTCACATCATTATTCATTCACTTCATGATGGTTATGATACTTTTAAAATATACTATAACATGAATGTAATGTAGAAATTGTTAATTGAGCTGCATGAAATGCTTAAAACTGCTGAGCCAAGGATCAAGGTGGAGCCTAAGCATAAGGTCCTCTTGATGAAAAATGAGAAATTATTTCAAGAAAGAGGGGTTGAATAATAAGTTGTCCAAGGATAAATGTAAGAAAGTTGCGCCTAAACCACAACTAACTTTTAGGTAGGGAAAGGCTAAGAAATTCCTGCTGAGATTTCGTGCTTCGACTGCAATGAAGGAGGCCATTAGAAGAGGAACTTCTCCAAGTTTCTGAAAAAATCATAAGAGCAGCAATGTTGCTTCTATCTCACGTACTTACATTATAGATTCTCTAACTACTAGTCCAATTTAATGGTATTTGATACCTGATGTGGTTTTTATATTTGTTCAAACATGCAGAGACTAAAAAAAAGTTGGACATTAGCTAAAGGATAAGTGGATCTGCTCGTGAGAATAGAGTAAGAGTTGCTGTATTAGCCGTATGGACATACGTTTTATCCTTGTGCTATGGGATTACTTTGGAAATGAATAATTGTTATAATATTCCTATTGTCATAAAGAACATTATTCATGTTTTAGTTCTAGACATAAAAGGCTGTGAGTTTAGAATTAAGAGCAGTTGTATTTATCTTCAAAATATTATATAATCACAATTAGACAAACTGTCTACATGTGTCAATTATAAATAAATGGTTCTATAACATCAATATTAAACGGGCTAATTCAAATAATTTAAATACCTATATTGTCGTTTAGGACATATAAACATAAAAAGCATGGAGAAACTCTTCAATGAGAGAACTCTTCATTTTGATTTAGAGTCATTTGAGACATGTGAATCATCTTCAAAGGAAAAATGACTAACAACTGATTTGTTGGGTCTCATCCACACTAACAGTGCAGCCCAATGAGTTCATCTGTAAAAAAATATGTATTCAGCTACCTCATCACTTTTATCGACGACTTACGTAGATATTGTTATGTCTGCTTAATGAGGCACGAGTCTGAATTTTTTTAGAAATTCAAGGATATTCAATACGAAGTAGATATCAACTTGAAAGAAAATAAAAGCAATTTGAATGGATCTTGGTGGCAATTATATGAGCCAAGAATGACCATTCAAAGATTCATAGAGTTCCCTTCCAACTCACTCCTCTTGGAACACCTGAATGGAATGATGTGCTTGAGAGGATAATTAAAATTTACTGGATATGGTTCGAGTAATGATGAGTCAAGCCGACCTTTCAATCTCTTATAGGGACATGCTTTGACAACTATTGCATTTACACTAAACAAGACTGTTAGGGTTGTATATATCAAAGCATATTTTATGCTTGTATTACCTAATTTCCCGGTCTTTATCTATGAGAATATTTAATTCATTTATCACATATTTTGCACATTTATTCACGCTATAGTTATACAAATATAGTCTAAATTACTTTATATTATAGATAATGTGGTGTGTTGTGTCACAAAAGATCACATTATCGATTCTTTATATAGTAATATTTAGTTCACAACCTATATAACATTAGACTGTTATGTGAGAGGTTGTAGTATATGCTTGAGATTCGTTGGTCTTGACCATTAGCATATATTAGCGTATTCGCTATACGTTGAACAGGATCGAGGTGAGATAGATTCTTCTGTATTGTACATCTCGGACAATTATTATTTCTTAATTCTAGTGATTAATATTTAATTATATATATTTAATATTTATTGCTTTGATTTATCATGGGTGAAAGCCACAATGATTGACTCAATATGCTCGATATTTTGGGCAATATTATTATTTATATGATAATCAATATTATAGCTAGAAATCGTGTCCCGACCAGTCGGGTTGATCATGTCACTTGAGGCACTCAAAATGATTATTATATTAAACCCTGCAGGTGGAATGAATTTTCCGATATAATAATAAAGGTCGAGTGGTATACTCATGTATAATATATTAATTAATTAAAAGCTGTCAGTAGCTTAAATTAATTAATGGATATGGAATATCTTAAACACATGAAATAATTAATTAAAAAAGGAGCCCAATTTCGTAATTTGGGATTTTGGTAGGAAGTGCAATATCAACTTTTTAGTGGACTAAGTTGATATTAATAGAGTCTTAATATTAGGAAGAGTCCTAATATTGGAAAGAAGATATCTATTGGGAGTCCTTACTATATCCTCCTTAAGGTCTCGAGAGTAGCCCAAAACACCTATAAAGAGGATATGAGTGTTGGCCGATTTTCACACCTTCATTGTCCAAGAAAAATCGATTTTTTGTGTATGTGTTTAATTGTGGATCTTGACTTATGTCTTGGATTCCATAATTTAGTTAACACAATATTTTTATAAAAATACCAAAATATTCAAGAAAAATAGAGAGAACAAAAATCGTGAGTTTCTTGAAAAGAAAATTCGGCCGACCCCGTTGCAGTCCAAGTTTAGTCTGGTAGATTGTTGCCCACGCGACATCCGGACATAGGCGGGATATACTCTAGAAGATCTTGAGGTAGAAATACAAGAAGATCGGAGAGGAGTACGAAGAGGAGATAAATCCACCAAAAGGGAACTTCTACCACTTCGCTTCAGATGTATAAATTACCGACTTCCATGCGTAAATATGTGTATTTAATTGTTTATTAATCTATTTAGTTAATTAATTGACAAGCCTAAATAGATCCGGCTTTTATGTTGGTTAGTTTATAAAACCTTTCGTAAAATATTTTCACCAACTAGCTTCCGCTGCGTTTTATATTCCAACAATTAGTATCAGAGCCGGTCTTTAGGTTCTGTACAATTTAATTAATTTGGTGATTAATATGCTAGTAATTAAATATTCATATAGTATGATTTTGGAATATTTTGCTAGAATTTATCTTGCAGGGAAATATGATTCAATTATCATGGCTATGCGATGTTTTTTTATTTATTTACGTGTTTTTGGTAATTTGGCCCGGTTTAAGGCATGTATAAGTTTTTCCCGTGAGAAAATCCACGGGTAGAATAGGGTTTATTTTTCTTGTAATTTGCTGTAAATTCGATGTATTTTATTTCGAATAAAATTGTAATCAAATTGGAACACACAAAGTACGAAAGAGAAAGAAGTCCAGCGCGAAGAGGAGTCCCGATCGGACGAACCGACCGAGACCAGCAGTCGCCGATCGACTCGGCCAAAGAATGCCTTGCCGATCGATCGGCCGGCCGCCAGCTTCTGCCGGCGGCAATGGGCAATGGGCAACAGTAGGCGCAATGGCCGCCACCAAGTTGTTCGGATTCGGGTCGTTCGATTCGTTTTTCCGCGAGATGTTTGAAGCAGTGGGAGCAAAACGAGCCGAAGATTTTCTCGTTATTCAAAACGATGAATAAAAGCCATGATAATTGGATTTAATTATCTAATTTTTTTTATTTTGTTGGTTTTTATTGTTTTGATGTATGGCATGTATGGATGATATGTTTCCTTGCATGTTAGGACGGGAAAATTAAAAATCTTATTTTCCAAAATAACTAAGTGATTCTAAATTGATTTTTCAAAACCAAATTGGCCTCCATAATTGGTTTAAATTGTGAAATAATTAGCATGCGCGTTGACATTAGAGTTTTCCTTCACATCGGATGTACTAATTATTGGCTCACTAGTTTTTAAACTTCAAATTTAATAACAAAAAGGTGAATATTATTTTTTATGATAGGACTTCTCCATCTGTAGGACTATTATCATTAAATGATATTCTAAGGTTTGTTAAATTATGGTGTTCACTTAGGTGTATTGATTAATAAGCTCCCCATCGGAGTCTATGTTAATTAAATACATGGCCAAGAGGAACCAACTATTAATTTTACTTGTCAAAACGTATCTTGGCTAGGTAGTAAAATTAAAAACGTTAAAATCTACTTGAAAATGTATGTGTAAACGTCCACACTATCGTGGCTTGATGTGCGTTTTTTCAAGGTGTTGATTGATTGCATATATATTGTGTTTTAAGGTTTTTCAATATATCTTGCGTCGAATTATGTGATGAATGGTGTTTTTAATTTTATTCTCATATGTCTTTCAATCCACTAGCTGTTATTCTCAAAGAAAACAAACTTGATGGCACTAACTTTGCCGACTGGAAAAGAAATCTTGATATTGTCTTGACTGCCGAGGGGTATAAATTTGTTTTAACTGAGGAGAGCCCTTTTGAACCAGAAACGGATGTCACTCCTGAAGAGTTGGCTGAATTCCGAAAATTGAAAAAGTCTGATGAGATGGCTCGCTGTTACATTTTTGCTTCACTGACAAATGTATTTCAAAATCAGACGATGGGCTCGGCCGCGGAAATGATAAGAAATCTCACTGAGATGTTTGGTCATCAGAACCGGACGGATAGGCAAAATGCAATGAGGGTTTTGATGACAACCCAAATGTCTGAAGGGACCCCACTAAGGGATCACGTTCTTAAAATGATGTCTCATTTGAACGAACTGAGCATACTGGGGACCACTATCGATGCGGAGTCGCAGGTCAAGAAGCTTTGAGCAGTTCCGCCTCAACTATAATATGAATCGCAGGAATTACACATTGGCGGAACTTCTGATAGACCTTCAGTCTGCCGAAGGTCTCTTCAAACAAGGTTATCATCAAATTCTTGCGGCAACCGGTGCTACTTCTTCAAAACCCTAATGGGGAAAGAAGAAAAAGCAGGTTGGCCAGAAGCAAGTGACAACCTTCAAAGCTAAGGGCAAGGCTCCTCAGTTAAAGGCTCCTCAGTCCGAGGCGAACAAAAAGCCGAAGGGCAAGTGCTTCAATTGCAGTCTGAAAGGGCATTTCAAGAGTGACTGCCCTAAGAAAGGTACGTTTCTTGCACTAGTAGTCAAAACATGTTTGGCTGCCTGTTCTATCACTTTGTGGATAGTAGATTCGGGCTGCATTGATCATGTTTGTTATGACTCACAGGGGTTCCAAGTAACCAAGGTACTTAGTGTGGATGAGATTACAATAAGTTGGGGCGACTATTCCAGGCTGAAGGCTGTTGCAGTGGGATCCGTGCAGTTAAAAGTTGATGATCGGATTTTAGTTCTAAATAATGTATTATTTGTACCCGATTTTAGAATGAATTTAATTTCAGTTTCTAAATTATGTCGTGATGGATATTCAGTGTATTTTGAAAATAATGCAATTATTAAAAGAAATGGTGAATATATTTGCGGGAGTACTTATAAAAAAGAACTTTATATCATCAATGCTGCACCAGTTCCCTTGCATAATTATAAATCACTTAATTCTTTGACTAATCCTAATAAAATAGAAGAACCTTCGAGCATAAATCCAAATATTTGTGGCATTTACAATTGGGCCATATTAACCTTAGAAAGATTCAAAGATTGGTAAGCGATGGCCCATTGGATTCACTCCAGTCATTTCCAGTTTGCGAATCATGTCTAGAAGGTAAAATAACTAAAAGGGCTTTCCAAAGCAAAGGAAATCATGCAAAAAATGTATTGGAATTAGTACACACCGATGTATGTAGTCCAATGAACATCCAGGCTAAGGATGGTTTCGAATGCTTCATCACGTTTATAGATGATTATTTGAGATATGGATACATCTATTTGATGCGACGTAAGTATGAATCTTTTGATAAGTTCAAAGAATTCAAGGCTGAAATGGAGAAGCGTCATGGGCAGAGTATCAAGTCACTACAATCTGATCGTGGTGGCGAGTACCTTAGTGGAGAGTTTCCGGATTTCTTGGCACATGAGGGGATTACTTTCCAGCTCACAGCGCCTGGTACACCACAATAAAATGGTGTTGCTGAACGAAGGAATCGTACTTTACAAGAGATGGTTAGGTCAATGATCAGTTATTCTGATTTGCCTATTTCATTTTGGGGATACGTCTTGGAAACAGCGGCATGCATTCTAAACTTGGTGCCTTCGAAATCAGTTCCAAAAACACCCACAGAACTGTGGAATTGGCGCAAGCCCAGTCTAGGACATGTTCAGATTTGGGGTTCTCCAGCACACGTGCTGAATAAGGAAGCTGATAGTTGGCATCTCGTATAGAAGTACGAGTGTTTGTAGGATATCCGAAGAGAACGAAGGGTGGCCTATTCTATAGTCCTAAAGACTAGAAGGTCATTGTTAGCATCAATGCTCGGTTCTTAGATGAGGACTATGTAATAAGCCACAAGCCTAGGAGTGAGGTCATTCTAGAAGAACTTAGGGGTGAGATTTCGACAATACCAATTGTACAAACACCTAGTGAACCACGTATCGACACTATTGTGGATACGCAAACCAAGGACACGTCTCGTCGTAGTGGGAGGGTTGTTCGCCAACCTGAATGTTTCATCGGCGTGGGAGCGTCTTCGGACCACTCCCCGGACCAGGACGAAATAGATACATGTATGTATAAACAGGCAGTTCAAGACAAGGATGCTGAATCCTGGCAAACAACAATGGAATCCGAAATGGGATCTATGGATTCTAATTAAGTGTGGGAGCTAGTAGAGCTACCCAATGGGGTAAAACCCATTGGAAGTAAGTGGGTCTACAAGCGTAAGAGATGATCGAAAGGGAAGGTTGAAACCTTCAAAGCAAGGCTTGTTGCGAAAGGATACACTCAGAAGGAAGGCATCGACTATGATGAGACCTTTTCGCCAGTAGCCATGCTTAAATCGATCCGGATTCTCTTAGCTATAGCTGTGTATTTGGATATGGAGATTTGACAGATGGATGTCAAGACTGCATTCTTGAACATGAGTCTTGATGAGGAAATCTATATGCGCCAACCTGAGGGATTCATTGCTGAAGGAGATGAGCACTTAGTGTGCAAGCTTCAAAGAGCCATTTATGGTCTCAAGCAAGCATCAAGGTCTTGGAACATGCGATTTGATGAGGTCATTCAATTGTATGGTTCTGAACAGTATCCTAGTGAGGTTTGTGTATACAAAAAATGCGATGGAAACGTGCTGGTGTTTCTTGTACTGTACGTAGATAATATACTTCTAATTGGAAACAATGTGAAGGTATTATCAGACGTAAGGGTATGGATGTCTGAGCATTTCGATATGAAGGATTTGGGAGAAGCTGGGCACATCCTTGGTATTAAGATCTTTCGAGATCGCAAGAAAAGGATGTTGTGCTTATCTCAGGCATCCTATATCGATATGGTGCTAAAGCGGTTCAGCATGGAGAATTCCAAGAAAGGTTTCTTACCTTACAGACATGGAATTCAGCTATCTAAAGCTATGTGTCCTAAGACACAGAAGGAGATAGACGACATGAAGTTGGTCCCTTATGCTTCGGCAGTGGGAAGCCTCATGTATGCTATGCTTTGCACTAGGCCTGATATCTGTTATGCTGTAGGCATGGTGATGAGATATCAGTCGAACCCAGGACCGGGATATTGGATTGCTGTCAAGCATATACTCAAGTACCTGAGAAGGACTAGGGAGCATGTGCTTGTATATCAATCGGATACACTTTGTCCTTTGGGTTACACTGACTCAGATTTCAGTGCGGACAAAGAAAAGTCGAAATCAACTTCCGGATATGTTTTCACTTTAGGAGGTGGAGCCATCATTTGGAGTAGTGTGAAGCATAAATGCATAGCGGACTCTATCATGGAAGCCGAATATGTAGCAACCTCAGAGGCAGCTAAAGAGGCGATATGACTCAAGTACATCCTAGAGGATTTGGGTGTGATTTCTGATCTGCCTAGGAGTATTACACTTTATTGTGATAATACCGGTGCTGTTGCAAATTCGAAGGAACCACGGGCCCACAAAGCAAGCAAACATATCAAGAGCAAATATCATATCATTCGAGATTTTGTGAAGAGAAGGAAGATTATTGTCTCCAAGATAGCATCTGAAGACAACCTAGCTGATCCTTTCACGAAAGGATTGCCCTCAAAGTCATTTGAAGGGCATGTGGAAGGAATGGGGTTAAGATGTATGGCAACATTGCTTTGAGTATAAGTGGGAGATAGATAGACATAGTCTAGATAGTATATTTCAAAAGCATGCTTTGAGTATAAGTGGGAGATTGTTAGGGTTGTATACATCAAAGCATACTTTATGCTTGTATTATCTAATTTTCCGGTCTTTATCTATGAGAATATTTAATTCATTTATCACATGTTTTGCATATTTATTCACGCTATGGTTATGCAAATGTAGTCTAAATTACTTTATATTGTAGATAATGTGGTGTGTCATGTCACACAAAAGATCACATTATCGGTTCCTTATATAGTAATATTTAGTTCACAACCTATATAACATTAGACCGTTATGTGAGAGGTTGTAGTATATGCATGAGATTGGTTGGTCTTGACCATTAGCATATATTAGCGTATTCGCTATACGTTGAACAGGATCGAGGTGAGATAGATTCTTTTGTATTGTACATCTCGGACAATTATTATTTCTTAATTCTAGTGATTAATATTTAATTATATATATTTAATATTTATTGCTTTGATTTATCATGGGTGAGAGCCACAATGATTGACTCAATATGCTCGATATTTTGGGCAATATTATTATTTATATGATAATCAATATTATAGCTAGAAATCGTGTCCCGACCAGTCGGGTTGATCATGTCACTTGAGGCACTTGAAAGGATTATTATATTAAACCCTGCAGGTGGAATTAATTTTCCGATATAATAATAAAGGTCGAGTGGAATACTCATGTATAATATATTAATTAATTAAAAGCTGTCAGTAACTTAAATTAATTAATGGACATAGAATATCTTAAACACAGGAAATAATTAATTCAAAAAGGAGCCCAATTTCGTAATTTGGGATTTTGGTAGGAAGTGCAATATCAACTTTTTAGTGGACTAAGTTGATATTAATAGAGTCTTAATATTAGGAAGAGTCCTAATATTAGAAAGAAGATATCTATTGGGAGTCCTTACCATATCCTCCTTAAGGTCCCAAGAGTAGCCCAAAACACCTATAAATATAATATGAGAGTTGGCAGATTTTCACACCTTCATTGCCCAAGAAAAAATGATTTTTTTGTGTATGTGTTTAATTGTGGATCTTGACTTGTGTCTTGGATTCCATTATTTAGTTAACACAATATTTTTCTAAAAATACCAAAATATTCAAAAAAAAATAGAGAGAACAAAAATCGTGAGTTTCTTGAGAAGAAAATTCGGCCGACCCCGTTGCAGTCCAAGTTTAGTCTGGTAGATTGTTGCCCACACGACATCCGGACATAGGCGGGATATACTCTAGAAGATCTTGAGGTAGAAATACAAGAAGATCGGAGAGGAGTATGAAGAGGAGATAAATCGACCAAAGGGGATCTTCTACCACTTCACTTCAAAGGTATAAATTATCGACTCCCATGTGTAAATATGTGTATTTAATTATTTATTAATCTGTTTAGTTAATTCATTGACAAGCCTAAATAGTTCCGGTTTTTATGTTGGTTAGTTTATAAAACCTTTCATAAAATATTTTCACCAACTAGCTTCCGCTGCATTTTATATTCCAACAAAAATATCGTTTAAAACTGTAGAAAAGGCACCATATAAGATATGTAGAGGAAAAGTTCCTAAATTGTCATTTCTCAAAATCTAGTGATGTGAAACATACATGAAACGATTGGTTTTAGGAAAGTTTGCACGTTTTTCAGGTAAATGTCTCTTTGTAGGTTATCCAAAAGAGACAAAGGGGTACTACTTTTACAGTCCCATACTATGTCCATCTAGGGTCTAGCAAGATGTATACAGACCTGAAATAATATTACTGGTGAGGTAATATGAATTGAGAAGTCAGTTTATTTTAATGCTTGACTTGTTAGCAGGTTAAGATTGAGCATCAACGACCGACAGGTATGCTGAAGCCGCTCAATATTCTAGAATGAAAATCGGAGGATATATGGATGAATTTCATTAGGAGTTTGTTGGCGAGTGGTCGCAATTGTAATATTCGTACTTTATATCTTTAGTAGTTTCTATTTTTGGTGTATGTCTATTTTTAGCGACTCTTCTGTAACCGTTTCGACAGTTTGAAATTATTTTGTTCTTGGTGTTTAACCATTTGGACGAGTTTTGGAGGTGTTTTTACGTATCTCGCTTTATGTTATGATGTTCGTCGCATGTACGTTCAATTCTCATAAAACTCGTTCGAATATATTGTTTCCTTGTTCCTACAAGTCCGTAAGGTAGAATTATTCATGTTGTGGACTTCAGTTAAGCATTTCGATATCATATCGTGATTTTCGGACGTTTGGGCCATTTTGTAATTTCCTAAAAGTTTAGGAAAATTACTTCCATTGTCGTATTCCGAGCCTTCGGTGGTTGGAATACTGCTTTCTTTTAGCGCTTAGGTTCGTCGTCGCGAATACTTCGTAACTGTGTCTTCGGATTCCATTTTTTGTCGCTTTTCAGTTTCGTGCTTTCTTGGGCAGTGGACTACACTCAGCAGTACTGAATTGCTGCATGTATAACGTATGTTATGCACGCTCTCTTCCGTATGTTATGCATATACTGTTAACGTACGTTAACACTTAGTCCTAATGTACGTTAACTTCTTCAGCGATTTGGGCAGAAAGTTCTGCCGAGTCCTTACGTACGTTAAGGTATGGGTGTTACGTACATTATGCGTGTACTGTTAACGTACGTTAACACTTAGTTCTAACGTAAGTTAACATCTTCAGCAATTTGGGCAGAAAGTTATGCCGAGTCCTTATATACGTTAAAGTACGGGCGTTACGTATGTTAAGGCCCTAACGTACATTAACTCCCCATGTTAACGTACGTTAACGGCTGTCAGGTATTTAAATACCTGAGTTGACCTCAGACGCGTCATTTTCCCTTTCCTTCTCCCTTTGTCCGCGATTTGATTCTCTTGAGCGTTTTGAAGCGATTCTCGAAGATAAATCCATGGAGTTCCATAGTAGATCGATTGTTGTACTCCAAACGAAGTTATCATCATCTTAATCCATCTCTCTCCGCCCAAATCCAAAGTAATTGGCTAGAACCCTAACCTTTGTAATTTTTGGTGGTTTTTCGGGATTTGCCCAATTGTCTATGAATTGTCCGTTGATATTGTAGTATTCTACATCGATTAATGTTTATGAGTGTCTCCCTATTTGTTTCCGCCAATGATTCAACTTGTGTGTGTGGTTGTGAAGTGTAGTGGGGATTGTGGGTGTTTTCCACTCAATTATTGGTGTCGTTTAGGACTGATTCGTGTTAACATTTCATCTAGGAACGGAAATCGTATCCCGGGTCATTCCTAGTCATCCTAGATCTCCCGTTTCGATCACAATGTCTCAAGACAAGTATTTTACATTTGTTTACGTATTCTAGCATTGATTTATGGCTTTACGTGTATGTGTGGATGTGAATGCGTATGTTCACCCAGGGATTGGTCTGAAGGGGCCTTTGGGGATACGTAGTTTCGTGTGTGTGCATATCATGAACTGGGGTTAACCACCCAGGGATGGTCCGACGGGGCCTCTGTGGGGTGCGGTGGCCGTGAGTCTCGTACCAACGGTTAACCTTTGAAATATTTTGTTGGAGAATTGTTTTGTGCATGCGCACCTTAATATTCTGGAATATAAATGTTTTAGAAAACATTTTTGGCGCATATATCATTGTTGGAATATTTATTACACATATTAATAAATTATGTTTTGATGATTAAGTTGCTAAACAAAACAAAAAAAATATAAAGGCGAAGCAAAACGACGAAGCAGACGAAGACGCAAAAAGTTGCAATCTGGACTACATTAGCGCACGCAAGTCATCACACGTTAGCGCACGCTAACGGGAAGTCATCTGCATATCAGCCAAGTTCGAAGTTACCTGAAGTGAAGTCATCTGATGAGTATAGCGCACGCTACATATGTTTACTAGCGCACGCTATCGAGGTCATATTACCGTTGTAAAGATATTAAAACACAGAATGACGTATGCAATGAAGTCAGTATTAGTGCACGCAAGAGATGATATTTAGCGCACGCTAAATATCAGTTTGAATCAAGTCAATCAGAACATTGGAAAGATTCGGCGGAAAGTCAAGTATCAAACGGATAGTTTGACAAGTGAAGCCAACGGATATATTACGTTAACGCACGCTACTCAATCATGGTTAACGTACGCTAAGTGAGTCAGATAACGTACGTAACACAAAGAATATAACGTACGCTAAAGGAGAAACGGTTACCGGATCAAATCGAATGACTAGCGCACGCTAAAGAGAAAGCCTAGCGCACGCTAATTAGTCAAAACAGACTAACGGCTAGTTTGGTGGATGAAGGCTATAAATACCACATCTTTGGTATTATTCAAAACAACAACTCCAAACAATCAAGACATTGATCTTATATTCATATACTTACATTGTTGTTGTGATATTGAGCTTATATTGTTAGTTTGAGTGTTTATACATTCAACGTTATACACGAGAGGTAAAAGAAAAGATACGATTGGATTCAGTGTTATTAGGATCAAGGATCCGGCATTATTAGAATCTCAATCGCTATCTTCCTGAGGTTTATCTAGTACCGATAGAAAGCTAGAGTGGTTGATTCCTTGTCCAATAGAAAAGAAAAACAGTTTTACTCGGACCGATAGAAGACGAGCTTGTAACGGTAATCCCTCGACCGATAGAAGAGAGGCGTAGAGGTTTTGATCTTATTCCTATAGAAAAAGATACATCGAGAGAGGACGTAGGCTTCGTTAATAGCCGAACCTCTATAAATCCTTGTGTGATTTATTTTCCGCAATTTATTTATGCTTCCACACAAACGGCGCAAATATCCGATTTTATACCAACAATCATGTGTATAGAATGGAAGTTCAAATGGTATTGTACTTGCACTAGCAGTTGGTGATAACCCCTTAAATGGGGGAAATATTTTTGTATTTCAGGTACATGTCCAAGGAGGAGAGAGCACGCAGTCAGTATGAGGATGATGGGCAAGAGTGACACTATTCAGTCAGTCGACCAAGTCATTTCTTCTCGTTGAGTTTTAAATTGATTATATCATTTGCTTCAGTACTCGAGTACTTCCTTTGTTTTGATTGTATTGTTTTGGACCCAGTCTGAGAAGGTGTACGATTGTTGGGTTAATGTTGTTTGGAACAGATTGTTTAATGCCATTTCTCTTTATCAAGTAACAGTGTATTTATTACATAGTATTTGTCGTTGGTCTCGGGTAGTCGAGGTGTGTGTTGGCCTTGTGGACTCAAAGGTTGGGTCCACGGCGCTGTAATATGCCCCGAACGTCTTGGGGGTGTTACAGCGGTATGCACACAATATGTGTGATTGTGGATCATTTGACCAAATCAGTTCATTATCTTGAGATAAATAATATGTGCACTCCGGAGAGACTGGTCCAGTTGTATATATGAGATCGTGTGGTTACACAGTAACATAAGAGTATTTTTGTATCTAATCATGACAGACATTCATGTCACATTTATAGAAGGTTGTGCACCGTGCTATAGGCACACGTTTGAACTCCAGTACAATGTTCGATCTTCTGTATGGCCATTCAGCCATAACCATTTAGACGTTGGAGAAAGGAAGATATGTTGAGGGTTTGTGCTCTTGATTAGAAATATGATTGTGAAACCCAATTTTTTTTTTAAAAAAAACGAGATTTTATTAGGAGAACAGGAAAGTTGGGGGGACGAGTCCCACTACACGCCCAAAAGGTTGAGGGAGGACGAGCCCCTCTACACGCCCCAAAAAACGAAATTAAAAGACAAGATGATTATTTAAATCTAACATACGGAAAACTACTATTGTCAAGTCTAACCATGCCATTAATATTCCCGGGCAGATCAGATGGGCTATAAAGCCGAAAATTTCTGAACTTATAACCTTCATTAGCCAAGAAGTCCGTAATGGTGTTCCTTTCCCGATAGATGTGAGAGAACGAGATATCCATGACACGACGGAGTGATGCAATTTTGTGGCGAATGTTGAGCACTTGCCAATTACCCATTTTAGGCGAGTTGACTAGAGAAAGGGCTATAGCCGAGTCTATCTCAACCCAAACCTTAAGAATGTTTCTCTAATGGCAAAGATCCAGTGCTCCATAACAACAGTTGACATGCTTCGATTAAGATGGCACCTTACAAGGCTTTGTATGGCATTCATTATAGGTCTCACTGTGTTGTGATGACTTATCTGAGACTCGGATGACTTATCTAAGATGTTGGGTACTGAACCTGATATGCTGGTAGCAGTTGAAAAGATTATGTTGATCAGGAGTTGTTTGTTAATAGATCAAAGTCGACAAAAATCGTACACGGATAATCATCAACGGTCATTAGACTTTGATATTGTAACACCCCCAGATCAAACCGGGAATATTACACGCCGCAGACCCTCTCTGTGAGGATCCACCAGGCTAGACATCAAAACAACACATTACATTACATACCGACGAATCAAAATAACGGACCAATAGACCGATTTGGTCTTTTGTCACAGACTTACAAATCAAAATACATAAACTCATCCAGACTCATACCCACACAAGGGTAAAATACTTGCAACAACGAAAAATAAGACAGCGGAAAAGACAATACAATGGACTCCGACTAACTGAACCCAAAACTGGCCTTCGTGTGATTAGTATCATTCGTCTTTCATCATCCCTCGTGCCGATCCTGTGTCTTGCTCCCGAAAACCTGCATATACCTGGACACAATATAGATATCCACCCCCCGATTACTCGGGGGTTAGCAAAACTCCACTGTTTTGCTAGTGCAAGTATAAAGTGCAAATACGAGCCATACACAACACATTCCGAGAATATAACGAAAGACTTCCCGAGATATATTTAGTTAAAAATAGTTCAAGTCTTGAAAGCAGAAACGAAGCGAGTAAGCATCTTGAAAACATTTCCAAATCTCGGGAGTTTTTGAAAACATCAAAAATTGAAAATGTTCTTAAGTCCTCGAAAGCCATTTAGGGTCACAGCCCCAAAGTTCATTTTTCAAAATACAAATCCGTTTAACAAAACGCGGGGTCCACGACCCAACCATTCCGGTCACAAAACACAGGGTCCACGACCCGATCATCCACTTCAATTCACTTACAAGGACACATTACACATAACATATTATTCCTATGCCATTCTAGCCAAGCACCAAGACTCGATATATAATGTCTCTCGACCCCAAGCACAAAGCATTGTGATACTCCGGACAATATCACAATTAACGAAAACATCAACGTCATCCTCAAGATGAAAACCACAACTGGTAACCCGCGGCCGTACCCCTTAGTATCGACCCCGGACATCCCGTCGGACACTCGGTGAAACCACTCGCGGCCGTACCCCTTAGTATCGACCCCCAGACATCCCGTCGGACACTCCGGGTGGAAGTTCATCCACACACGCACCCAAGTCCACTTCTCTGGCCGTACCCCTTAGTATCGACCCCCAGACATCCCGTCGGACACTCCGGGTGGAAGGAACAACACACACACACGTTCCAAAATCACAGTTGCAAACCACAAGCCTCGAAGGTCAATCACAGTATATATAGTCGAGGTACCTTACTAGAATGGCCAGTTCATCCAACATATACTCACGACCAAGTAATGATGCGATTCACAAGGAAGCACAAGATTTTAACAGCACCGAACGACACAACTAATATCACACAAACTCACATATTCATCCATAAACACGTGACTCCAAGCACATACTTTGACAAAAGAATTACACTTTACATTTACCAACGACATAATCATACGCAATGACATCACAAGAAAGTAAGGTGATTCTATACTCGACACTAGCTCACATATTCAACTAAGAACATTAATTCCCGACACACATGGGTCACCTTTACAAAAAGCATGATGGTAAATATTCCGATTCTTTTGAAAAATGGTTATTAATATTTATTTAGCACATATCGACGATTAACAACCATAATATCCACAAAACACGTAATGTATGGGCAAGATACTTGCCTCGATAATCGACACCGGACACTCATACGAACACGGCTCAGTCGGGACACCTCGAACACCTACAATTCTCCGGCGAAGACAAAGAATACGCCCACGATCGAAAAGCTTGAAGAAAACGACGAACGGAAGGGTTCCGACTCGAGTTCTTCGCAAGAATTCGATCCTAACAACATATAATCAATAAATCATCGATCATACGAGGAAGAATAATCGTAGAACGCCCGAAAACCCCTGTATGACATTTTATCGGACACCTTCAAGGCGTCGATCAAGAACTCGACGAAAACAACGAATCGATACGATCCAACCATGGAATAACAAGGGAAAAGATGTAATACATCTTAATAATCATCAATCTATCATAATACCAAGTTAAATCGGATTAATCGGACGAAAACAACCAAAATACCCAAAATCCCCAAAATTAGATTTCTAGGAAATCTGACCTGATTCGGTAGATCGGAGGATGTTATAGGAGGTATGACTGATGATATGAGCCTCAAAACTTCATGGATTAAATGTATAACAACATTTCTCCAAGATTCCCACGCCTCCATCCGCGGAAGAGAAGAGAAAGAGTGAGAGAATGGGTGAAAAAAAACGTCCGCAGGCCTTAAATAGGCCGATCCGGCCGTGTTACGACGAATCGCCACGGCTTACGACGAACCGCCATGGCCGAACACATCGCCGAAATGCCGTAACGCGACGCACGCACGCCGTGGCCTTACGACGTAATCGCCTTACGCACGTAACGGCCGAGCACTACCGCACGTTACTCGCCAGTGGCCGGCTGCTCGAGCATGCCCGGCCATGACTCGGCCGGGACCAACTCCGACGGCCCGAACGACCCCGAAACCCGAACCTGAGTACGAATCGAAGATACGGTTACGAAGTACTCGCAAAGACGAATCCGAGCACTAAGAGAACACACGATTCCGACCACCCGATGGCTCGGAATTCGACAACGGAAGTAATTACCCAAAACTTTGGGAAATTACGAAAATGGCCCAAAACGTCCGAAAATCACGATACGCGATCGAAACACCAAACCAAAGCTCGCAACATGAATAATAACATTAAATGAAATTACGAGAAACTCGAAACAATAGTTTCGGACGAGATTCGCAAGAATCGAACTCAAGTGCGGAAAAGTCGCTAAAAAGCTCGGAACTCAACAAAACGATACCGAAACGAACTCGGATGACAAAAAGTGCAGAATTAATCATTCTCGAAATGACGAAACGGTCATGAGCGAGTCGTCAAAACGGATTCCGGCTGGAAAAGAAATTTACCGAAAAATCGAAAATTGCGGATATTACATTCTACCCTCCTTAAAAGAAGTTTCGTCCCGAAACTTAAAACAAGTAGGGAGAAGCAATATCCCGCCCGGAAAACTCAACGAGATACGCAAGGAAACGCGTAACTTACGCCCATCGGCGAAACGTTACAAGCAACGCAAAGGAATATACGGCGTGAAAACACGCTCCACGACGACCAACACAACGTCGCCGTTAGGGATATAATAAAACCAACAAGTGACAAGCGTCATCAACTGGATAATACAATCAAGTCAATTATCCGAACAAACACAAAACACAACGGACGAAAATCAGTACGATTGACCAACCCAACGGTACATCAATCAAAACGCGAGCCAATCGCTGAACAAATACGGAATTCCACCGCCCAAGGGTTGGAAGATCGAAAACGAGACTAATTTTCCGAACTTGGAAAGGTCACAACGATATATAGATCAATTTGGGACAATATCAGAACTCGTTCGAATGACAAAGGTGGGAAACAACACTGTGTCGAAGCATCAACGAACACAGTCGAGTCGATACGGTTGGACGAAACAGAAGAGAAAGAAAGAAAAAATGTGGGTATTACATCATATCACCTTTAAAAGAGGTTTCGTCCCGAAACCTAAACAAAGAGAACGAAGTGCTGGAATAGCAACCTCCCCGACTATACCCTCTTGGTCCACATCCGATCTTCATGGCCATTAGTATCGTGGTCACGACTGCATCCTCTGCCCATCGGCATACTAAGCGGATTCCCACTCAATACGATTGCACAACTTCTCAAAATATTATACTAAAGTACCAACTCAGCACGACATATCACATAAGGTAACCAATAACAACTCGAAAAGAAAATCCACGAGGTATCCTTTTAAAGGAAATCTTTTGAAAATCCTTGGATTTGTATGCTATTTAAAATAAACTTTAAAAGTACTTTTGGTACCTCGGGTTGTTTCATCAAAACTTGTAAACAACATACTTTAACCGTCTCATTTGAAATCATTTGAAGTCATCATGCCTCTACGTATCATCATCACCGTTAACAACTAACAAGTTAACCACGCAAGATCATCAAATCATTCTTACATACTCTAACATTTCCAAATCCGAGTTTGAACTTTACATCGAGTGAGATTTTTTTTTTTTTTTTTTTTTCATCTTTCACTATATATTTTTGAAAATAAAAATCGCATTGGTTTTTGAAATGAAATATTTTTATGGTGTGAAAGATTTTTGAAAATCATTCACTCGAATTATTTGAAAATGCAACAATACATTAAAATTATTTTCGAAAATTCTCCCAACACTTCACAAACATCAACGACGGTAATATTTTACAAAATGTTCAAGGTACTTTAAAACAACTCTTTCAAATACCGTCGAGGTTTTATTTGAGAATCCTAGGCCGGCTCGCAAATTTCAAACAATTTCCAAAGTTCATACGAAGCCGGCTAATCGCACTTGCACAAACTTATGAAAGTTTTAGAAAAGCGTGTTCGAACACACTCGCAGCAGACATAATTTATCAATTCATCAAACACAATCAAATATCACCTAGCAATACGAAAAGTCTTAACACACATTCACGCACAAGCTTGTTATCACTAGACACCACGTAGAGAATACAACTACAGTGATCGCCGCAAAAGTTAGACCTAACGGCTATAATGCGGTTCCATAGCCTCCGCCTGCACCGACTAACGCTCGCTACAACACATATTTAGCGTGCGCTACCCATGCTGCATTAGCGCGCGCTAGCCTTACACTTAGCGTGCGCTAACGGTTCTATTTTAGCAACATGATTGCGAACATATATACGACATTACTGGAATCGAAGGTCACAATTAAACAACAACAATATTCGAATCTCAAAGCCATCGATTCACATAATTACAACACATCATGAGCAACCATCAAAAGGCAATTGTCATTCAAAACCAAAAAGTTAAAAGCAAGGGTCACGTCTTGAGTATATTTTGAAGACCTCATTTGAGTTAAAAACTTGAGTTTTGAAAACTTATAGTATGAGATGAGAATGAAATATCGGTAGTTTGAAGTCTAAAAATTTTCGACCTTGAGGTCATCATACAAAAAATCAATTTTTTTTTTTCCTCCCTTGGAGAACATTTTAAAAATTTACGTGGCTCCCCGGGAGCCTTCGAAACTAAAAATTCCAAGGTTGTTGCTCTTGCAAGCAAAACAGTTCATACAAGGATACATTTGGCCATATCATTCTTCATTCTAGCACAAAACGGGAATTAACAAATATATGTCACTTACTCACGATGCACCTTCAAATACTACTACATAACACAGAATCATACAGCTCGTATAGCTCGTGGTACAACATGTAGTAGGAGACTTACATCCACAGATCGCACGAAGATGATGGCCGCACCTTGATACTAATCACGGCCGACATCCTGCACGACGCGTCGCGACACGACTCACTCGGACAAAATCGACAATACAAGACTCAACAACACATAACTCGACCCGACACCTAGGTTTCCTCAACCTAAGCTCGATACCATAAATGTAACACCCCGCATCAAACCGAATATTACACGCCGCAGACCCTCTCTCGTGAGGATCCACCGTGCTAGACATCAAAACAACACATTACATTACATACCGACGAATCAAAATAACGGACCAATAGACCGATTTGGTCTTTTGTCACGACTTACAAATCAAAATACATAAACTCATCCAGACTCATACCCACACAAGGGTAAAATACTTGCAACAACGAAAAATAAGACAAATGGAAAAGACAATACAATGGACTCACTAATCGAACCCAAAGCGCCTTCGTGTGATTAGTATCATTCGTCTTTCATCATCCTCGTGCCGATCCCGTGTCTTGCTCAAAACCCGCATGTACACGGACACAATACAGATATCCACCCCGATTACTGGGGTTAGCAAAACTCCACTGTTTGCTAGTGCAAGTATAAAGTGCAAATACGAGCCATACACAACACATTCCGAGAATATAACGAAAGACTTCCCGAGATATATTTAGTTAAAAATAGTTCAAGTCTTGAAAGCGTAAACGGCGAGTAAGCATCTTGAAAACATTTCCAAATCTCGGGAGTTTTTGAAAACATCAAAAATTGAAAATGTTCTTAAGTCCTCGAAAGCCATTTAGGGTCACAGCCCCAAAGTTCATTTTTCAAAATACAAATCCGTTTAACAAAACGCGGGGTCCACGACCCAACCATTCCGGTCACAAAACACAGGGTCCACGACCCGATCATCCACTTCAATTCACTTACAAGGACACATTACACATAACATATTATTCCTATGCCATTCTAGCCAAGCACCAAGACTCGATATATAATGTCTCTCGACCCCAAGCACAAAGCATTGTGATACTCCGGACAATATCACAATTAACGAAAACATCAACGTCATCCTCAAGATGAAAACCACAACTGGTAACCCGCGGCCGTACCCCTTAGTATCGACCCCCAGACATCCCGTCGGACACTCCGGGTGGGAAACCACTTCCGCGGCCGTACCCCTTAGTATCGACCCCCAGACATCCCGTCGGACACTCCGGGTGGAAGTTCATCCACACACGCACCCAAGTCCACTTCTCTGGCCGTACCCCTTAGTATCGACCCCCAGACATCCCGTCGGACACTCCGGGTGGAAGGAACAACACACACACACGTTCCAAAATCACAGTTGCAAACCACAAGCCTCGAAGGTCAATCACAGTATATATAGTCGAGGTACCTTACTAGAATGGCCAGTTCATCCAACATATACTCACGACCAAGTAATGATGCGATTCACAAGGAAGCACAAGATTTTAACAGCACCGAACGACACAACTAATATCACACAAACTCACATATTCATCCATAAACACGTGACTCCAAGCACATACTTTGACAAAAGAATTACACTTTACATTTACCAACGACATAATCATACGCAATGACATCACAAGAAAGTAAGGTGATTCTATACTCGACACTAGCTCACATATTCAACTAAGAACATTAATTCCCGACACACATGGGTCACCTTTACAAAAGCATGATGGTAAATATTCCGATTCTTTTGAAAAATGGTTATTAATATTTATTTAGCACATATCGACGATTAACAACCATAATATCCACAAAACACGTAATGTATGGGCAAGATACTTGCCTCGATAATCGACACCGGACACTCATACGAACACGGCTCAGTCGGGACACCTCGAACACCTACAATTCTCCGGCGAAGACAAAGAATACGCCCACGATCGAAAAGCTTGAAGAAAACGACGAACGGAAGGGTTCCGACTCGAGTTCTTCGCAAGAATTCGATCCTAACAACATATAATCAATAAATCATCGATCATACGAGGAAGAATAATCGTAGAACGCCCGAAAACCCCTCTATGACATTTTATCGGACACCTTCAAGGCGTCGATCAAGAACTCGACGAAAACAACGAATCGATACGATCCAACCATGGAATAACAAGGGAAAAGATGTAATACATCTTAATAATCATCAATCTATCATAATACCAAGTTAAATCGGATTAATCGGACGAAAACAACCAAAATACCCAAAATCCCCAAAATTAGATTTCTAGGAAATCTGACCTGATTCGGTAGATCGGAGGATGTTATAGGAGGTATGATTGATGATATGAGCCTCAAAACTTCATGGATTAAATGTATAACAACATTTCTCCAAGATTCCCACGCCTCCATCCGCGGAAGAGAAGAGAAAGAGTGAGAGAATGGGTGAAAAAAACGTCCGCAGGCCTTAAATAGGCCGATCACGGCCGTTACGACGTAATCGCCATGGCTTACGTGACGAATCGCCATGGCCGAACACACGCTGAAATGCCTGAACGTTACGCACGCACGGCCAGTGGCCTTACGACGTAACCGGCCTTACGACGTAACGGCCGAGCACTACCGTGACGTTACTCGCCAGGTGGCCGCTCGCTCGAGCATGCCCGCCATGACTCGGCCGACCAACTCCGACGGCCCGAACGACCCCGAAACCCGAACTCGAGTACGAATCAAGATACGGTTACGAAGTACTCGCAAAGACGAATCCGAGCACTAAGAGAACACACGATTCCGACCACCCGATGGCTCGGAATTCGACAACGGAAGTAATTACCCAAAACTTTGGGAAATTACGAAAATGGCCCAAAACGTCCGAAAATCACGATACGCGATCGAAACACCAAACCAAAGCTCGCAACATGAATAATAACATTAAATGAAATTACGAGAAACTCGAAACAATAGTTTCGGACGAGATTCGCAAGAATCGAACTCAAGTGCGGAAAAGTCGCTAAAAAGCTCGGAACTCAACAAAACGATACCGAAACGAACTCGGATGACAAAAAGTGCAGAATTAATCATTCTCGAAATGACGAAACGGTCATGAGCGAGTCGTCAAAACGGATTCCGGCTGGAAAAGAAATTTACCGAAAAATCGAAAATTGCGGATATTACAGATATTGGTGACCATGTATTGATTAAGGTGTCCTACACTCGAGGAGTTTTTTGGTAAGAGAGGAAAATTGAGTCTAGATATATTAGATTGTTCAAGATTTTGGATCGAATAGACGATCTAGCATATAGTTGGGCCTTGCCTATGGCTTTAAATTGAGTGCAAGTGTTTCATATTTTGCAGCTAGGAAAGTATGTCTCCGACTTGAGTCACATACTTCACTTTTATGAGATTGAGATTGCGTGTGATACTATATGAGGAGTTTCATACAAATTCTCAAGAGGAGAATCAAACAGTTGAAGAGCAAGTCGATTGCCTTGTAAAAATCCAATGGTCGAGGCACGGGATCGAAAAGGCTACATGGGAGACTAGGGATAGTATGCGGGAGAGATACTTCAAGTTGTTTACCCCTTAGTTTTAGGAATGAAACTTATTTTAGGGGGGATATGTAATATACAGATGTAATTTTTTTTTGTAATGTTGTACTGTACTATTCATTTTGGAATGTACATTTAATGTTGTATTAGAATTGATATTATATAATATATATTGTACTGATTCCATTGTGAAGGTAGTGAAAATCGCTGAGATCGTTTTTACCAATTGGATTTGCATTTTGAGTTGTGCTTGAATGGATAAGCATTATAGCCATAATATGCACTAAATTTGGCACCTAACGTATGCTACATCCAAAAGTTAACGTATGCTATGGTGGTCATATTACGTAATATAAAGTTGAGATCAGATCAGATCAGATCACTTTCGGCATGTGGGACCGAGCACTTTCGGTGTGCATGAGGACAAGCGAGTGAACGTCCTAATGTATGCTAACATTGAATGCTTTATGCATGGTACTTAGTACCAAGTAGCGGCGGCAACATGTTGGTTGCGTACGCTAAGAATGCCAGACTGAGGCAGTAGCCTCTGGAATGGATTAGCGTATGCTATCATGGTCAAATAGTGTACGTAATGCAGGCTAACATATGTTAACATGGGCTGGTCGCAACCATTATTCATTTCGTATATTATAAGTGTGTTTCCAGAATGATAATTACAACAATATTCTAAAGTCCCTCTCGAGATGCATTAAAACGTAGATTAAACAACCTATAACAACGTCTCCGTTTACTATAAATTATCTAACTCTAAAATGTTCATAAGATTAAATATCATCATAGCTCATCAAAGATTTCTCATTCTCAATCTCGTAATTTGCTACGTCAAATACTCGAAACCTATCAATGCCCTCTTCTTTTGAATTATGAGCAATTAAGTTAAACATGTAAAAGCATTGATCAAGTGTTCTAACATGAATCAAAACCAAGTGTTTGATAAGGAAACCAAATTAAGTAAATAAAATCATCAATCCTTCAAAACCATAATCAACATACTCCCATGCTCGGAATCTAACAAGTTTAGCTGGACATGGTAACGAAAGAAAGATTAATAATCATCATGTTCATGCTAAATAAGACAACAAAAATGAGTAAAACATAGGAAGAAGATAAAACTCGGATGGTGTCTTGAGTGATCCCGGTTCAAGCATTCAAGTGTTCTTGAGGTGTTCTTCAAAAACTCCCTTCAAATCTCCTTCTTTTGGTTGAAAAGCTCTCAAATCTTGTGTTTTTTTTCTCTCTCCAATCTCTCCAATATCATAATATCCTTTCTAAGTCCAATGTAGAGCCTTTTTATCAACCCAAAAAGCCAAGGTTGTTGATCAAATCTTGCAAAAAATGTCAAAAGTGATTTTGCACCGAAAAGTGACACAGCCCGTGTCAAATGACACGGCTCGTGTCATAGTGTTCTAGATTGTGCAAATGGTTCTGGACAGGTAACCTGACCATGTCAAATGACACGGTCGAGCAAGTGACACGGCCCGTGTCAGATGACACGGCCGAGTCCATGTTGGTCCGTTTTGACTCTGTTTTTCCTTCTTTTTTGGCTCGATATTTCGTTGCCGCATTGATTGATATGTATTGGGATTGAGACTTCGTTCTTGCTTGATAATGTCCTTAAAACTCCTATAAAATCAATAAAACGTACTCAAGCGTGATCGAGTCCAACAAACACAATATGAGCACAAACGACACAATTCTACATATTTTTAGGATCTTAAAATCCGGAAAGCCTTATAAAAATATGTGTAAAAATGAGTGTTATCAAAATCCCCAAAACTTAAACATTGATCGTCCCGAGAAATGCACTTCATAATAACCACTCTTAAGGGAACTCATCCCTCAACACACCTGAAAAGATCATTTTGAAAATTCATCAATACGCCTCAAGTAATAAATAAGTCGAGTTCTATAAAGTATTCAAATCTCTGGGGTGCTTCCTTAACATCATAATCAATACTTGGAAAATATAAACCTCACCGGTCAAGTGTATTCACACACTCTCAAAGTGTATATAGGGATATGTGTATGCTCAAAACTCATTCAATGAAATAAGAATCCCCATAAGCTTGTCAATCGTCTACATCTCTACCACTATCTGTGCATGCAAATTTGTGAATCATAAAGGACTTTACTGGTTGTAATGTAGGCTTTTTGGTCGGGGTAGGATAAGTATGGCTAAAGTGACTTGACTTGAGCAAATTAGAACTAAATTCCAATAATCACTTCGCTCACTTAGAAGCTCAAAATGTGTCTTGACTTTTCTTCTTTCAACCCCTTGATTTAAATATAATCGCAATATGGGCTTTTGAAAGTGAAAAACACAACCTCATTCCTTCTTATCGCTCCATTTAATTTTTTTTTTCTGCACACTTTTTGTTTTTGCCTTTTCACATGGTGGACAACATCGTCATTATAATCACACGATTCTTCCTTCAAATTTATTTTGATAAATCATCGCAATTGAACCAACAATCTTCCCAATCGTCTCCACACACCTTTTTATTATTTTGCCAATTTGTTCTAATAAGCTCAAGTATAGGGACAAAAGTTAATAATGGAACGGAAAGCTCGTAATGTGGCTAACAATAAATAGGCTTTAAGCTCAATTAGTCTAACTAGGGAATTAATAATTGTCGGGTTGGCCAAAAGGTTTGAAGGACTAACAAAAAAATCGCCTAAAATCACTTTCACTAATTTGCACGCACGCTTGTAGTTTCGAATAAGATACCAAGGCAAGTTCTAGAGTCTTAAAACATGAATGATACACTCGACAATGGAACTTGCATATTTAATGATGCACGAAGGCTCAAAAGCTCACAAGGTAGATTTGTTTATATTTCCAAGATATTAAACTATTTATTCAATCCACACCCTTTTGATTATTCTACAATTTTTCCTCTTCAAATTATCGACAAGAGTTCATTCTTTCGAGTTTCATCCAAATATGATACTCAAAACACATCAAGTTTAAAAAAAAAATCACACCAGAATTGAAAAAAAATCACACCAAAATTCGAAAATAAAAACAACCAAACAATAAAACAAAAAAACAAACAATAAAAGTATTTCTTGACCCAATATCTCCCCCTAAACTTGAATTAAAGAGTATACACACGAAGGGGGTATAGTATTTAAACAATAAAAAACTTTGGGTCAAGAAATACTTACAACCGGTCCTACTGATTGTATGGAGGGAAATGGCCTTGTTGGACATGCCATTCATGCATCTGTCGTAATAAGGTCAGCATCTCGTCTTGTTTTTGTCGGATCTCCTCTTGTTTTCTTCGGGTCTCCTCTCGAAAAGCCTCAAATTCCTCTCTAAGTGTTGAACGAGATGTGGCATGTCTTGAATCGGCCTGTCTCGATGACTTGGGCCGATCCCTCTCTCTTTCATCTTCCTCTTCCTCGTTGTCCGGACCTCTCTCATAAGCATCCTCTTCCTCCATTATTTCGGATCGGGATGGTCGTTTTGTGTCACACTTTTGGAAGGCAGTTCATAAGGCCTTGGGAACCGAGCTGAACTTTAGTACAGCTTATCATCCTCAGACGAACGGACAATCCGAAAGGACTATACAGACAGTAGAAGATATGCTAAGAGCTTGTGCCCTAGATTGGTGAACCGATTGGGAGGTTCATTTGCTGTTGATTGAATTCACCTACAATAATAGTTGGCATGCTTCCATTAAGATGGCACCGTTTGAGGCATTGTACGGGAGAAGGTGCAGATCGCCCCTGTGTTGGGATGATTCTTCTGACTTGACTGGGACAGAACTAGAGTTGATAGTTCAGACTCAAGAGAAGGTAGCTCTGATTCGTGAAAGGCTGTTGACTGCCCAGAGTCGACAAATGTCTAATGCAGACGTGCGCCGTCGCCCATTGGAGTTCGAGATTGGGGACCACGTACTATTGAAGGCTTCTCCTACTCAGGGAATTTTCTGTTTTGGGAGGAAGGGAAAGCTGAGTCCGAGATATATTGGACCATTTGAAATCCTTGAAAGAGTTGGGGAGTTGGCGTACAGGTTGGCCTTACCGCCATCGCTGAGTCACGTTCATAATGTGTTCCACGTATCCCAATTACGGAAATATGTGCCGGATCCCAGTAATATCATCGACTTTGGCGAGATTGAAGTGGATAATGATGGCACGTTTGAAGAAAAGCCAATCAAGATACTCGAGAGTCGAGTCAAACAATTGAGAAATAAACCAATCTCCTTGGTTAAAGTTCAATGGTCTCGACATGAAGTCGAAGAAGCAACTTGGGAGACGGAGGATAGTATAAAGTCAAGATACCCGGATTTATTTTCGTCTTAAGTTTCGGGACGAAAATTATTTTTAGAGGAGTAGTATGTAATGCCCGGATAATTATTGTGTATTTACCTGTATTTGAACTTGTAACGTTTGATTATGTGGTATAAATAATCGAAGTGTGGTTTCCCGTATTCGTATTCCTGTGTTTTTGGAGTTTCCTACACATTCATGCATGCATGGTTCTGCACGTCTTAACATGCGCTAGGTGATAAGCATAACGTGCGCTACGTTTGGAAGATAACATATGTTATGGTTGAAGCTTAACATATGTAAGCTTCAGTCAATTAGAGATCAGACAAGGGTCGGCGTGTGGGGACCGGAAGAAGATCCGTTGAAATTGCCCCGCGTGAACCTAGACGGCTTTCCAGCTAAGCAAGTCAACTGGGCTTAGCATACGTAATGGTCGATTGTTAACGCACGCTAAGTGCATAGTGTTACGTACGTAAACTACTCTGATAACGTACGTAAACGAAGCCAGAATCGAGTCAGGGAGCTTTGGCCAGACATTATCGTACACTAAGGCTTGAGGCTAGCGTACGCTAAGGCCTTTACGTATGTAAGTAGGAGCAGATAACGTACGTAAGGGTTAGAATTCTATTTATAACCCTCAACCCCATTTCATTTCCTCCTCATTTCCTTACCGATTTTTCGCCATCTGAAGACTCCCCAGCACCTTATACTTCATCCTAGCTGGATTTTGAGGATCTTAAACCCTTGTGGATTGGTGTGCAAGCTCCGGTGTTGTGTTTCATCAAGCATTTCATTGTTCTTCTCCTTATTGAGGTATGTTAATACTATACCAAGCTGGAATTTATGTTCTTAGATATATTTTGAGCTTGCTTCGAAAATTATTGGACTTGTTATATCATACTGAATCTAGTTCCATATTTTTAAAGATTGGAACCCAGTTATACATTGCTTTTCCTTCGTTGCTAAGAGTGTTGATTAAACCTTGATGGATAAAAACCCTAGGATGTAGTGTCCTAAGTTCATTATGAATTATGAGCATGATTTTAGTAAGGTTCTGAGATTACTAAGATGTTCCACCGCTGATAATTCATGTTCTGATAGAGGTGTTTGATTTGACAATATTCTCCATGTTCATACTTGAAATGAATCAGCTATGTCAATGAAATCAATCCCGGATCACCGTAGTATCGTTCCCTTGCATCCTACACTTGGTACGCTTGTATCTTGAGTCACACTTGTGATATAAATCGTAAGAGCTGAAATATATATGAATTGGGAGTTGAAACCAATATTGAAGTTTAGATTTTGATGACTTGTATATCCTTGAATCCGTAGACATCGGCATTTCACCACCGATATGGTTATTCGACTCATATGAAGTATATCATTATTTCCGGCTCATCTTTCATCGAGTAGACTAAACAGTGAACCGGCCTTACGTCATTGTTAACACGATTATAACTTAGAATGTTCGGTGATCATACATTAGTTTCGAGTAGTATGTTGAGTTCCTTGTTATTTCTTTTGAACAAGGTCCGAGCCTTGCAAAGTGATCGATCGAAGGGCGCTGGCCTTCAGACGCGTGACATTCGTTGGAGTATTTCATTCTTTCCATCTTTAAGGCAAGTATCGTATTTTGAATATTGGTTTAATATTGATGATTTTGATCATGCACATTGTTATTCATGTTGTTGAACATGAGATCATTCCAGTTGAATTTTCATGATATCGTTATTGATTTATTTGTATGTTCATGTTGATGGACATATCGATTTTGCATATGTGTATGCATAGTGGTGTTTGTATATGTTGTGTTGATCCGAAGGGATCGTGTGATCTATGTTGCGGGCGCTGGATCAGATGTCCATCTCGTGTTGGTCTGACGGGATCATCTTGGGATGTATACTGAGGGCGCTGGATCATTGGATGGGTTTTCCACCTCGTGTTGGTTCGACGGGATCATATTGGGATCTATGCTGAGGGCGCTAGATCATTGGATTACCCATGTTGTGTTGATGGAATCATGTGGCTTCGCATCGTTGGATTCCGGTAGTGGAAGTCCGTGTTATGTATTTTGCCATGCATCGTTGTTGCATATCTGATTTTGTATATTATGATACTTGTACTAGCATCGTTTTGCTAACCCTTCGGGGGTGGACATTTGTTTTGATGTTCAGGTAGCCGAGGAGTAGGAAAGCAACCACAGTACCGACATGATGATAAAAGGGCTCAGTGATGTTATTCGCCGTGTTGTTTTATTATTCTGGTGTGATTTACAGTACTCGAGTACGTGTGCCCTGTTGATGATTTGAGATGTTTGTAATAATTGTATTCATTTGAGTTGTTTGAACCAGTTGCCGAACTACTAAATTTTTATGGTATTTTTGTATTATTCCGCATTTCTTTAATTTAGCCTTGTAAATTCTTATATAAAGGGTTTACGACATTGTAATTATTCCGAATATCTCGGGGCGTTACAGAATATGGTATCGGAGCTAAGATTCATGGACATCTTGGCAGTTGGGTTTGTTTATGTCGTTTGATTTATCGGTCGCATGTAACATCACTGCTCAGCCAATGTCATCATGTGGACCGTGGTTGTAAGTTTCCTAATCTCTTATACTACCATTTTAATTATTTCGTAGTTATTGATGAAAGTTTAGAAGATTTTGCTCTGGGTATTGAGTATTTGTGTTTACAGTATGTTTAGAGGAGGTCGTGGACGCGGACGTGGTAATGCGAGACATGAAGATTCATCGTCTACCCCGGATTTGTCAGCTAACTGAACTGATTTCCATTCTGGCGGACAACAGGAGTCGGTAAATAATGACCGAACACGAACCATGGAGGAAAACGCAAATCCTAACATGCCGGGAGTGCTTCAACAGGTGGTCGCTCAGATGACCCAGTTTTCTCAGGTGGTTGACCGCATGCAGACGACGATGGGCCAACAGCGTAACGAGGACAACCGGGGAGACAAGTGGCTTTCAGAAGTGGTCAAGTTGCACCCACCAAAATTTGACGGTTCTGCAGAGATGCCTACTTGGGACCACTAGCTGAAGGATCTAGAGAAGATATTTGTGGGAATTAATTGCCCCGAGGACCGAAAAGTTTCGATCGCTCGGTATTTTCTAACTGGGGAAGCGTTCGACTAGTGGGAGGCCATTCGACCTGATGATCATCATGCTGAGTGGACAGAATTCAAGATAATGATGGAAGCTCAGTATTGCCCACGTCCAGTTAAAGAGGCTAGAGTCCGAGAGTTTTTCTCACCGCAGAATTTGGAGGCATCTGTGACAGACATGATCAAGACTTTTAATCACCAGCTGACCTGTGTGCGAAATTTGGTCAGGACCGAGGCGGAAAAGATCTTCCATTTCGACATGCGGATGAAGATGGAGATTCAGCAATATATGTCCGAATTTGTATGTACTACTCTACGGCAGTATCAGGACAAAGCACTGGCCTACGAGATGAATGAGGCAGCGGTGGAGAAATTTGTAGAAATAAAGAAGCAGAAAGTGTGGCAACTTCAATGAGAACAAGGGTAGTGGGCCCCGCAAGGTCCAGTCCTCATTTCATTCATCCAGGAAACCTCCGTATCCTTTCCGAGGCGGAAAGAAGTTCCGGACAGCATCAACGGTTTCAGACGCATCAAAGAAGTGTTATAACTGTGGACGAGCAGGGCATATTCGGTGTGATTGCTCCGCTCCTTCTGTGACCTGTTTTGAATGCGGGCAAGAAGGGCATCGTGCGATGTTTTGCGGGAATGTGACTAGGTCGACTGGAGCTCGTACTTCAGCCCAAGCTCCGAAAGAGACGAGTGTGAACCTGACACAGCAGAGTGGTCTACAACAGCAGAATTTTGGGAAAAGAGAGGCATCCAGTGCTGGGTCCGTTCCTCCGCGCCTTTACGAGATAAGGAGATCAGATGATCAGAACACTGCTGTTGCATCAGGTACAATTCAGATTTTTTTGCAACCAGATAGTGTTTTATTCGATTCGGGAGCTACGCATTCTTTTATATCATTGAAATGTGTTAATCGTTTAAGAATCTCGTGTTTGAATGATTGTGAACCTTATGTTATGAGTTTTCTGAGTGGAGAAAGAATTGTGGGAAATCTAGAAACTAAAGATTTTCCTGTGACTATAGGAGGGAGAAATTGGCCGTCAAATCTTATTGTGGTCGACATCCATGGTGACGATTTAATTCCGGGAGACGATTGGCTCAATTGTTATGGGGCTATTTTGAATTATCGGAAGAGAGTTATCTCGATTATTGCTGATGACGGGTTTGAACACTTATTCGAAAGATGGAGACCAGGAAGCTCAGGGAAAGTGACCAAACACATGAAAGCGGTTAAATTGCTAAAACATGGTTGTCACGGATTTTGGTGTTATGCCATGAAGAAGGAAGAAGGAATAGAGCTCTCATCTATTCCAGTTGTGAAGGAATTCTCAGGCGTATTCCCTGATGAACTACCTGGGTTACCTCCACGAAGAGCTGTGGAATTTAATATCGAATTGGAACCTGGAGCCGCACCTATTTCCAGAGCACCATACCGTATGGCGCTAACCGAGATGTATGAGTTAAAGAAACAGCTTGAGGAGTTGTTACAGAAGGGTTATATTCAACCTAGTGTTTCTCCTCGGAGAGCACCCGTTCTCTTTGTCCGGAAGAAAGATCCCTCCGATTGTGTATTGATTACAGGGAGCTAAACAAAGTGACGATCAAGAATAAATACTCTTTGCCTCAGATCGACGATTTATTTGATCAACTGGAGGGGGAGACGGTATTCTCAAAGATCGAATTGAGATCAGGATACCATCAGTTGAGGATTCAGGAATCTGATATACCGAAATCTGCTTTCAGATCCCGGTACGGGCACTACGAGTTCGTGGTGATGCCATTTGGACTTACTAATGCTCCTGCGGTTTTTATGCAATTGATGAATCGTGTATTCTTAGAATACTTGGATAAATTTGTGGTCGTTTTCATTGATGACATCTTGATCTATTCGAAGGATCCAGAAGAGCATGCAGAACATTTGTGTATCGTTTTGAATACTTTGATAAATGAACAGCTTTATGCGAAACTTTCTAAATGCGAGTTTTGGCTTAAGGAAGTAATGTTCCTTGGGCACGTGATATCAACCGACGGAGTTCAGGTAGACCCGAAGAAAGTTGAGGCAATCTTGGAGTGGGAATCTCCTAAGAACGTGAAAGAAGTCCGAAGTTTCTTAGGACTTGCTGGATATTATCGCCGTTTTGTGGAAGGATTTTCCAAGATTGCCCATCCACTTACTCAGCTATTGCAGAAGACTCAGAAATTCGCGTGGGACGAGAAGTGTCAGACTAGCTTTGAGGAACTTAAGATAAGACTGACAACGACGCCAATATTAGCACTACCAGATGGAACTGATGGGTTCATGGTTTACAGCGATGCTTCAAATCAGGGTCTGGGCTGCGTGTTGATGCAGAAGGATAGGGTGATTTCGTATACCTCTCGACAGTTGAAACCATACGAGGTTAACTACCCGACGCATGATTTAGAGTTAGCAATTTTTGTCCATGCCCTGAAGATTTGGCGACATTATTTGTACGGCACTCATTATCAGGTCTTCACAGATTATAAGAGTCTCAAGTATATTTTCAGTCAGAAGGAATTAAACATGAGACAGAGGAGATGGCTGGAATTGATCAAAGATGATGACCTGGAAATTCTTTATCATCCAGGCAAATCGAATGTGGTAACTGATGCCCTGAGCCGCAAACCTGTTTCTATTCGAATGTTGGAAGCGCTTACGTCCCAGTCCAGCATTCAACGAGAATTAATCCGCGAAGGAATTGAGGTATGGTCACAAGGAGTCCAAAGGCAACTGTGTATGATGGAATTAACTTCGTCGTTAATCGAAGAAATCAAATCTAAGCAGTTGGATGATTCTCTGATTGTTCAGTTACGTGATGAAGTGAACAAAGGAAAGGCCCCAGGATTCTTGATACAAGATGATGGAGTTCTGAGATTTTAAAGTCGACTTTGCATCCCTGATGACGATGTTTTGAGACAGACGATCATGAAGGAAGCTCACAGCGCGCCCTATTCTATTAATCTGGGGACCAGTAAGATGTACAAGGATCTAAAACAGAAATTCTGGTGGGGAAATATGAAGAAAGACATAGCAGAATACATCTCGAAGTGTTTAACTTGTAAACATGTTAAGATTGAACAACAACGACCTGCTAGAATGTTGAAGTCACTCCCGATTCCTGAGTGGAAGTGGGAGGATATATCTATGGATTTTATCACCAATATGCCGAGGACCACGACGGGAATGAACATGATTTAGGTGATAGTTGATCAACTAACCAAGCGGCTCATTTCATAGGTATTAAGGATACTTGGGGACCCGAGAAATTGGCACGAGTGTTTGTTGCAGAGATAGTCTGATTGCACGGTACGCCGAAGATCATTATTTCGGATCGGGATGGTCGTTTTGTGTCACACTTTTGGAAGGCAGTTCATAAGACCTTGGGAACCGAGCTGAACTTTATCACAGCTTATCATCCTCAGAGGGACGGACAATCCGAAAGGACTATACAGATAGTAGAAGATATGCCAAGAGCTTGTGCCCTAGATTGGTCAACCGATTGGGAGGTTCATTTGCCGTTGATTGAATTCACCTACAATAATAGTTGGCATGCTTCCATTAAGATGACACCATTTGAGGCGTTGTATGTGTAACACCCCCCGAGATATTCGGAGAATATCACAACGCCGTAAATCCCGACCTGGGATTCACTAGGCTTATCTCACTCACAACGTATTAAATTTAATAAAATCCACTTGGGAAACAATAAACTCGATACAACCAAGGAAGTTCAACCACGGACAAACCATAACATGAATAAAGACAAGAAGTTGTATGACAATGGAAAAGGACTTTCCTAAAGTACTCGAGTACCACTTATTATTACAAGGATAAAATGGACCGAAGAGAACAACGACCAAACAATGTAGAACACAACTAGCCACAGTATCACGCCTCGCCATCCTCATCGTATCGTCCCGGCGCTCGCTCGTAAGGTTCCTTAGGACCTGAAAAACACAAAAGTAATTTTCCCCAAACGAGAGGGGTTAGGGCAAGTATTACAAGTGAAATGTAAAGTCTTATACATAAAAGCATATGCACCAATTCAAAGCCATGATAATGATTTTCCGGAAAATACAATTATCCAAACATATTTGGAAACGATGATATCTCTTGATTAACCGTGGACTCGACAATGCGCGAATCCCTCCTCGACCCCGTCGGATCATCTCGGAGTGGCTAACCCAAATGTTCACGGAACCGACATAAGCGGAACCCTCCTCGACCCCGTCGGGTCCTCTCGGAGTGAACGAAAGCAACTCTCACAATCACATGCATTACTTTTCACATTTAAGAATATAACTTTCACAAGAATCACTTGCCTGGAAACGAGAGGAGAGGGTACAAACGACAAGGTACCAAGATCGAAGGATTCAACAACTCCGAACCTAGACAAGTTCGTAATTCAATTATCAAAACCCCATCGGTATGAAAATAAGTTGGAATCACCCGAATTTACTACCCGATACATGTGTTAGGAATAATTCTCTTGGATAGTGAATCGCAAGTCAAATATCCCAAACACTCAAGAACTCCAGAAATACACCATTAAATCCATAGGAAAACATGTATCCAAGGTAGATAACTCGTAATCGATATATTCTAACATAACAACAAGCTAGATCAAAGAGATCGGATGGAAAATCCCCAAATCCCGAAAATCTAGGGTTGTGAGAATTTTACCTTGATTTGGAGCGGTGGAGAGGATTAAACGTTGATAAATCCAAACTAGAAACTCAAAGATGTTGCTAGATAATTGCAGCTCGAAGAACTCCTCACAAATCGCCCGGAATCGCCTAGAATCGCCCAAGGAGGTGAAGGTAGGAAGAAATGACGATTTGGGAACGGAAATGTCCTATTTATACTAAATAGGGATTAGCATGCGCTATTCATGAAAAATAGCGCGCGCTATCGGACTCACCAGGCAATCCAGTAGCCTCTGCCAGTTCCGTTAGCGTACGCTAACACCTTCTCATAGCGTGCGCTAGTGACTCCAATTAGCTTGCGCTAATTACTTCTAATAGCGTGCGCTACCTGGTAGTCAGTGTCCAGTCCAGAACCTACTGTCCCCAGCTCTGCTCTCTTTAGCGCACGTTACTCTAGTAACGTAGCGTGCGCTACCATCAAAATCTAGCGTACGCTACCAGTCACACCTAGCGACGCTAGAACTCCCTTTTCGATCCAAAGAGCTACCGGATCGTCCCGCCTAATATATTAGTAGCGTGCGCTAATGATAATGGATAGCGTGCGCTACCCTCACTAAATTTGCGTGCGCTACAAGGTGTGCGTAGCTTGCGCTACCCATTACACGAAGGTAGTATAATCGCATCCAGGATCCGAAACAATGACGATCCGAATAAGAAAAGGGGTAAATCCATTGACAAGAGTTCCAAGATCCATATAAGCTTACCAAACACTTATACGAGCGTAAAAATTACAAAGTACAAGAGTAGAAGATTTACAAAAAGTACAGTGTATTACATCCTCCTCTAAAATGAAGTTTCGTCCGAAACTTAAGAAATAAATAACTCGGGTATCTAGTGCGCATGCTCTCTTCGGTTTCCCACGTCGCTTCCTCAACTCCGTGTCGTGACCACTAAACTTTAACCAACGGTATGGTTTTGTGCCGGAGTTGTTTTACTCGATGCTCTAGTACTTTCACTGGCTTCTCTTCAAATGTGACATCCTCTGCGATCTCGATGTCCCCGTAATCAATGATATGACTCGGTCGTGACATACCTCCTTAGTTGGGAAACATGGAACACACTGTGAACATGGCTAAGGGCTGGAGGTAAAGCCAATCGATAGGCCAGTTCCCCAATTCTGTCGAGAATCTCAAAAGGTCCAATATATCTCGGACTAAGTTTGCCCCTTTTTCCGAACCTGAAGACTCCTCTAATCGGTGATACTTTGAGTAGGACATGATCACCCACATCAAATTCCAAGGGCCGACGACGATTGTCAGCGTAGGATTTTTGTCGACTCTGAGCATTTAACAGTCGGTCTCGGATGATGGAAATCTTCTCTTTAGTTTCCATCAACATATCGGGTTCCGTCCCAACTAAATCTGAAGCTTCATCCCAACAAAGTGGAGATATACACCGCCTACCATACAATGCCTCAAAAGGTGCCATCTTGATCGATGCGTGCCAGCTATTATTGTAAGTGAACTCGATCAAAGGTAGGTGTATTTCCCAATCGGTACTCCAATCCAGGGCACACGCCAAAGATATCTTCCAATGTCCGGATCGTCCGCTCGCCGACCGCCGACTGAGGGTGGAAGGAAGTACTCAACCTCAATTCGGTGCCCAAGGCTTGATGGACCGCCTTCCAAAAATGCGACAAGAAACGGCCATCACGATCGGAAACAATAGACTTTGGCGTACCGTGTAATCTCACAATCTCCGATATAAAAATCCGGGACAATCGCTCCGGTCCCCACGTGTCCTTAATGCCAAGAAAATGTGCCGACATAGTCAATCGGTCAACAACCACCCAAATCATATTCATCCCCGACTTAGTCCTCGGCATCCCGGTGATGAAATCCATGGTAATATCCTCCCATTTCCATTCGGGAATAGGGAGAGGTTTCAACAGCCCGGCCGTTGATGCTCAATTTTGACTTGTTGACATGTCAAACACCTTGACACAAACTCGATGACATCTCTCCTCATATTATTCCACCAAAAACTCCTTTTAAGATCCTTGTACATCTTACTCGTCCCAGGATGGATCGAGTAAGGTGTAGCATGGGCTTCTCGGAGTATTCTTTGTCTCAGCTCTGAGTCATTCGGAACACAAATCCTACCTTGAAATTTCAAAATGCCATCCTCGTGGATCATAAAACCAGGGGCTTTCCCTTTTTCCACGTCCGCCTTCAGTTGAACAAGCATTGGGTCATTCTCCTGTTTTTCCCCGACGTCGTCAATCAAGGACGAAATAGCCTCAAGAGTACACATCGACTCGAACCCGCTTGGATCCGCACTTCACTCCGCTCAATTAACTCCCGTCGATCTTAACTTGAGGCGTAAGGGCCTCAAGCATATGAAGAGATATCGACTTAGGCTCAACGCATCGCCTATAACGTTAGCTTTTCTGGATGGTAAAGGATTTCCGGATCATAATCCTTTATCGGCTCTAACCAACGTCGTTGTCTCATATTCACTCTTTCTCGCTAAAAATATACTTTAGGCTCTTGTGGTCGGTATAAATTCGACATGAAGAACCGTACAAATAGTGATGCGGATCTTGGTGCAAACACTACAAAGCCTAATTCCAAATCATGGGTAGGATAATTCGGCTCATACGGTTTAAGTTGCCGTGAAGCATAGGCAATCGTCTTATCATGCCGCAAGAGTACACACCCAAGTCCTTGTCACGATGCGTCACAATAAACCGAATACCCACCGACTCCCGAGGTAGGGGCTAAACCGCGCGGTAGTCGGGCGCCCTTTCGCCTCTTGAAACTCCGTTGTCTCTCTTCATTCCATTCGAACCTTTCGGACTTCTAGAGTAATTGAGTAAGTGGTCGAGCAAGTTTGGAGAACCCTCGACGAACCTCCAGGTAGTATCCGGCCGCACTCCAAAAAGCTACGAACCTCCTTCACGTTCCCGGGTGGAGCCCAATCTAACACCTCAATTTTCTCGGGATCTACCCGAACCCCTTCCGCGAAATCACATGCCCGAGAAACATGACTTCCTTCACGTAATTCACACTTAGAAAACTTTGCATAGAGGTGCCGAGTCCTCAAAATCTCCAAAGACCAATCGCAAATGCCGAGCGTGTTCCTCTTCATCTCGAGAGTAAACCAAAATATCGTCGATAAAAACAACTACACAATTATCAAGATGTTCAATGAATATTTTATTCGTCAATTGCATAAATATCGCCGGTGCGTTGGTTAACCCAAAAGGCATAACCACAAACTCATAGTGTCCATACCTCGTACGGAAAGCAGTTTTAGGAACGTCGGATTCCTTAATGCGAAGTTGATAGTAACCGGACCTCAAATCAATTTTCGAGAACACCGCGGCTCCCTGCAATTGATCAAACAAATCATCGATACGCGGCAAAGGGTATTTATTCTTAATGGTCACTTTGTTGAGTTCCCGATAATCAATACACAAACGTAGTGAACCATCTTTCTTCCTTACGAACAAGACCGGTGCACCCCATGGCGAGGCACTGGGTCTAATATACCCTTTATCCAACAATTCTCCCAGTTGTTTCTTCAACTCTTGCATTTCTGAAGGTGCCATACGATACGGTGCCTTAGAAATCGGGGTTGCTCCTGACTCCAAATCAATTGTAAATTCAACTTCCCGCTCTGGTGGTAGTCCCGGTAATTCGTCTGGAAAAACATCCGGAAAATCACTTACAATAGGAATCGAGGGAAGTTCAACTTTCCCATCTTCGACTTTCATGGCATAACACCAATACCCAACACAGCCCTTTCTAATAAGTTTTGTCACCTTCAAGGCACTAATCAAAAATTTCTGACATCCCCTCTTGTACCCCGCAAAATGGTGTTCTGCAGTCTTTGGCTAACATTGATATGATCTTCGTGCGATAATTCATTACCGCACCGTGTCTATCGAGCCAATCGTCACCGAGGATTAGATCTTCATCAACAATGTCTACGACTATCAAATTCGAAAACCACACTCTCTCTGCGATTAACACCGGACAATCTCTAACTTCCTTGTCTCCCACGATTCTATCACCACTGGGCAACTTAACCACAAAGGACTCACAAGGAGACAAGCCCTCAATATTCAATCGACGCACACAATCCAAAGAGATGAACGAATGAGATGCACCAGAATCAAAAAGCACTCTAACTGGATGAGACAAAAGAGAAATAATACTGCCGCCACGGTAGCCTCCGGATCTCCGGCCTTTCCTCATCTCATAGACACGAGGTTGCACCGAACCAAAGACCGGGAGCTCCTCTCTAACAGATCGACCACGGCCTCTCGCCTCGACCGTAACTCCGGGATGGTTGACCCGTAGATGACTTCGATTAACACTCGGTTCTCCAGCGTAGGGCCGTTGCCCGAGTTCCAAGTGGGGTTTCTTCTTCCGTACAAGACATGGCCTGCGTGGCCTTCCCGGCCGCAATTAAAACACCTCAATGGGGGTAGACCACAATCACGATTAATATGGCCCCGCCGCCACAATTAAAACATGTCACAACCCGGTTGGACGCATTAGCACCACTACGAAATTCCGTTTACCTCCCGATGCACGGAAGACCCTTTGGTTGTATAGCTTGCCGATCGCGATCCCCGCGGTTGCCACCTCTACCGCTAGAAAACTTTCCGGGTCTTACGCTTCTTACTCTCGCTTGTCGCTTTGTAGTAGTGAAGGACATATCATATGCTAGTGCCCTATCTTGATACTCCTTCAATGTGGCGCAAGCGAGGCCCGACATATAGTGCCGAACTTTTGGCTTCATTCGCATGTCAAAGTGACGAATTCTATCTCTCTCTTCCCTCACTTGATTTTTCACATGGTTGAGTTGACGGTTGTATTCAATGATTGCACGAGATACGGGGACATCCTGGGGTTTAGCTTCATAAAAGGCTCGAATCTCGGCCTCCCGAACAGCCACGCGTAACTCGGCCTCCATCAATTCCTTAAACTCGTCCCATGAAACCTCACGATCCCGAGGTGCAACAGCTTGCCACCGCCTAGCCGCATCCCTTGATAGGAAGTATCGGCAACCGGCACTTTACGTGCCTCCGACAATTCACGGCCATGAAAACTTTATTCATCTCATTAATCCAATCTTCCCACCCGATCGGATCATTTGCACCAATAAATTGGGGAGGGCGATACGAATAACATCTTGTAACCACTTCTCAAAGTGTCGACAGGAGGTGGTTGGTTAAGCTTGCATCACCCGGGTTAAAAGAGCCATTTGGGTCGCCACTTGCCGCAAAGATGGTGGCAACACCCACATCCGGTTGGCTCCTGTAGAAGTTCCCAGTGGCCGACGGTTCCTGATGACTACCGGTGCTAGGTTGAATAGAGTCCGACAAGCTAGGCGTAGCTGAGCCTTCTACCGAGCTGAGGGACATGGCTGCTCCACCGGCTGCGCCACGCCCTCGGCCACGACCACGACCACGGCCGCGTCCACGTCCTCTACCAGTTGACATTCTAAAGAAAAATGTAAGTAAAATCATAAGAATATCTCGAAGCAATGCCGTATAGAATATGGACTTCTCATGTCCCATAATCGAATGATAGTGAGTGAATGAAGAGGGTAAATAAGATAGGGAACTTACGAGTACCGGTCGTACGAGATGACGGCAGCGCGATGATACTGTGTCCTTGGAATAGTACATTTAGACCCAGCAATCCGACAGCCTAGGTATCCATAAACCTGGCTCCGATACCAAATTCTGTAACACCCCCCGAGATATTCGGAGAATATCACAGCGCCGTAAATCCCGACCTGGGATTCACTAGGCTTATCTCACTCACAACGTATTAAATTTAATAAAATCCACTTGGGAAACAATAAACTCGATACAACCAAGGAAGTTCAACCACGGACAAACCATAACATGAATAAAGACAAGAAGTTGTATGACAATGGAAAAGGACTTTCCTAAAGTACTCGAGTACCACTTATTATTACAAGGATAAAATGGACCGAAGAGAACAACGACCAAAAAATGTAGAACACAACTAGCCACAGTATCACGCCTCGCCATCCTCATCGTATCGTCCCGCCGTCGTCGTAAGGTTCCTTAGGACCTGAAAAACACAAAAGTAATTTTCCCCAAACGAGAGGGGTTAGGGCAAGTATTACAAGTGAAATGTCAAGTCTTATACATAAAAGCATATGCACCAATTCAAAGCCATGATAATGATTTTCCGGAAAATACAATTATCCAAACATATTTGGAAACGATGATATCTCTTAATTAACCGTGGACTCGACAATGCGCGAATCCCTCCTCGACCCCGTCGGATCATCTCGGAGTGGCTAACCCAAATGTTCACGGAACCGACATAAGCGGAACCCTCCTCGACCCCGTCGGGTCCTCTCGGAGTGAACGAAAGCAACTCTCACAATCACATGCATTACTTTTCACATTTAAGAATATAACTTTCACAAGAATCACTTGCCTGGAAACGAGAGGAGAGGGTACAAACGACAAGGTACCAAGATCGAAGGATTCAACAACTCCGAACCTAGACAAGTTCGTAATTCAATTATCAAAACCCCATCGGTATGAAAATAAGTTGGAATCACCCGAATTTACTACCCCGATACATGTGTTCCGGGAATAATTCTCTTGGATAGTGAATCGCAAGTCAAATATCCCAAACACTCAAGAACTCCATAAATACACCATTAAATCCATAGGAAAACATGTATCCAAGGTAGATAACTCATAATCGATATATTCTAACATAACAACAAGCTGGATTGAAGAGATCGGATGGAAAATCCCCAAATCCCAAAAATCTAGGGTTGTGAGAATTTTACCTTGATTTGGAGCGGTGGAGAGGATTAAACGTTGATAAATCCGAACTAGAAACTCAAAGATGTTGCTAGATAATTGCAGCTCGAAGAACTCCTCACAAATCGCCCGGAATCGCCTAGAATCGCCCAAGGAGGTGAAGGTAGGAAGAAATGACGATTTGGGAACGGAAATGTCCTATTTATACTAAATAGGGATTAGCGTGCGCTATTCATGAAAAATAGCGCGCGCTATCGGACTCACCAGTGCAATCCAAGAGCCTCGCGATTCTGTTAGCGTACGCTAACACCTGCTCATAGCGTGCGCTAGTGACTCCAATTAGCGTGCGCTAATTACTTCTAATAGCGTGCGCTACCTGGTAGTCAGTGTCCAGTCCAGAACCTACTGTCCCCAGCTCTGCTCTCTTTAGCGCACGTTACTCTAGTAACGTAGCGTGCGCCACCATCAAAATCTAGCGTACGCTACCAGTCACACCTAGCGTACGCTAGGAACTCCCTTTTCTAGTCCAGTAGCTACTGGACTGTCCACCTCCAATATATTAGTAGCGTGCGCTAATGATAATGGATAGCGTGCGCTACCCTCACTAAATTAGCGTGCGCTACAAGGTGTGCGTAGCGTGCGCTACCCATTACACGAAGGTAGTATAATCGCATCAAGAATCCGAAAACAGCGACGATCCGAATAAGAAAAGGGGTAAATCCGATTGACAAGAGTTCCAAGATCCATATAAGCTTACCAAACACTTATACGAGCGTAAAAATTACAAAGTACAAGAGTAGAAGATTTACAAAAAGTACGGGTATTACAGTATGGGAGAAGGTGAAGATCGGACCTGTGTTGGGATGATTCTTCTGACTTGACTGGGACGGAACTAGAGTTGATAGTTCAGACTCAAGAGAAGGTAGCTCTGATTCGTGAAAGGCTGTTGACTGCCCAGAGTCGACAAATGTCTAATGTAGACGTGCGTCGTCGCCCATTGGAGTTCGAGATTGGGGACCACGTACTATTGAAGGTTTCTCCTAATCGGGGAATTTTCCATTTTGGGAGGAAGGGAAAGCTGAGTCCGAGATATATCGGACCATTTGAAATCCTTGAAAGAGTTGGGGAGTTGGCGTACAGGTTGGCCTTACCGCCATCGCTGAGTCACATTCATAATGTGTTCCACGTATCCAAATTACGGAAATATGTACCGGATCCCAGTCATATCATCGTCTTTGGCAAGATTGAAGTGGATAATGATGGCATGTTCGAAGAAAAGCCAATCAAGATACTCGAGAGTCGAGTCAAACAATTGAGGAATAAACCAATCTCCTTGATTAAAGTTCAATGGTCTCGACATGGAGTTGAAGAAGCAACTTGGGAGACAAAGGATAGTATGAAGTCGAGATATCCGGATTTATTTTCGTCTTAAGTTTCGGGATGAAACTTCTTTTTAGAGGAGTAGTATGTAATGCCCGGATAATTATTGTGTATTTACCTGTATTTGAACTTGTAACGTTTGATTATGTGGTATAAATAATCGAAGTGTGGTTTCCCGTATTCGTATTCCTGCGTTTTTGGAGTTTCCTACACATTCATGCATGCATGGTTCTGCACGTCTTAACGTGCGCTAGGTGATAAACATAACATACGCTACGTTTGGAAGATAACGTACATTATGGTTGAAGCTTAACGTACATAATCTTCAGTCAATTTGAGATCAGACAAGGGTCGGCGTGTGGAGACCGAAAGAAGATTCGTTGAAATTACCCCGCGTGAACCTGGACGGCTTTCCAGCTAAGCAAGTCAACTGGGCTTAGCATACGTAAAGGTGGATTGTTAACGCACGCTAAGTGCATAGTGTTACGTATGTAAACTACTCTGATAACGTACGTAAACGAAGCCAGAATCGAGGCAGTGAGCTTTGGCGAGATGTTAACGTACGCTAAGGCTTGAGGCTAGCATACGCTAAGGCCTTTACATACGTAAGTAGGAGCAGATAACGTACGTAAGGGTTAGAATTCTATTTATAACCCTCAACCCCATTTCATTTCCTCCTCCCTTCCTTACCGATTTTTCGCCATCTGAAGACTCCCCAGCACCTTATACTTCATCCTAGCTCGATTTTGAGGATCTTAGACCCGTGTGGATTGGTGTGCAATCAAGCATTTCATTGTTCTTCTCCTTATTGAGGTATGTTAATACTATACCAAGCTGGAATTTATGTTCTTAGCTATATTGTGAGCTTGCTTCAGAAATTATTGGACTTGTTATATCATATTGAATCCAGCACCATATTTTTGAAGATTGGAACCCGGTTATACCTTGCTTTTCCTTCGTTGCCTAGAGTGTTGATCGAACCTTGATGAATAAAAACCCTAGGATGTAGTGTCCTAAGTTCGTTATGAATTATGAGCATGATTTTAGTAAGGTTCTGAGATTACTAAGATGTTCCACCGATGATAATTCATGTTTTGATAGAGGTGTTTGATTTGACAATATTCTCCATGTTCATACTTGAAATGAATCAGCTATGTCAATGAAATCAATCCCGGATCACCGTAGTATCGTTCCCTTACGTACTACACTTGGTACGCTTGTGTCTTGAGTCACACTTGTGAGATGAATCGTAATAGCCGAAACATATATGAATTGGGAGTTGAAACCAATATTGAAGTTTAGATTTTGATGATTTGTATATCCTTAAATCCGTAGACATCGGCATTTCACCCACGATATGGTCATTCGACTCATATGAAGTATATCATTATTTCTGACTCATCTTTCATCGAGTAGACTAAACCGTGAACCGGCCTTACGTCATTGTTAACACGATTATAACTTAGAACGTTCGGTGATCATACGTTAGTTTTGAGTAGTATGTTGAGTTCCTTGTTATTTCTTTTGAACAAGGTCCGAGCCTTGCAAAGTGATCGATCGACGGGCGGTGGCCTTCGGACGCGTGACATTCGTTGGAGTATTAAATTCTTGCCATCTTTAAGGTAAGTATCATATTTTGAATATTGGTTTAATATTGATGATTTTGATCATGCACATTGTTATTCATGTTGTTGAACATGAGATCATTCCAGTTGAATTGTCATGATATCGTTATTGATTTATTGTATGTTCATGTTGATGGACATATCGATTTTGCATATGTGTATGCATAGTGGTGTTTGTATATGTTGTGTTGATCCGAAGGGATCGTGTGATCTATGCTGAGGGCACTGGATTAGATGTCCACCTCGTGTTGGTCCGACGGGATCATCTTGGGATCTATGCTGAGGGCATGGGATCATTGGATGGGTTTTCCACCTCGTGTTGGTCCGACGGGATCATCTTGGGATCTATGCTGAGGGCGCTGGATCATTGGATTACCCATGTTGTGTTGATGGAATCGTGTGGATTCGCATCGTTGGATTCTGATAGCGGAAGTCCGTGTTATGTATTTTTCCACGCATCGTTGTTACATGTCTGATTTTGTATATTATGATACTTGTACTAGCTTCGTATTGCTAACCCTTCGGGGGTGGACATTTGTTTTGATGTTCAGGTAGCCTAGGAGCGGGGAAGCAACCACAGTACCAACATGATGATGAAAGGGCTCAGTGATGTTATTCGTCGTGTTGTTTTATTATTCTGGTGTGATTTACAGTACTCGAGTACGTGTGTCCTGTTGATGATTTGAGATGTTTGTAATAATTGTATTCATTTGAGTTGTTTGAACCAGTTTGCGAACTACTAAATTTTTATGGTAGTTTTGTATTATTCCGCATTTCTTTAATTTAGCCTTGTAAATTCTTATAGAAAGGGTTTACGGCAATGTAATTATTCCGAATATCTCGGGGTGTTACAAGTATAGCCCCGGTTGCTGGATCTGTCCCATCGAGCATGTGAGATAGAACGTATAACTCTCGCTGGGTAATCGGCCCTGTTTCTTTTCGCCCAAAAATAGTGCTCGCAATCACCTTGTGACGATATCGGAGTATTGGATTGCGAATAGAGGATCCTTTGGCCGACGTTGGAATATAAGGACGTGCCTCGCTTCCCGGATACTCCACCATAGCTCGCCAGTAAGTTTCACACTCGAACCTATTTATTCGGTATTCTCCGTGCCTTCGTGTGTCATAGATATCCTCTAATTCCCATGGAGATAGCTTCTCATTCTCATTGTTCAGGCGGAATTCTAAAGCTATTGGCTCATGAGTGATCGGATCTCTTTTAACCGTTAGCGTGCTTAGGAATTCCAGTGTGAGGCATCTGTAGGTGGGTCAATGTTGTGTCATCACCCACTCCCACTTTATCCTTTCTAGCAGCTTCATCATGTTGTCTTTTATACCCATGGCTGTTATGCATTCATCTTCGGACCATCTAGTTGGAAGCATTTTTTTCTGTCCCAACATCTCCCACCGTGCTAATCGGCTCTTCGGAAGTTCAATTCCATATGTTTCCGGCGTCTCAATAGCCCCTTGGGCCGGCATTCTTGCTGGTTGCTCTATTTCCGTTGTTGGTCTCCCTCGCTCTCGTTGAGCAGCACCACGTTCTTGTTGGGCATTTCCTTGTCCTCGACCTCTGGCCATTTCTCTGCAAGAATTTAACAATTATCATTTGTTTCAAACAACACGTCATGGGTCAATAATTTTTTTCAATGATATTTTCTTCCCCCAAACTTATAACCAAATACGTATTTAACCCAAAAGATCCATTTTTCATTCAAAATACCCTCAAGTATAGTTCAAAACACCAATCATTTTCTTCATCGTATATAACATTCAAGAAATTACAACACGTAATTCAAGAAAATCGCAACCAAAATTTCACAGATCAATATTCACGAAAAATCCCTAAAAATTCGACTCAAGAACCCTAAATTGATCAAGAAATCATAATTCACACAATCTTAATGTACTGGAAAATTAAACCATCCAAAATCGTAAAACATACCTTGAATTCGGAGTAAAAAGATGAAGAAGATTGCAAAAAATCGCGACCCAAAATTGGGATGAATACGTCCGATTTCTACCCTTTGAAGCTCTTAGATTGTGGAATAATGATAGTAATCTTGTTCTTATGCTTGATTTAGTACAATTTTTCTTTGATTTTGAGAATTTGTAGGGGATGGGAGTTAGGGTTTTCGGATTGGGGAAAGAAGAGATGAAGAAAAAATTTGGGGAAGGTGAATAGGGAAATCGACTGGGTTCTGTTTTTATACCCCCGATCGACACGGCCCGTGTCAAATGACACGGTCTGTGTCATACCTGATCGGATTTGCCAAAAAACGTCTGCCCACCTGACCCGACCGTGTCAAATGACACGACCCATGTCACACCTGCCCAAAAAGTAAAAATGACTGTATGCTTGACCCGATCGTGTCAGTTGACACGACCCGTGTCGTACCTGCTCAGATTTGCCAAAGATGTCTGCCTGTCCGACCCGATGTGTCATACATGCCCAGAAAGTGCATTTTTGGTCTCGGGTCTTTTTCCTGCGAATTGAATACCAACAGTTGAACCGGTCAGTTCTACATCAAATAAAAATAAAAATAAAGTGCGAATAAGAACAAAACTAAAAAGAACTATTGGGTTGCCTCCCAATTAGCGCTAAGTTTAACGTTTTCAGCCGGACGCCTTCAACAGGAAGTTCTATGGCTCGATTAAAGTTATCACGGACACGGGTTCCTTTTGATTTGGATGATGGTAGTGTTTGACTCTTTGTCCGTTAACTTTAAATAGCTCACCATCTCTACTCATGAGCTCGACCACTCCGGGTGGAAGTACACTCTTAATAACGAATGGCCCTGACCATCTTGATTTTAATTTTTCGGGAAACAATTTTAATCTTGAATTATAGAGAAGTACTTGTTGCCTCGGTATAAATTCATGTTTTACGATCATCTTGTCGTGCCATCTTTTAGATCTCTCTTTGTAGATCCGAGAGTTTTCATAGCATTCATCCCGAAATTCTTCCAACTCGTTCAGCTCTAACAATCTTTTCTTTCCAGCGGCCTCAAAATCCAGATTTGTTCTTTTTACCGCCCACATCGCCTTATGCTCCAACTCTAGAGGTAGATGACATGATTTTCCAAATATGAGTTGGTAGGGAGATATTCCCAAAGGTGTTTTATAGGCCGTGCGATAAGCCCAAAGTGCATCGTCAAGTTTGGACGACCAATCTTTCCGAAATGTACTCACCGTCTTTTCCAGGATTAGTTTAATTTCTTTGTTAGCCGCTTCGGCTTGTCCATTTGCTTGTGGATGATAGGCCAATGATTTCTTTGATCGGATCCCATATTTTTGAAGGAGTTTATCCATAATTTTGTTGACAAAGTGTGATCCCCGATCACTGATTAACGCGCTTGGGGTTCCAAACCGGCAAAAAATCTTCTTCTTTAAAAATTTCATCACCACTTGTGCGTCATTTGTTGGGGAAGAAATTGCCTCGACCCATCGAGATACATACTCGACTGCTAGCAGAATATACTTATTCCCAAATGATGAGGAAAAGGGACCCATGAAGTCGATGCCCCAGACGTCAAAAAGTTCAACCTCAATTACGTTGGTCATGGGCATCTCATGACGCCTTGAAATATTCCCCACTCATTGACATCTATCGCATTGTTGAATGAAGAGATAGCAATCTTTGTATAACGTAGGCCAATAAAATCCGCTTTGGAACACCTTTGCAGCAGTCCGTGTTGCTCCGAAATGTCCTTCGGTTGGTGAAGAATGGCATTGTTGAAGAATTTCCTCCCATTCCTCTTGTGGCACACACCTCCTACTATCATGTCGGTACATCTTTTAAAAAGTAGTGGATCATCCCACATATAGAACTTGATATCATGGAGGAATTTCTTCTTTTGATAATGATATAAGTCCGGGGGTAGCACACCTGCAACCAAAAAATTGACAATGTCAGCAAACCACGGAAATTTAGCTTCTACCATAAAAAGCCGCTTGTCCGGAAATTCTGCTTCAATCCCTTCAATTTCGGGCTCCTCCTCCTTGTACTCAAGGCAAGATAAGTGGTCAGCCACCACATTCTCACAACCCTTCCTATCTCGAACTTCCACGTCAAACTCTTGCAAAAGAAGAATCCATCGAATCAAGCGAGGTTTGGAATCTTTCTTTTCGAACAAGTACTTAATAGCTGCGTGGTCCGTATGTACTATCGTCTTTATCCCAATTAAGTATGATCGGAACTTATCAAAAGCAAATACCATGACAAGCATTTCTTTCTCTGTTGTTCTGTAATTTTGCTGGGCTCCGTCTAAGAGTTTCTCACGATGTTGTCCAACACAGCTCCGACCGCATAATCACTTGCATCACATATGATCTCAAAAGGTTGAGACCAATCCGGTACTACGAGGATAAGAGCACTCACGCCTTCTTTAGAGTTTCAAATGCCTGCAAACACTCGTTATAAAGAATGAAAGCAGTATCTTTTTCTAACAATTTACTCAAAGGTTTAGTGGTTTTTGAAAAATCTTTTATGGACCTCCTATAAAAACCCGCGTGACCAAGAAAACTCCTAATACTCTTTTCATTCTTCGGAGGGGGAATTTTCTCAATTGCGACAATCTTCGCACTATCAACCTCTAATCCGGCAGCGGACATTCTATGGCCTAGGACAATCCCTTCTTGCACCATAAAGTGGCATTTCTCCCAATTTAGATAGTATCTTCACAACGTTGCAAAACTAAAGTAAGATTATGCAATCAATGATCAAATGGGCATTACATAAGTCAAACGGCATCCTACGATAAGCATAAATTCCATAATGACATGTAGAAGCCGTTTTTTTTCTTGATCTTCCGGCATTATGTAAATTTGATTATATCCTGAATAGCCATCAAGAAAACAGAAATATTCATGCCCCGCCAGTCTATCAAGCATTTGATCAATAAAAGAGAGAGGAAAATGGTCTTTACGAGTAGCCGCATTCAAAGCCCTGTAATCTATGCACATTCGCCATCCGGTAACTACCCTCATAGCAATTAATTCATCTTTTTCATCTTTAGTCACAGTCATCCCCCCTATTTTAGACACAACTTGCGTAGGACTTACCCACTCACTATCGAAAATTGAATATATCATTCCAGCATCTAACAGTTTGAGCACTTCTTTTTTTACCACTTCTTTCATTATAGGATTAAGTCTTTGTTGATTTTGCACTTTAGGTTTATAATTTTCTTCAAGCAAAATCCTATGCATGCATATTGAAGGGCTAATTCCCTTCAAGTCTGAGATAGACCATCCTATAACCGACTTATAAGCTCTCAACACACGAAGCAATTTATCTAATTGAGTAGAGGTAAGGGAAGAGGATACAATTACCGGATTTGTATTATTACCATCTAGAAATGCATACTTGAGGTGTTCTGGAAGGGTTTTAAGGTCCAAGCTTGGTTGTGATACACCCGACTGAGATGAAACGGACCCAAAATTTTGGACCGTGTCAGTTGACACAGTCGAGTCGCCCGTCAGCTTAATTTCAGCAACTACTGCATGCTCCTCTTGTTCCGTTTGTTAAAATTATCGCATTTATTGATTTGCGGTTTTTCCTGTAGAGAATTCAATTCACAAACACAATCAAACAAGTCAGAATCATCAAACTCCAAGGTTGAGTCACTAGAAAAGCATGAGTTCGCAAGAGCAAACTCTAACGGATCTGAAGATAATGAGTGTAAGACTTTTTTCTTTCCATACGAACTTATACTATCAATAACATTGCAATATTCCATATCATCATGAAATTTCATAGCTTTAAATATGGAAAATAGAACATGCTCATCGTTAACACGTAGTGTTAATTCTCCCCTTTCGACGTCAATAAGAGCCTTTCCCGTTGCTAAAAATGGACGTCCAAGGATAAGTGGCAGATCTTCATCTTCTTCCATGTCGAGAACGACAAAATCCACTGGAAATATAAATTTGTCGACCTTTACGAGCACATCTTCAACAATTCCCTTGGGGTGTGTTATGGATCGATCCGCCAATTGTAATATTATCATTGTGGCTTTCATTTTCCCGACACCTAATTTCCTGAAAATAAATAAAGGCATAAGGTTAATCGAAGCACCTAAATCACACAAAGCTTTATCGAATGAAACTTTTCCAATGGTCCATGGAACGGTAAAGCTTACAGGGTCCTTAAGCTTTTGAGGTAATTTGCGTTGGATAATAGCGCTACATTCTTCGGTTAGTTTAACCATCTCATGCTCTTCCATCCTTCTTTTTCTTGACATCACATCCTTCAAGAATTTTTCATAATTAGGCATTTGTTCCAAAGCGTCTGCAAAAGAAATATTGATGTTAATTTTCTTGAAAATGTCTAAAAATTTTGCAAATTGTGCATCTAACTTTTTCTTTCTAAAACGTTGAGGAAAAGGGAGTGGAACTTTATAAGTAGAAGTAGAGTCCCTCATAGAGCTGTTGCTCCCCGGGAACACGAAGATTATACATCAACCCCTTACTATAACTATAACCATATAGCTCAATCTAGAACCGATTTGATCCTCTTTGGCTCCCTCGCTTTGTTGGACCATTGACATCTTTGGCCCTTCATAATTCGTCCCGCTTCTTAAGGTAATAGCTTGACAAGATTCTTTTGGATTCACTTCGGTGTTGCTCGGAAATTATCCCCGGTGATGTTGACTCCCGACAACTTTAGCCAATTGTCCAATTTGAGTTTCGAGATTTTTCATTTGAGCTCCCATGGTGGTAGCTAATTGAGTAACATGGCCTTCGATTTTGTCTAATTTTTCCTCATCTCGACTAAATCGGCTTTTTGTTTCCATCATAAAGGTAGCTAGAATATTCTCGAGATTTGACGTTGGCTTTGCTTCTTCAATTATTTCACCATTCGACACTTTGAATCCGACCGGTGGTTGCAAGACATTCTTTTGATTAGCATAGCTAAAATTTTTATGATTTCGGTTGGAGGGATGGTAGAAGCCCGGCGGTGGATTATTCCGGAAATTATTGTAATTACGATTATTAATGTAATGCGCCTCTTCCAATGGATCGGATGGTAGTGAACTTCCTCGAGGAACTATCTTCGAATCACCTCCTTTTGTTAGGGCCCCCAACTGAGTAGTTAACATCGTCATTTGCGCGGTTAGTGCTTTGATAGGGTCCGAATCGGATATCTCAGCCACCCTTCTAACATTTGCTCTTTCCGTCGGCCATTGGTAACTATTCATAGTCATTTCTTCTATTAATACATAAGCTTCTTCAGCACTTGTTGCTAGCAATGCCCCTCCCGCGGAAGCATCAATAAAATTCCTCGTTTCTCCCATAAGACCATTGTAGAAAAAACATATTTGTTGGTATTCTGGGAAACCATGTCGAGGGCATCGCCTTAGTAGATCTTTGAAACGTTCCCATGCTTCATATAATGGTTCGGAGTCCAGTTGATGAAATTGAGTAATCTCACTTTTTAGCTTCATCGTCTTGTTAGGTGGGAAAAATTTGAACAATAATTTTTCGCTCAAATTCTCCCATGTCCTTATACTTCCCGGAGATAAAGTCCCAAGCCAATTTCTTACTTTCTCTCTCAAAGAGAATGGAAACAATCGTAAGCGGATTGCATCATCTGAGACCCCATTCATTTTGATAGTATCACATATTTGCATGAAATGTGTGAGATGGGCATGTGGATCCTCGACAACAAATCCTCCAAATTGATTTTGTTGAACCATTGAAATTAAGGCGGGCTTCAACTCGAAATTCAGGGCGTTGATTGGAACATAAGTGATTCCTCCAAAATTTCGGTCCAGCTTTGGTCGGAATCCATACCGAATTGATTGCACCCTAGTTGTTGGATTTTCAATCCTTCCGCCTTCGTTGTCCTGGATTATTGCATTCTCGTTCGTGTTATCCCTCCCCGTGTTGTCTCTTGCTCTCTCCGTGTCTTCAAAAAGATCCCTTCTTAGTTTCCTTAAGGTAGCACTTGTTCTTCGGGCAAATGCTTCTACTTCCGGGATGAAAGTTTCTAAAGGCACTCGAGATGAACGGGTGTTCATGCACTCCCTGAGTAGGATTTAGATGTGCATAACAAGAGTTATGTAACAAAAATAAGAAAATGTCTAGAGTAAGACTAGAAACACTTATCGTAATATCAAAACTAATAAAAATAAATTAATCCCCGGCAACGGCGCCAAAAACTTATTCGCTATATTTTTAAACAATCCGCAAGTGTACGAAGTAAATGTAGAAAGCGGCGAGCAAGGTCGTATTCCACGGTAGGGTGGCATTTCGGAACCAAAAATCGAAAACCGAACCGAAAAAACCCGAAAAAAGAACCGAAAAACCGAAATCGAAGAAGACCGAAAAAACAAAAAAAAGAACCGAACCGAACTAATTTGGTTCGGTTATCGGTTGGGGGTCGGGCGGCACTGAACCGGACCGAAATGGATCGAAGTCAAATTTCAACATACTAAAATGACCTTGTTTTTTGTGATTTGGTGTGTTTCGAATTTTAGTATAATTCGTTTTCCTTTTGTAAGACCCTTATGGGTCCAAGAAAGACCGATAATATGCTCATGTAATTTGTGATTCAATTAATTTAGGTTGAGAGAATGAGCTACTGTGATTTACGATTGTTATATGTTTTGAGATATTTGTAAATTGCTATGCAACTCTAGCTTTTATCTTGAACATATATATAACTTTGGTTGGCTTGTTGTTATATACTTCATCCGTTCTCTTATTATTGCAACGTGTTGATTATTACACTATTCACATACTCTTTTTTGACCATCTTTTGTGATTTATACATATGAAAAAATATAGTCATGTGAAATCTTGTTAGATTCATCTCGAAATATACTTTCAAAATATCAACTTCTTATAATTTTTAAAAATAAAGAATCGAAGATATTAACAATCAAAATTGTGCATTGGCAAGCGTGAAAGTACAGATGTTGCAGTTATAAGAGAACGAAGGTAGTATAACTTATTCTATTGCATATAATATTTGAAATTATATTGTGAAGAACCGAAAAAACATCAAACCAAATCAAAACCGAACCAAATATTTATAAAACCGAACTTAACCGAACCGAACTTCAAAAAGAACCGAACCAAACCGAAACCGAATATTTGGTTCAATTCTCGGTTTCGGTCAAAAATCAAACCGAATGGAACCGAGTCCACCCCTATTTCACAGAGACTAATTATTCGTATTGTGTTAAGTAGTATATTATAGTGATTCCGATTTTATCTAGACGATCAAAGGGTGATTGGTTTAGTTAACTAAATGGACACAAACAAGTAAATTTTATCAAACAAAGGTAATATCCGATTTAGAGAGAATTAGGAGTTTTAAAATAGATTCCAAGGCTAGGTTGTCGTTGATTACTAAGTCTAGTTGGGATTGATTCGAAAGAGTTCTAAGTGTGTTTTCAAAATGATAATCACAACAATATTCTAAAGTCCCTCTCGAAATGCATTAAAACGTAGATTAAACAACCTATAACAACGTCTCCGTTTACTATAAATTATCTAACTCCAAAATGTTCATAATATTAAATATCATCATAGCTCATCACCAATTTCTCAATCTCGTCATTTACTACGTCAAATACTCGAAACCTATTAATGCCCTCTTCTCTCGAATTATGAGCAATTAAGTTAAACATGTAAAAAACGTTGATCAAGTGTTCTAACATGAATCAAAACCAAGTATTTGATAAGGAAAACACATTAAGTAAATAAAATCATCAATCCTTCAAAACCATAATCAACGTACTCCCATGCCCGGAATCTAACAAGTTTAGCCGGACATGGTAATGAAAGAAAAATTAATAATCATCATATTCATGCTAAATAAGACAACAAAAATGAGTAAAAGATAGGAAGAAGATAAAACTCGGATGGTGTCTTAAGTGATCCCGGTTCAAGCCTTCAAGTGTTCTTCAAAAACTCCCTTCAAATCTCCTTCTTTTGGTTGAAAAGCTCTCAAATCTTATGTTTTTTTCTCTCTCCAATATCATAATATCCCTTCTAAGTCCAATGTAGAGCCTTTTTATCAACCCAAAAAGCCAAGGTTGTTGATCAAATCTTGCAAAAAAATGTTAAAAAGTGATTTTGCACCGAAAAGTGACACGGCCCGTGTCATAGTGTTCTAGATTGTGCAAATGGTTCTGGACAGGCAACCCGACCGTGTCAAATGACACGGTCGAGCAAGTGACACGGTTGAGTCCATATTGGTCCGTTTTGACTCCGTTTTTCCTTCTTTTTTGGCTCGATCTTTCGTTGCCGTATTGCTTGATATGTATTGGGGATTGAGACTCCGTTCTTGCTTGATAATGTCCTTAAAACGCCTATAAAATCAATAAAATGTCCCAAACATGATCGAGTCCAACAAACACAATATGAGCACAAACGACACAATTCTACACATTTTAGGATCTTAAAATCCGGAAAAGCCTTATAAAAATGTGTAAAAATAAGTGTTATCAGGGGTACAGCTACAACATGGGAGAGTAGATAGAACAACTCATGCAGCCACACTGGATAAGGTTCTGGGGCGCCTTAATGGCTGGAAAAGTAAATTTTTATCTCAACTTTAATCCAAAGTGTGAATTCGGCCATCCCTATTTACTCTATGCAAGTGAATTGGTTACCGGATAATGTTTGTGAAAAATCCGACAAGTTGAATAGGGACTTCCTGTGGTCCACAGAACCCTCTACTAAGAAACTTCACCTGGTTGGATGGATCAAAGTACTGCAACTAAAAGATTTGGTAGGGCTAGGCATTCGGGACACAAGATCCACCAATGGAGCTTTGTTAGCAAAAGTGGCATGGAAAGTACTTACCAAAGAAGAAAATGTCTGGTTCCACCTAATTCAGGCAAAGTACTTGAAATGCCAATCTTTACTCAAATACACTTAAAACGAGGAGATAGCTTGGAAAGGTATAGTGAGATGTGCTAATTTAATGAAACCTTTTCTGAAATGGACAATAGGCGATGGAAGATCTATTTCTTTCTGGTTTGATACTTGGTTTGGGGAGGCACCTTTATGTGAAGAAGTGGACAAATTCACTATTTAGACTCATAGCTGAAACTGAGAGATGTCGTAGATGAAAATGGTGTTTGGGAGCTGGATGATTTGCATACTATACTCTCTAAGGAAACAAAAGACATGATACAAAGACAAATCATCTCACTCAACAATAACCAAGACACAATAGTATGGAAAGAAAGTGTGAATGGAATCTTTATTTGCCAGTCGGTATACAAAGCATTTTATAAAACATATTCCGACAACCCAGTCAACTCAGCAGGATGGAAATGGATTTGGAAGACTAACCTTAGTGACATGCTAAAACACTTTCTCTGGCTCGTTGGGCAGGAAAGGCTGGCCACAAATCATCTCAGACAAAGTTAGAAAACTCACAAATTCTGCAATTTGTCCACAATGTGACCATCATGTCGAAATAGTTATTCACATAATCAGGAACTGCAGTAAAGCTACAGCTATATGGGAGAAACTAATTCCAGAAAATGCACATCAAGATTTTTTCACAGGACCAGCAGAAACTTGGTTGCGAACTAACCTGTTTGATGATAGCAAATCCTGCAAACTTCTCCAAGACACTTCATCGAAATGGGTCTTTATAGCAACTGTATGGAACCTCTGGAAATCAAGAAATAACGTAGTGTTTAGAGGATCACCGATCCAGACTACCACTCCTATCTTCCAAATTAAACAGCTAAGCTTGGAGCTTCAAACTACAATGAAAGGGAAGAAGAGTAAAGGCGAACGTCAAACCTGGCAGAAACCACCCAATGGGCTAGACGAAATTGAACATCGACGAAGCCCTTCCCTCCGGCAATATGCACCCAGGCATAGGCATCGTACTCCGAGATGCAAATGGCGACTGGGTTTGGGGCCTTTCCAAATCAAATCCCTTCCGCCTCAATCAATGAAGTCGAGCTTACTTCTCTATGGGAGAACCTTCAAATCGCCTGGGAAAAGAGGATCCCGTTTCAAGATTGAAATGGATTCTCAACAATGTGTAAAGATGATTTTGGGGGAAGAAGAGATACCTCATGAATTGACAGAGTTAATCGAGCAGTGCAAAAGCTGACTTCGGCGACCATGGACAGCGGAGCTCTCGTGGGTGCCGAGATTGGCAAACCGGCTTGCAGATCGAATGGCTACAGTGGTCATGGATGAAGAAAGAAGAACGAATAATGTTGTGAAACAGCAACACCACCACTGGATACAGCCTAAGGGCTTTGTAGTCATTTTCATAATAAAAAAAAACAATTACGACCATAACTCAGCCCAACTTATGGATGTAAGTCGGCTGTTGGGCATAAAAACAATCCTGCACATATCTTGTCCCGACTCGATGCCCAACAACACCCCGAATAGGTGAGTATCTAGAAAATCGAACACAACAATACAAGTTCCACGGAAATTATATACCCACGAGTAACACCGTATGACAATATCCAACATAATATTCACAACAAGAATTGAAAAGCGATAATGAACTCCAACACGAGCAACATGAAAAGTTCGGTACAATAGAACGATGAAAATGAAAAAGACAAGAAACGAAATAGCACGGCGTGTATGAATGAGCGAAATTATGTAAAATTTCTAATGCGAATGTTTATATGAACTATTCGAGCAAGGTAATTACATCATTAGGTTTATTAGTAAGTTAGATGTCTCCATGTGAGTCGTATCTTGTCAGATTATATATCACTCTACAATTCTCTAGATCAAGGCTAGATGTACAAGTAATTTAATAGAGTATTGATCTCTAGATCAAGACCAGACGTGTAAGTAATTTAATGGCAGTGTTTATATCAGCATCAATATTTTGGGTGTAACGAATACTAGAAATTCCCGTAAAACAATACTCCATTCGTCCATGATTTCTTGACCCAAAATACTGGACACAGTATTTAATGTATTGTGATGATGTATTTGATTCTTTTGGATCCCATTTGTTAGAGTAGATTAGCTATTTTAATTATCGAGTGATGTGTTAAAGTGATTCTTTTGGATCCCATTTGTGGATCCATCATGTATTTTAGTAATAATTTATGTAATTGAAGGATATAAATATAAATTTTATTATGAGATCTACTTCTTAAAATAGAAAGGTTCAACAGATTGCGGACATCCGAATAAGACAATAGTATGAACAGATCATAAACGGAGTGAGTAATACTTCTAAAGTTTAGAACTAAGAGGTAGAATGTACTAGATACGAATCCCAGTGATCGTTGATCATCTCTGAACAGTTGTCCATTAAACAATCGTCAATGAGAAAAGATGACCAGTGCTGCTCATAATTTGCAAAAGCCAGAAATATTTAAGAACTAATTGAGGTTCCAGAAATATTTAAGAGCCAACTGAGACGGGGATGGGATGCATAAGATCAAGAATTTCAAAATGCAGTCGACGAATAATAGCCCCGTATCACCATATTTATACACGAAGCAGCCGCTTTTACAGTTCCTCCCCCGTGAAAAAACAATATTTACCAAAAGAAAGAGACTTTACGCAACAAATAAAATGAAAAATTCAAATAAGAGTAACGAGAATAACGATTAACAAAACAGCAACAACGGTATATTTGAGAGCAGAAAGCAATATAGCCGCTGATATCACGAAGAGCTGCCACAAAACCCGCACGCTAGCCCATGTCAGCAAACCAGTCAATCCGACGGCCGCAATGTTATCTGGGTTAGGATCGAGCACAAGATCCACCCACCTCAGGTTGAATCGGGTCCGCCCATTCTTGACCTTCACCTCGTTGCCATCACTTTTGCTGTTGCCTTTTTCTGCATAACTTCGGAAATTAGGGTTGCGATTTCCGGGTTGGGATTTTATATGGATTATTGATAGTGACGGAAAATTAAGGGTCTGGAGGGGAAGAAATGGAGAGGGGATTGGTCTGAGTTTTGAGGGGGGAACTGGTGGGGGTAGGGGTAATGAGGCAGCTCTAAATTGGGGTAACATTTGATTAATATGTATGTAAACAGGGACGCCAGATGGAAATCTCTTGTGATCGGTTTAGTCCTTGACCTTAGCCTGGTCCGGCGTATCTGCAATTCGGTGAAGTATGTTTAAGTGTACTGCGCGAAAAAAATATATAACGTTTATTCCCCGACATAATCACCCGACAACATTATTCCCCAAACCTCAATGATAATTCGGTAGTAATCAATCATACATTTATTTCAAGCACTTAACAAAGCCCAGAACAAATACACAGTCAAACCACAAATGCATGCTTCGAATGACGGATTTGATGGTGTTCTTGAAAGAAATCAAAATGTAAGGAATTCTTTAACGTACTTCCGTTTAGGGGCTGATTGGGATTCCGATGGGCAGCATTGTGGTCCTCACTTCTGCACAGGGTACAAGAGAAACATTACTCTCAAGTTAACTGGCTTCAGTTTTATAGTTTCCCATTTTATTGCATCAAAATAAAGCACTATAAATGAAATCCTTTAAATTCAAAGAAAGTCTACTACGAAACCATTAAAAAAGGAAAGAAAAATATGTGTTGGAAATAATTTCAAAGACCACCTTGATTTTATATATGTACCTATTTATCAAAATAGTATAAGAAATAATGGATTTTGCCCACTTTCTTTCTTTCGGGCCAACCCTAAAACATTAAAGACAGTCCCAGCTGTCCTGTTCTAGTAGGGGTTGCAACGACTGGAAATCAGATTTTGATCCCAAGTTGAAAAAAAACATTGTCTCCGGAAAACAAAAGGTTAATAGAAATTTGCAACTATACTACGAACGTAAAATTCATAAAATTAATAAGATTCATTTTTAGCAAAAAATTGAAAATTCATAACGGTCAAATCGTAGGTCCAAAAAACCGTAGATCCAAAAATCATGAGACCGGTTGTAAACACACACAACAGAAAGTTCAGACATAAACAACGTCTATTGTATCAGTCAACACTAGGGGTGTATTTCGAACCGAACATTCGTGAAAATTTCACGAAAATATTCAGTCAACGTTCAGTTCGTGTTCGGTTCGATCAAATTCGAACAGTTCGCGAAGATATTCGTTACATACACGAACCGAACACGAACAAAATAATATATGTTCGTTAGTTCACGAACAGTTCGCGAACAAAGGTTTTTTATATATTTATTAATAGTTTTACAATAATTAATAAATATAATTAATAATTTTATAATAATTAATAAATATATATACAAAATAAAACCTACCATTCCAAAATCCTTAATTTCTAAATCTATCTTCTCTTTTTATTTTATTAATTATTATTGCTTGTACTTAAGTTTTTTTTTTTTCTTTTTTTAGAACACAAACGAACAAGCGAACGATCAAAACGAACGAACAATCGAACGCTAACAAACGAACACGAAATATGTGAAATTTTAACGAACCGAACACGAACAAGTGGTTTGCAATTTTACCGAACACGAACACGAACCGAACGAACCGAATCCTTAACGAACGAACGTTCGTTAAAATCACTATTCGATTCGTTCGGTTCGAAATACACCCCTAGTCAACACCCACAATATCAAGTCTTCCAAGTTTTGAAAAAGGAGTGATAGATGACTGTAGAAGAGAACAGCAATTCACACTAAAGCCAACATAAAAATATGAAAAAACTTCGGTAAGGAAAAAAATATTTAAACAAGAGAAGAAGAAATAGAAGACCGAATAGAAACTTACTAACCTCAACAAAGGGAAAAATTTGTAGAGGAAGAACCGGCACCTACGAAACCAACAACACATGAACTACAAAATAACAGTAGAAAAGGAAGAAATAACACTTGTGAGACCAACAGCACAATTGAAAAAGTCACTTTCTTTGAAGGTAAAGGAAATCTGGCTATATATTTCATAATATTAATTTGTGTCTAAAACAGAAACAAACAATTTAATAATAAAATAACATGAGGCCTCACGTGTAGCCTAATTGGCCAAGACTCCAGTGATCTTACAGAATTTGCAAGTTCCACCCACTCTTGGTGCATTTCGTAATAAAAGCATATAGTCACAGGTGTATTCACAATTCTTAAGAGATGATCACTTTATTGCTCTCTCTTTCTCCTTTCTGTTCCCTTTTTTTTAAGGAAAAGTTTTTTGGGAAGAGAAGATATATGAGATTCTATGAAGAAGATAGGTAAATGAAAACATTTGATCCATAGGCCCTGAAACAACTATGTTATTTAAAGAAATCGACTGAGTGCTGGGATAAAACATGCCTTCTTTTGTATAGTGGTACAACAATCCATCATCATCAACTGCGCATTAATTCCAAAACTATGTTGGGGTTGGTGGCATAAAGATCGTAGTGCCAATTAATTGACTAAAATTAGTTAACACTTAGCACTACAATTCATGCAAAAAATAAAGTGGCAGAGTTTTACGCCGGATGCCATTTTTGAAGCAACCTTCAATGAGATGTCTAATACACGCTGAACATGATCTCAATCGAGAAAAGAACGAGCAAAACAAAAAATCAAACGGAACGAGAAAAATACTGGATAAAAAATCACTCGTGATAACAATAAAATTTGATCTCAAATTACAAGAAACTCTAAAGCTAACATCCAGTCCCTAAAGCACTAAAAATGAAATTTGAGGTCAGAGAGAAGAAAAAAGACAGGGACGGCATAAAAAAATATGATAGAGGCAAAGGAATTAGGCAACAGATCTTTGATGCAATCAACCAAAGCGCACCTCAAATTACGAGGAAATATAAAGCTAGCATACTAAAACCCTTGACATCCAACTCATCTTCCCGGACGAGTCCGGTGGGGATGGCCTAGTGGTAGAGCGGCTGGTTGAACTCCACCAACACAACTATGTCTGGTGTATGGAAAAAAAAAAAACTCATCTTCCCGGACGAACAACCACCGCAAGGAAAAACGGATAAAGAACTGTAACTTCCCACTTCCCATGAACAGATATAAGAGAACAGCATCATACATACCTGTACCAATCAAGAGAACGGACAGCCAATAAAGCGATTTGGAACCACAACTGAAGCAAAGCCAAAATCTAAAATACTCGGAATGAAATTAATCTTGCATATCATTCGACACAAGTAGAGAAAAAAAAAATTCAAGCCAGCCACAAATCAGATGAAGATAAAGAGATTGTTAAAGGAGACCAAATAATCACTGATGAATTAACAAAAAAAAAAAAAAAGATTAAAAGTTGTTTTCAGCTTTAATTTTTATAATTGTATTATTTATGTAAAATATACTTGGCAGGGTAGGTGAGATGTGGATATTTCAGATTGGCGGCTGCTGAATCTTTGAATTAAAGTAATCCATCGTGTTAGTATTAAATTCTATTGACATTCTTTTGGCTTCATTGAATGCTCTGCATACCATAGTCTTTGACCGTATTAAATGCTGTCTCCACTAGCATTAAATACTCTTCAAAACCGTGAATAATTTTAAATATAAATGACTTTAATCTCAATTGTTTGATACCCACATCTTAGTCTCTAGCAAAAATCACTTGAACATAATTCAATTATACCAAATATAAAGTACTGGAAGTAAATTAGATTACGACTTGTAATCTTCTGAGAGAAAAAAATATTTCTTTATTGATGATTAAGAGATTACAGTACTTGACTTGAAAATAAAAATACAGATAGAAAGCATAAACAAGGTAGATGCAAACTTAAGAAAGCACAGTAGTCGAAGGATTTAGCATCGTCAAGGCTGTTGTCGGGCTGACAGTTTGTAGGGAAGATGTGGATCGTTATATGTTCCCTTCCACCAATTAACGAGTAGATAGTTTGCGTGATCTATGTAGTATCATTTATCTTTTGGAGTGACGTCGTATCCAAGCATCCAGTCTTTAGGATGAGTAAGACGATATCCTCTTATGTATTTGCTTTTGATTGAAATTTGTGTGGGTGACTTCCCTTCTGCCAACAACCTTGGTAACTCGTTTGATGCAGCCCCCGGCATTGTATAGTGATTAAAGATGGGTGATTCTCTGACTAAGACACAGAAATATCTGTTCAACTCATTTTTCATCCATGTCTTTAATTCTTCAGTTGTAGGCTGCCTGTCTTTCGGCAACATGATCTTAGCGGGCATCTTAATTGTATCCTTCCAATTGAGATCAACAAACTCAAGTCTCGATCCTCCAACTTTGTACCTAGTAGCCCCTTGGACGATGTCTGACCCAGTCAGTCAACTGATTGCCTCAGCTATAGACTCTTTTAGACTTGCATCTACCTATCTCTCCATGTCATTTCGTCATTTTTTAGCAGTTTCCCATGCAGCTTCAAGTGACGATACGTCCTTTGCGTACTCATTTGCAAGTGCACGAATCGTACAAGTAATTAAGTGAATTTTTGAGTCCGAATGATCGATTTCATGAGAAAATATAGTTATGATGAGTTTTTACTAGACCTGGCAAAAGTGGCCCAGGCCCACGTGCCGGCCCAGCCCACCCATGAATAAATGGGCTTTGGGCTTTACTTTTTTAGCCCATAGAAGCTTGGGCCTTTTTGGCCCGCCCAGATTTTGGCCCAGCCCAGAAAGGCCCAGCCCACGGGCACCCAGAGGCCCATGAAAAATTTAATAACTAATAAATATTAATTAATTAGGCTAAGGTTAATGGGTATAACCTTACACCGTAACTTATTTCAATTTAAAGTTGATTTTGTTTAGATTTTTGTATTGATATTTTGCTATCGAATACAGATAATGGACCAAGTGATGAGCTACTTTCCGTACCGCTGGTTGTAGTGCAAGAATCTAACGGTTTTAATAGTATTGAAATGCATGTTTGAACTTTTTAAAATAGTTGAAAATATATTTCTATCATATTATTGATACTTTTAATATATTTTGGTTAATTAAGTTGGAAGCAGAAAAATCAGAGCCCATGGGTAGGCAAACCCGCCATGGGCCACGGGCCTCAATATTTAGGCAAAAAATCCTGGGCCTTTTGGCCCACCCAAAATTTGACCCACCTGCGTTGAAATTGGGGTGGCCACCTGCTTTTCAGGTATAGTTTTTACAATCTTCGCTTTTGTTATTTAGATGAAAGAAAATGCAAACACATAATATATAAGTTTGACATGGTTTGCAATAATTGCGAATAAATGACAAGAAAAATAAGCTAAAAGAGTACGAATATATAGATCTGAAACTGTGTAAATTGAGATAGTTGGATTACAAACTCTTTTTGATCATTAGTTATAAAAGGTGTATTATGAAATTGTATAATGAATCACTTATTATATTTATGTCGATTCGATTTTTCTTGAAAAGACGTTCCCTCTTTCAAATATCAAATAGTCCTTTATATATTAATTCAGTCTGCTATATTTCTATGTTGATTGAAAATTAATATATATGGCATGTGTAATATCCGCATTTTTTTCCTTTTTCCGATATTTTTATTCTGGTGTATTTTTATTTTTAGCGACTCGTTTGTAACCGTATTGATATTTCGAGAATATTTAATACTGGACTTTTTGTCATCCGAGCTTGTTTCGGACTTGTTTTACTCAATTCCGTGTTTAATATCATTTTCATCGCTATTTCGTTCGATTCTCGTAACCATTGTTCGGAACTACCGTTTCGGGGTTGCCGCAGATCCATCTCATGTTGTTATCCATGTTGTGAGCTTTTGTTAGTTGTTTCAATAATGTATCGTGTATTTCGGATGTTTTGGGACGTTTTGTAATTTCCCAAAGTTATGGAGTAATTACGTTTGTTGTTGTTTTTCGAACCTTCGAGTAGTCGGAAACATGTTATTATTTGGCACTTAGGTTCGTCGTCTCCAACTCCAGGTATTCATATCTTAATGTTTTGGTTATTCGTCGCGTTTGGATTTCCGGTTCATTTCTTCATGTTCTGGGAGGGCATAACATACGTTACTGGCGATGATTAACGTACGTTATTTATCACGCTTAGCATACGTAACGTCGTTGTTGTTACGTACATAACGGTGCTCAGGAAATCGGAAAGTGGGTTCTGCCAGCCCCTTGCGTACACTACGTGTTTGATGTTGCGTGCGTTAGCATAGATCATTACGTACGTAAGAGCTTTGTCATAACGTACGTAATGGCCTTTGTATTCTTGGACAGTGGGTTCTGCCCATGCATTACGTACGTTAAGTCTGGAAGGATTACGTACGTTAATCAACTAACATATGTTAGCTGTCTGATGCTAATGTACGTAATCGGGCCTGGGTTATATACCCATGAGTTGACCGATTTCGGCCATTTTCATCTCCTCTTCCTCCCCTCCGACTCCTAGACGATTTTTGAGCAAATCCCAGGCGATTTGAAGCCTTGTAACCTCAAGCCATCTTCTTCCTCGAGCTTTTGGAGTGTATTAACAACATCTACGCATGTTCATCGTCTCCGATCCGAGGTAAACTCTTAGAACCTCATTTTTGGGGAATTTGGGGGTTTTGGGGTTTTTGTCCGCTTCGTTCCGTAATGTTGATTAATCCATGATGTATATGATTAATCTTGGTGATATTCTTGTTTTCTCTACGAGCTCATGGTAAGTTTCGCGATAATTGTGAAATCGAGAGGGTTTGGTTGCGATCTGTCCTCGTCGTTGTTTTTGTGCGAACTTACATGAATCGTAGGTGGGGTTTCGGGTGTTTTCCGTTATTGTTATTCTTGTAGAATTATTTGTAATGGCATTTGACGAATCGTCTAGGTTCGGTGTGTCCGGTTTCTCGCAACCGTGATTGTCCGTTTCGTCTTTTCGTCGTGATAATCGAGGCAAGTATTCTTAATGAACTTACACTCTTAACATGATAGTATTGCATGAGTGATTGGTGTGTGTGTGTGTGTGTGTATGCTCACTATGGGTTAGACTCGATGGGGTCTCGATAGGGGTCCACAGAGGCATGGATCTATGAGCTTGGCTTTTAACCACTACGGGTCAGATCTGATGGGGTCTCGGTAGGGGTCCACAGAGGCGTGGATTGACGGTTAATTGTGGTGCATTTTTATAAATGTGTTTTGGTTTATGACGTTTCCTGAAATGAGTGCTTTTGAACTATGATTTCTTGATTGCATGCATTGACTGAATGTGTAAGATGTAAGTTGTTCATTTGGTTACTTGTACTAGCGTAATTGCTAACCCTTTTGGGGACCCATTTTAGGGAAATTCTTGATATGAATTTCAGGTTATGTTCAGCCGGACGATCGGGCACTGGGGCAGCACGAGGATGCTGGCCAGGATTGATGACATGTGCGAATGAGTCTCTTTATTTTCGTTGTCCTTTTTGATGTGGTTGTTTCTTTTTCTTAAACTTGTGAACTTATAGAAAGTACTCGCGAGTACTTAGGGATTTCTACTAGAATTATGGTTTGTATTATTAAATGTTATTTATGATTGTCAGTGATGTTTGTTTTGCCAGTTATACCGGCCGTTTCATTTAATTTTGTCCTGGCGATGTGTTTTCTCGCTAATTGAGATAGTTAGATGAGTGGTATTTTCATAATTAGCCTGATGGGTCCCATTTAGGGGTCCACGGCGCTGTAATATACCCTGAATATCTTGGGGGTGTTACAGAAAATGTATCGGAGCACTAGGTTTATAGATACCTAGGATTGTCGGTTATTTGGGTATAGTCGTGTTTTATTTCTGTACATCATCACGCTGCCATTATCTCGGTACCTCCAGTGTTCGTAAGTTTTCCTTACTCGATTCATTGTTTTCTCGTATCGTGCTTCCGTTTCTTGAATTGTGACTGTTTTTCCTCTCGTACTTATCATCCAATTGCTTTTGCTACTCATTATCTTCAGTATGGATACTGGGAGAGGCCGAGGTAGAGGTCGCGACTGATGTAACCGAGCTGATCGGTCACCAAGAACCGGGTTAATCTTAGGAGTTTAGCTAAGAAAACCCAAAATGTATAAAGCATTGTCTTTCTTTCTCTCTCTAAAATATGCTATATTCTCAGAATGTGTGTGTCCTATGAGAATCCCCCCTCTCCCTTTTATAGGAGGGAGGTGCCTTATTGTCTAAGGTTTTCCCTGATTTCCAGAGAAAATCCCGGAAATCCAGGGATGGAAAATCGCAGCTGAACCCCTGGATATCCGGGATTTTCTCTGGAAATCAGGGAAAACCTTAGACAATAAGGCACCTCCCTCCTATAAAAGGGAGAGGGGGGGATTCTCATAGGATACACACATTCTGAGAATATAGCATATTTTAGAGAGAGAAAGAAAGACAATACTTTATACATTTTGGGTTTTCTTAGGTAAACTCCTAAGATTAACCCGGTTCTTGGTGACCGATCAGCTCGGTTACATCGAGTGGCGTCGTCTGTGGGAACGTGTGACATCGAGTCACTTTGAGTTGAGACGTGAGGTTAGGGATGGCGGAAGAAATGAACCAGAAGAGAATAGGGGAGTTAATACCCAGAAATTTAGAAGAGGAACTAGCAGCTGCGGTTGGAGAAGCGACTCTGGAAAAAACACCCGTCACCCCTGTAGAAGAAGTCGCACCAAGCACAATTACACTGACGAATGAAGCCTTAGCCGACATAATCGCCAGTGCGATCCAGAAGAGTCGGGAGGTCGAAAAACAAAGGGTACCACGAAAAGTAATACCCATCCTTTCGGATGGGCCGGAGGAGATTGATCAGCAAGAAGAGCATGGGGAGAGTTATCCAAGAATATGGGAGCGATCCAGACAGGAAAGAACGCAGGATCCCTTGATATCCAATATGCAGGAGGAGTTGCGACAGAGGGTTGCGGAGAAGGACATGGAGAGTCCTCCAGGCCATCCCTTCTCAGAAGGCATACTGCAGGCCGAGCTCCCATATGGGTTTAGGGCTGTCACCTTCACCTACGATGGACTCTCAGATCCTACCCGACATTTATACCGATTCGAGAACATGGCGGTACTACATCGATATTCGGATGCCGTGAGTTGCAGAGCATTCTTGGCTACACTGACAGAGTCAGCTCAGGATTGGTTCCACCAGATACCCCCTGGGTCAATCACCAGCTTCAAAACTTTCAGCTCCGCGTTATTGACTCACTTTGCCAGCGCCAGGGCGCACAAAAAGACCTTCATCCTTGTTCAGTATCAAGCAATACTCTGGAGAAGCGTTGAGAGCTTATGTGACCCGATTCACAAAGGCATGTCTGGAGGTACCCTCGTCGTCAGAAGAAGTGAAAACCAGTGCCTTGACGCAGGGACTGAGGCCGGGGTTGCTACGCACCTCATTAGCTAAAAAACCAGCCATAACATATGATGAGGTCTTAGCCCGATGCTCGAAATACATTAATGTTGAGGAAACCGAGAAGGATATGGAGGAATTGCAAGAAAAGCCCGAAGATGGGGAAAGGGGGTCCAGCAGATTGATACGACGTGAGGAGTACACCTTTCAAGTAAATTTACCTCGGGAAGAAATGCCGCGGGGAAAAATAGATCGAAAGAAGAACGATACCGTTCTAAGGCGACCAAGATTTGACCAATACAGCCCACTAACAATGAGGAGAGCTCAGGTTTTGGAAGTAGTTGAAGGTAAGATGAACAGGGTTATCGAGTGGCCTGCATCTCATCCTAATAGGCCCACCCAGCCAAAATCAGAGCTTTATTGTTGATTCCACAATGATTACGGGCATAAAACAGATGAATGCAAGCACCTTAAAGATGAGATCGAAAGGCTGGTCCGAGCGGGACATCTAATGGAGTTCACATATCAGCATAGAAATGGAGGTCGGAGGCAACCACCCATGCCCCAATGAGGTGCGGGGGTGAAAAGAGAAGCTCCTCGGGGACCCGCTGCTCCCCCGGCTAAGAAAGGAGTAATCCACATGATATCAGGAGGACCAACCGACGGAAGTTCTAATCAGGCTAGAAAAGCCCACGCACGAAAAGCTAGGTGTCATCAGCTCAAGGAGGTCGCCTCTGTAGGCAGCGGGCCTATCATTCAGTTCAGCCCCATGGATTATAACGGGATACATATGCCCCACAATGACGCACTGGTCATCACCGCGGAGATCGCCAGTTACGATGTGCAAAGGGTGTTTATCGATACGGGAAGCTCGGTAGACATCTTATTCTATGACTGTTTCAAACAGATGAACCTGGAGGTGGAATTGAGAAAGGTAGATACCGTGCTCTATGGGTTCTGTATGACCGAGGTGCAACCAGTCGGAGAAGTGGTGATTCCGGTAGCACTAGGTCGGATGCCCCATCGGAAGGTCAAGACGCTCAGATTTTTAGTGGTGGACACCAAATCGGCCTATAACGCCATTCTAGGACGACCGGGGCTCAAGAAATTCGAAGCAGTGGCCTCTACCGCTCACATGAAAGTAAAATTCCCCGTAGGAGGTGAGGTAGGGGAAGTTGCCGGAGATCAGTTTGTAGCCCGATCTTGTTATCAGACAACGGTAAAGCAGGGAGTGCAGCGCGGAAAGAGGACATCCGACCTAGGGGGTCCGGATCCGGAGTCTAAGAGGAATAAACAATCGAAGGGGCCCGAGGAAGCTGAGGAAGAAGGCGTCAAGTCTAATGAGGAGTTGCTAGAAATAGAATTGGTTCCAGGAAAGCCGGAAACAAAAACTCGCATGGGAAGTCGGTTGGACGATGGAATAAAGGAAAGCCTCATCAGCCTGCTAAGGAGATTTGTGGACATTTTCGCGTTCGCAGCTGAGGACCTGGTGGGAATCAGCCCAACAGTTGCCGAGCACAGGTTGAACATCGACCCAACCATAAGACCAGTAAAGCAGAAGAGGAGGCATTTCGGGCCAGAGATGGATGGGGTCATTGGGGAAGAGGTCGATAAGCTCCTCCGAGCTGGACACATAATGGAGATCCAGTTTCCGGAGTGGCTATCCAACGCTGTGATGGTGGGGAAAGGCCAGGGGAAGTGGAGGATGTGCATGGACTTTCGGGACCTAAATAAAGCATGTCCAAAGGATCACTACCCGTTACCCCGCAAAGATCAACTAGTGGATTCAACCTCGGGGTGCGAGTTACTCAGTATGATGGATGCTTCCCAGGGATATCATCAGATTCCTCTCGCACCCGAGGACAGAAAGAGGGTTAGTTTTGTGGTTTCAAAAGGAACTTTTTGTTATGTACGCATGCCTTTTGGGTTAAAAAATGCAGGAGCTACATATCAAAGGATGGTTGACCGAATCTTTAGATCCCAAATCGGCAGAAACATAGAGGTATACGTGGATGACATGCTAGTGAAAAGTGTGAAGGCGGGAGAGCATATCAGAGACCTAGAAGAGACGTTCGAAAACCTGCGCGCGTACGGAATGAAGCTCAACCCATCAAAATGTTCTTTTGGAGTCAAATCGGGAAAATTCCTGGGATATGTGGTCACAGAACAAGGAATCGAGGTCAACCCGGAGAAGGTCAAGGCAGTGCTGCAAATGAATCCTCCAAAAAATACCAAGGATATCTAGATACTAACAGGAAGAATAGCAGGGCTGAGCCGTTTCATATCACGCTCGGCCGAGAAGGGATTCCCATTTTTTAAACTCTTAAGAAAAGGGAATAAGTTCAAATGGACCCCAGAAGCGCAAACATCATTCGGAAAATTGAAAGAGTATTTGTCCGAGCTGCCTCTGCTCACCAAACCAGTACTAGGAGAGGATCTTGTACTCTACTTATCCGTGGGAGAGGGGGCGGTTAGCTCGGTCTTGCTAAGAGAAGAAATGAGTAAGCAAAAGCCCATTTATTATACAAGCCGAATTTTGCAAGGAGCATAACGGAATTACTCCGAGCTAGAAAAAGGGGCGCTGGCGTTAGTAATTACAGCCAGGCGATTGAGGCCCTATTTCCTAGCCCACCGGATAAAAATGCGAACTTACTTGCCCTTAAGAGAAATATTAGGGCGACCTAACGTGTTAGGTCGTCTGGTGAAGTGGGCGGTAGAAATGGGGGAGTACGACATGGAGTATGAGCCGAGAACGGCGATTAAAGCTCAGGCCCTAGCAGACTTTATCCAAGAGGGGGCCATGCCATCGCCACCAGAGGGACAGTGGCTGTTACATGTGGATGGATCGGCAACAACCAGTGGTTCTGGGGCAGGGATAATCCTTACTACCCCAGAGGGTGAACAATTAGAGTATGCCATAAAATTTGATTTCAGGGCATCTAACAACGAGGCCGAATGTGAAGCCCTGGTTAAGGGAATGCAGCTGGGAATAGACTTGGGCGCGCGACGACTGATTGCTTACTCTGATTCCCAACTGGTCACACAACAGGTAGAAGGAAAATTTTAGATAAATGAAGATCGGATGAAGAAGTATGTGGAGGAAGCGAGAGAGGCTGCCAAAAAACTAGGGGAATGGAAGTTAATCCATATCCCTAGGGCGGAAAATGCAAAAGCTGATTACCTAGAAAAAATGGGAAGCTCCTTAGTGGATTGCCGCTCGCGAATAGTAACGATTCTGGGAGCAGCCCGGAGTAGCATCATGAAACAGGTGATGGAGGTGAACGAGATGGCAGATTGGCGAACTCCTTTGTTGGCATACCTAGGAAGGGCAGAACTACCCAAGGAAAGGCAAGAAAGAATGAAAATTGTGCGAAGAGCAGCGAGGTTCTGTTGCATTAATGATGAGCTATACAAGAGGTCCTACCTCGGTCCATACCTACGATGCGTTTCGGAAGAGGAAGGGCGGAGTATATTGGAAGAAATCCATGAAGGGTGCTGCGGAGACCATACCAAAGGAAGAGCGCTGACTAGAAAAACGCTAAGGGCTGGGTTTTTCTGGCCGACCATGAGCAAGAGAGCAGTGGAAATGGTTAGGCGATGCCAAAAATGTCAAGTGCACGCACCCTTAATTCACATCCCAGCCGAGGATATGATCACCATGGGAGCACCCTGTCCATTCGCTAAATGGGGAATTGATATCATGGGGCAGTTTACACCTGGCTCGGGAGGAAGAAAGTTCTTAGTAGTAGCCATAGACTACTTCAGCAAGTGGGTAGAGGCCGAGCCCGTGGCCACCATAACCGAGCAAAGAATCATAAGTTTTCTGTTTAACAACATTTGCTGCAGGTACGGAGCGCCCCAGATACTCATCTCAGATAATGGAACCCAATTCAATGGGAAGAGAACCCGATCTGGTGCGAGGGTATGCATATCGTGCAAAGGTTCATTGCGATTGCTCACCCGCAGCTAATGGGCAAGTGGAGGTAACTAACGAACAATCTTGCAGGGATAAAAACACCTTAGACAAAGTTGGAGGAGGATGGGTGGATGAACTTAGCTCGGTACTATGGTCGTACAGGACCACACCTAGATCGTCAACAGGAGAAACACCCTTCAGCATGGTATACGGGTCCGAAGCCGTCATCCCAGCAGAAGTCGGAGAAATGTCCCATCGGGTTCGATGGTTCAACGAGGTGGTGAACGAGGAAATAATGAAAGAGGCGTTAGATACCATAGAAGAAAGAAGGGAAGCGGCGGCAGCACGAACTGAAAGATACAAAAGCCTGACAAAAGCACCTCATGACAAAAGAGTCAGGAAGAGACAGTTCCAGGTCGGTGATTTGGTGCTTAGGCGAGCTGATGCCCTCAGAAAAACAGGAAAGCTGGAGCCGAACTGGGAAGGCCCTTACAAGGTAATCCGAATTTATGCGGGGGGAGCTTATGAGCTCGAGGATATGGAAGGGCACCCCATCAAAAGACCTTGGAACATGTCACTTGAAAAAGTATTTTGTGTGAAGAGGTGTGTAAAAAAGCTCGTGTTGTTTTAATAAAATTCTATTACAAAAAACTCTCTCTGAATGTGTTGATCAAGTAAAACTAGAAATGACATCTGATCAGGCGAAACGCCTTCAGATCCGAGTAAGGGTGAACGGCCCTCTGACATCTGATCAGGCGAAACGCCTTCAGATCCGAGTAAGGGTGAACCGCCCTCTGACATCTGATCAGGCGAAACACCTTCAGATCCGAGTAAGGGTGAACCGCCCTCTGACATCTGATCAGGCGAAATGCCTTCAGATCCGAGTAAGGGTGAACCGCCCTCTGACATCTGATCAGGCGAAATGCCTTCAGATCCGAGTAAGGGCAAACCGCCCTCTGACATCCGATTAGGAAAAATGCCTTCGGATCTAAATAAGGGTGAACCGCCCTGCAAAGCTATGACTAAGGGAAATACCCAACATATACAAAGATCGGTGAAAAGGTTAGGTCAAATTAACCTAAAAAGCACTAAACCGTTACAACTCGTAAAGGCCGAAGTGGTCGGATTACATTTAAGAAATTGCGAATCGGAAAAAAGTCGGGGCTATACGAGAAAAAGGCCAAGTCGTATTGGGAAGTGAGCGTATCAAATCAAACAGGCTCAGATACATCAAGATTACAATCAACGACGAACTATCGTACAAATCCAAAGTGTATTTAACTCAAACAGGGGGAGATACAAAACACAAATCCAAAGTGTATTCAACTCAAAAACTTTTCATTAAAAACTGCTGTGCCAATACAATGAACAAGACAAAATAAAAACGTGTACATGTCTACACAAAACTTAAACAGATTAAACTACAGGCTCGGAAGATGGAGGAGGCAACGAAGGAGAAGCATCAAGGTCGGTCCCAGTCACCTCGGGATTAGGAGTGCCGGCCTTAGCAGGAGAGTTAGGAGGAGTAGAAGGCAGCTCCAAATCCAGGCCAGAATTCTTCATAGACTCCTTAAGGGCGTCCTCCCACCAGGCTGCCTCCGGAGACTCTTCCACGTCCCCGGACCAACCCGAAGGAATAGGAGCCCCGTTTAAAGCAGCATCCCGGTCCAGCTCGCCCGTAAAGCCCAAAGAAGCTAGTTGCTCACGAGCACGAGTTAGAGCAAAATCAAAATATTGTGTCGCAGCAGGGGCTAGCTTAACCAGGAAAGCGGTAGAATTGTGATACCGAGCTAGGAGGGCGGAACAGTAGGCCCCCAGGAAAGAGTGACCAACGTCACTGGTCAGAAATCGACGTCGGCCATCCGTCACCCCGTGCTCATAAGAGGATCCCTCGGATCTAGCCTCGGCTAGTTGAGCTTCCAGCTGGGTAACCTTTTCTGATTCTGCTCTAGCCTGAGCTTCGAGTTGGGCGACCTTCTCCAACTCAGCCTTAGCCCGGGCCTCAAGTTGGGCTACCCTCTCGGATTCGGCCCTAGCTTCCGACAACTGAGCCTCGAGCTGACCCACCTTCTCCGTTTCAGCTGTAGACAGGTCTTCCAAAATTTCAGCTCTTGGTTCAGCTGAACATTGGCCATCTGAGCCCGTTCCAAAACCGCATCCCGCTCAGAACTTTTCTTAAGGGCAGCATCTAAGCGATACTCCCTCTCCTGAAGCTGGGCCGAGAGATCGGAATTAGCCGACAGAGCGGCCTCCAGGTCGGCTGACATCTGGGTGAGCTGGGAGGAAGACGTAGCGCCGACCTTATGGTCCTCTGCGAAGGTCACAAAGGTGGCGAAGAACTGCACAAGAAAGCAAGTTACATCAGGACGACAAAGAGGTAATAATAAATATGAAAATAGTCAAAAAGGGGAGGAAGGCGAAAAGGGTTAATACCTTCCCAAAATACATCATCATGGCATCGAAGCGAGGGTCCTCCGCGGCATCTCTTAATCCCAGCTTATCCTTAGCCGGGACCATGGAGCTGAAATACGGAAGAAATTTCTCAAACTCCTTGCAACGGAGAAGAGTCTCCATAGCCGGACCTGGGGGACCCGCGGTCTTTGGCCGTTTGGAAGCGGGGGAGCTAGGAGAAGGGGCCCTCTGAGTGACCTGAAGCTTTCAAGACGAGCTCGCAGGGCTTCGTCCGGTGGTCATGGTAGGAGCCAGGTCGGAGGGGAGAGTTACCCCAGACTTGGGGCGAGAAGGGAGCTTCCGTTTAATTTTTGAGCCCTCTGCCCTCTCCTTGGGGGGATTCGTCGACTTAGGGACCCTCTCTTTCATTGGTTCAGCCAGCTTGGAGGCATCCGACTGGCAGGTCAGCATGAACCGATCTACAAAAAAATAATACAAACGGTCAGGGAAATAGCTAAAAAACAAAATAACAAAGATCATACTAGGGAAAAAACCGATAAAACCTACCGATGTCAGGGATAGCTAGGTAAGGATTCGAGCTCAGCCCACAATGGAATAGAAGATCATGGAATTGCGTCAGTTGGAAAGTATTATAGGGAATGGCATTCCATTCCCGAACTTTCTCGACCCACGCAGCCCGAATGGAATTGCGCCTAGGAATAGGATCCTGGCTCGGAGTAGCCTGTGTCCATTCCGTAGGAAAGCCCCAAGAATCAGTTGTAGGAAGCCGGAGGAAAAAGAAGCAGGACCTCCAGTCCTTCACATTGGAAGGGAGGTGGGTGAAGAAATGGGCGTTGTTTCGGGAAGTCAAGTAAAAGGAGCCTTTAAAACTCTTTAGCCCAAAACAAAAATAGAAAAAGCCCAGGTCGGGTTCCTCATGTCTGTAATGACACAGCACGAGAAAACCAACCATATAACGAAAAGAGTTAGGAGAAAACTGGTTTAGGGGAAGATTGTATTTAACGGAGAGAGAGACAAGGAAGGGATGGGGTGGAAAGCGAAGACCACTGCTCACCTGATCCATGAACCAGGTAAAATGCCCCGGGGGAGGATGATCCGGGGTGTCACTAGCTTGAGGCGTGACAAATTCCCACCCCGGGGGAAGTCTAAGAAATTTTATAAAACTAGCCAGCGCGGCTGGGCTAGTCCTCGATAGAGGATGAGGAGGGAGAACTCGAGTCGCTCCTACGACCGTCTGATATGGGTCGGCTAAGAGGTCGGTCACAGTTACTTCGTCCATAGGAGGAGGGGAAGGAGGATCTATAATGATTAGGGGGATGCCAGAGGGAGGGATGTCACCTAGCTCGGACCAGTCTACCTCACCTAAGGGCTCATCCCTAAGACAGAGGGAGGAACCAGTAGCTCGCCCCGACCTACCCCCGAGTCCCCATCAGAAGAGGAAAGACCTTCTAAAAAGGAGTTGACGGCCGATTCGCCGGAAACATTTTGAGAATCCGAAGCAGACGACATAATAAAATGAAGAAAAGGGAGGAAGAAGAAAAGGAAAATATCTGTAAAACAAACCAAAAACTAAAGAGGTGTTTAGAGGAACATACCCATGGGATTGGGTGGAAGATCGCCGGAGAAAAGTAGAGGAAGTACCACCGAGAGCAAGAAATCAAGGTCGCAGGTGTCGCCGGAGTTACCCTCACGCTAGTATGTCGCGAGAAGAAAAGGGGAAATGGCCGAAGGGGGTAGAGGATTCATACTTATAGAGGAGGGGGACGAAGATCGAGAAGAGAGCGGGCGATCTGGAGCGTCCGATGCCTCCTACAAAAGAACGGTTGGGATCTGGCACCGCCTTGTCCGACCTATAGCAGGTCGACACCTGGCTTTGACCATCGACGCGACGTTTGAGAGGCGGGGAAAGGAAAAGACAGGTTATTATAGTGCACGAATTCCGAAGAACCTCGTTATCTGGGAACGGGAGTCCCAAGGATTATTGTGCCAAGGTCGTCCGATTATAAATAAATCTTACTCTACTCGGTCTTACAGCTCGACTAGAGTAGGGGGGACTGGTTGATAGGACGCCGAATGTACGCTCCCTGAAAACCCGGTTTAAAATATGGACCAATAAAAGTCCGACCTAGGTTCTTAGATAAGGGGATGCCAACCCCAAGGTCCTTTAGAAGGTCGCCGACCTCGGAGGCCCCGCTTACCTGTGACATCTATTAGAAGGGCGCCGACCTCGGAGGTCCTGCTGACCTGTGATATCTAATAAAAGGTTGCCGACCTCAAAGGTCTCTCGACCTACGGATTTGAATAGGAATGACCCGACCTAAGTAATATTCTATAATATCAGTCGATCTAAAACCTCCGAGAGGAAAGAAGATCCTGACTCACCTGACAGAATCCTGAATCTCGGGAAACAAGATCCCGACTCACCTGACAGAATCCCTGAGATCCAGGGATTGATAGCCCATACCTTGCAATCCCAGAAATCCAGGGATGGAAAATCGTAGCTGAACCCCTGGATATCCGGGATTTTCTCTGGAAATCAGGGAAAATCTTAGACAATAAGGCACCTCCCTCCTATAAAAGGGAGAGGGGGGATTCTCATAGGACACACACATTCTGAGAATATAGCATATTTTAGAGAGAGAAAGAAAGACAATACTTTATACATTTTAGGTTTTCTTAGCTAAACTCCTAAGATTAACCCGGTTCTTGGTGACCGATCAGCTCGGTTACATCAGCGACTGTGGTCGTGGATGCGGTCGGGGACGTGGGGCAGCCAGTGAGGCGGCCACGTCACACAATTCTGGGGCCGGTATTACTGATGATCATCAGAGCCATAGTGCTACTCAAGAGGGCACAACCGGTGTTGACGCCGATCTCGGTGTTGTAGATGTGATGCAACAAATGGTGAACTAGATGGCTGCGATAGCTTATGAAGTTTAGAATCCGACTCCGGCCCATGCTACTCGGGGCGGAACAGATCATTGGCTTCACGATGTCATCAAGATACATCCTCCTCAGTTTTTGGGGACTTCAGACCCGATTGATTTGGAGGGGTGGATCAAGGAGATATCCAAGGTCTTTGTTGCCAGCAATTGTTCTGATGATCGCAAGGTCCCTATTGCCCAGTATTTTCTCACTGGGGACGCTACTGACTGGTGGGAGGCTATTGAGCCCAAGGACCATGTTGCTTCATGGGCCGAGTTCAAAGACGTGATGGAGACCGAATATTGTCCTTGGCCAGTTAAACAGGACCAGGTCCATGCTTTCTATGATGCTTAGCCTCGGGATATTCCAGTTTCTTAGGCTATTGCTGATTACAACTGGGAGTTGGGCTTCGTGAAGGCCCAAGTTAGAGAGAAGAGCGACAAAATTTTCCACTTTTTCAGGCGGATGAAACTGAAGATTCGTGACTACATGTTTGGGCTCGCTTGCACCACCTTAAAAGATTATCAGAGTAGAGCTCTTGCATATGATATGTCTTTGACGGCCAGTGAGGCGGATCGTGAGAGCAAGAAACAGAAGTCCATCGGAAATTTTTTAGGCCACAAGGGTGGAGGTCAGCAGAAATCTCAGTCTGCTAATTTTCCCGCTGGTGGTGGTCCAACTCGTTCTACTGGGGGTTTTCGTGGAGCTGCCAGTACTTCTTCCCGTGATGTGAAGTGTTTTAACTGTGGCCGACTGAGCCACATCAGTCGAACTTGTCTGGGTCCTTTGTTAACTTGTAATCAGTGTGGCCAACCGGGCCACAAGGCTGCTTTCTGTGCTGAGCGAGAGAGGACTCTTGGTGTCCAGACTTCCTTCCCAGCGCCTAGGGAGCCGAGTGTGAACCAAGGGTCACCTAATCCACAGCCCCGCAGAGTACCGTCCGAGTGAGGGGTCGGGGCCATTCCACTAGAGAGGGAGCTTCCAGCATCGACTCCGCTCACCCATGTGTTTATGAGATTAGGAGGGCCGATGATCCAGCGGCTACCATGGCTACAGGTATTGTTCATATTCAGTCTCATCCTATCAGTATGCTTTTTGATTCGGGTGCCACACATTCATTCATCTCTCTAGAGTGTGTGTGCCGTTTGAGTCTTGACTGTTTGTCGTCTTGCGAGCCTTTCATCATTAAACTTCCTAGCGGTGATAGGATCATTGGTGATCGAGAGGTTCGAGATTGTTCTGTGTTTATTTGTGAGAGGGCTTGGCTCTCTAATCTTATTGTTGTGAATAGTGAGGGTGAGGATTTGATTCTCGGGGATGATTGGCTCGAGCGGCATAGTGCAATCATGAACTACCGCACGAGAATCATCACCATGTTAGCTGAGGACGCCACCGAGCACTCTTTTGCGGAGCGAAATAGGGGGAACTAGAAGTTCGTGATTAACGCCTTGAAGGCGATGAGACTCCTGCGGAAATGGTGTACTGGTTATTGGTGTTACGCCTTGAAGACGGAGGATGGTGGAGTCGAGTTTTCATCGATTTCAGTCGTCAGTGAGTTCCCTGATGTCTTTCCTGACGAGTTACCGGGGTTGCCACCGGACCGTGAGGTTGAGTTCGCTATCGAGTTAGAGCCGGGTGCGGCTCCGATTTCGAAGGTGCCGTATCGCATGGTACCTACATAAATGGCTGAGTTGAAGAAGCAGATGAGTGAGCTTATTGAGTCAGGGTATATTCGACCGAGCGCTTCGCCTTGGGGCACACCGGTTCTGTTTTTGCGGAAGAAGGATGGTTCACTGCGTTTATGTATCGACTACCGCGAGCTAAACATGGTGACCATCAAGAACAAGTATCCCTTGCCGAGGATTTATGACTTGTTTGATCAGTTGCAGGGAGCTGCGGTATTCTCGAAGATCGACTTTAGATCGGGGTACTATCAGCTTCGAGTAAAGGAGTCTGATGTTCCAAAAACAGCTTTTCGGACGAGATACGGACATTATGAGTTTGTGGTTATGCCCTTGGGGTTAACCAACGTGCCGGCAGTGTTCATGCAGTTGATGAACAAAGTTTTCATAAATTATTTGGATAAGTGTGTCGTCGTCTTCATTGATGATATCCTTATCTATTCGAAGAATGAGGAGGAGCATGCGCATTACCTGCGTGTGGTGTTAGACATTTTGAGGACCGAGCGACTCTATGTGAATTTCTCGAAATGTGAGTTCTGGCTAAAGGAGGTGATGTTTCTGGGTCACGTGATTTCAATCGAGAGGGTCCGTGTGGATCCACAGAAGATTGAGGCAGTGTTAGATTGGGCACCGCCTAAGAATGTGAAGGAGGTACGTAGTTTCTTGGGTTTGGCTGGCTACTATCGTAGGTTCGTTGAGGGGTTCTTGAAACTTGCTCGGCCACATACACAGTTGCTTCAGAAATCCGAGAAGTTCGTCTGGAATGACGAAAGACAATCGAGTTTTGAGGAGCTAAAAAGGTGTTTGACTTCAGCCCCGATTCTAGCGTTGCCGTATGGCAACGAGGGTTTTGCCGTCTATAGCGATGCTTCGGGTCAGGGTTTTGGATGCGTGTTGATACAGCATAACAAGACTATTGCATATGCATCGAGGCAGTTGAGGCCGTACGAGCTTAACTACCCTACTCACGATTTAGAGTTAGTGGCAGTTGTTTTCGTGCTCAATATTTGGCTTCACTACCTTTTTGGCTCTACATGTCAGATTTTTACCGATCATAAAAGTCTGAAGTACATATTCACTGAGCGGAAGTTGAATATGAGGCAGAGGAGGTGGTTGGAGTTGATTAAGGATTATGACCTTGAAATCCTTTATCATCCGGGCAAGGCGAATGTCGTGGCAGATGCCATGAGTCGGAAACTGGTTGCGTTGCGGACAATTGAGATAATTACGTCTCAATCTGAGCTTCAGCGGGATTTGATCGAGTTGAGTGTGGAGATTTTGTTTCCAGGAGCTGTCGGGCAGATTTGCGCTTTAGAGATTTCGACGTCGCTGATCAATGAAATTAAACTAAAGCAGTTGGAAGATCCGATGATTAGTCAAATACGATAGAATGTTCTTAAGGGAAAGTCTCCTGGGTTTGTGATTCAGGAGGATGGTGTGTTGAGATTCCGGAGTCGGCTTTGTGTACCGAACGACTTGGAATTGAGGTAGAGTATTTTGCGTGAGGCCCATGCTACGCCTTACTCAGTTCATCTGGGTTCTAGTAAGATGTACAAGGACCTAAGGAGGAACTTTTGGTGAAATGACATGAAGGAGGAGGTCGCACGGTTTGTAGCGAGATGTTTGACTTGTCAACAGGTCAAAATAGAGCATCAGTGATCGACCAGGTTATTGCAGTCGCTTCCCATTCCGGAATGGAAATGGGAAGATATTTCGATGGATTTTGTCACGAGCTTGCCGAGATCGAAGTCTGGTATGAATATGGTTTGGGTGATTGTGGATCGTCTGACCAAGTCGGCACACTTTCTGGACATCAAGGATACTTGGGGTCCGGAGAGGTTGTCTCGTGTGTTTATTGCGCAAATTGTGAGGCTTCACGGTACTCCGAAGTCTATTGTTTTGGACCGGGATGGCCATTTTGTATCGCACTTCTGGCCGGCGGAACATAAGGCGTTGGGAACTCATTTGCATATGAGTACTTCTTTTCACCCTCAGTCGGATGGGCAGTCGGAACGCACTATCCAGACATTTGAGGATATGTTGCGTGCTTGTGCTCTCGATTGGAGTAGTGACTGGGAAGAGCATTTGTCGTTGATCGAGTTCACGTACAACATTAGTTGGCACGCGTCGATTCGAATGGCACCATATGAGGCGCTTTATGGGTGGAGTTGTCGATTGACGATTTGTTGGAACGAGGCGTCTGATTTGGTCGGGACCGAACCGGATATCACCATAGAAACGAGGCAGAAGGTGGAATTAATTCGGGAGAGGATGTTGACTGCTTAGAGTCGACAGAAATCCTATGCTGACGTCCGTCGTCGACCTTTGGAATTTGAGGTGGGAGACCACGTGTTGCTAAAGGTGTTGCCGACGAGGGAGTTTTTCGGTTCGGGAAAAAGGGAAAGTTGAGTCCGAGATTTATTGGGCCCTTCAAGATTCTTGAGAGAGTCGGCGAGTTGGCATACCGTTTAGCATTGCCTCCGGCCTTGAGCCACGTTCATAGCATTTTCCATGTTTCCCAGCTGAGAAAATATATTCCGGATCCTAGTCACGTCATCGAATATGGTGAGATCGATATCACCGAAGATATTACCTTCGAGGAACGTCCCTTGAAGATTTTGGAGCACTGCGAGAAACGACTGAGGCATAGGACCATTCCTTTGGTCAAGGTGCAGTAGTCGAGGCATGATGTCGAGGAGGCAACTTGGGAAACCGAGGATAGCATGCGTGCTAGATACCCCGAGTTGTTTGTTTCTTAAGTTTCAGGACAAAACTTATTTTTAGAGGGGTAGAATGTAATATCCGCATTTTTTTCCTTTTTCTGGTATTTTCATTCTGGTGTATTTTCATTTTTAGCGACTCGTTTGTAACCTTATTGATATTTCGAGAATATTTAATAGTGGACCTTTTGTCATCCGAGCTTGTTTCGGACTTGTTTTACTCAATTCCGTGTTTAATATCATTTCTGTCGCTATTTCGATCGATTCTCGTAACCGTTGTTCGGAACCGCCGTTTTGGGGTTTCCGCAGATCCATCTCATGTTGTTATGCATGCTGTGAGCTTTCGTTATGTTGTTACCCAAAATATTATTCGGAATGGTTTTGCTGGAAATGGCTTCGGGTGAGTAACGAACAAAATGCGAGAGCACGTCCGATGGAATGTAAATAACACAAGATTTGCCGGGGTTGTTAATCCCAGGCTTGAATGCTCTCGCGAGATATTATTATTAAAAATACTGCTTTGGAGTACAAGTATTAACGTTAGGGCACGATTACAATGAGTGTAATGACCCTAGTTATCTAGCTCTTGAGTGCTGGTGATTGCCGGAAGAACCAGAGTTGATACTCTATGAGTTCTTGTAACAAAGATGAAATGCTGTACTGAATTCTACTATGAGGACCACTGTGTGTAGAATTCTGTGTAGACAACTCTCTCTCTTGCTGTCAGCTCTAACTCTCAGATGTTCGGTCAGATCAGATCCCTTTCCAATTGTTGGAAGTCTCCTATTTATCGGAGAGGGAGTGTAGGTCACAAGTCGTCCAGGAATAAGTCTAGAGGGGGGGGGGTGAATAGACTTATTGAAACTCTTAAATTCTTTTTCTCAAAGAGTAAGTTTCTTCAGCTGATAGGTAAACAAATGACTTGGAGTCGTTTGTTCTTAATACGTGCGGAAGTCAGCTGATGACGAATACAAAACAACTAATGAAACACTTAACAATGAATGCAGCAGTTAAAGTATGATGCTATAAAACAGTAAAGTACGCAGGCAATTATAGTGGTCTCAGAGGTGGGGTAATCCTCTACTAATCCACTTTTCTCCAAACCAGTTGGAGATGAATTCACTATAATTTTCAACCAGTGATAAATATTACAGTGATTCAACCAAATTACAACAGCTTCCAACCAGTGGAAATCCTTGCCGTTGTAACACACTTGACTGCCTTGAACCTCTTGATCCTCGATCCTTGGATTCCTTTACAGTCTTGAACTTCAACCAGTGAAGTACCCCGAACTCAGGATTTAAGACACGAGTTTTTTTCTTCTCCAACTAAGAGCTTCTTCAAGTATGAACTTTTTAGAACTGCTCTTTTCACGATGTTGTGTTTCATTTTTAGATTGCTAGAATGCTTTGATCGCTCGAAAGTAGCATCGGTAGTTGTTGTGTGTGCTCAGCTTCAAATCTTCGGATATATATAGGTGTTGATCCTTGAGCATTTCTTCATAGCCGTTGCAAATCTGTAACAAATCAGTCCGTTGGAGAGAGACTTCTTTGTTTATTCTTTTATGAACGTTGCAAGGCTGGATTCCCATATTTTAATCTATCTTCCGACCGTTGTGAAGACTCTGCATGTGAGGCGCCGAATCTTTTGAATATAATACGATTAAAGTCTTCAAGGTAGGACTGGATGAATTATTTAATTCATATCCTTTGCGAGAATCTCTCCAATTTGTCTCTTCACGTTGCATGTGACTTTCCATAATACTTGACTTTTCAACGCATGCTGATGTGGACTTGGAGTACTTGGCTGATCTCAAGTAGGCTGATGTGAAGTTAACTTCTCTGCAGTCTGGACCTCTCTGATGTTCACTGTTTGGAACTACTTTGATCGGTGACACCGTTCGAGGTTACTTGACTGCAGTCTGGTCAAACATCTCTGATAATTTTTGTTGACCAGATCTTCTCTGACTTAACTCGGCTGTACCTCTCTGATGAACTTAGCTGTTCTTTAGTACTTAGCCGATTTTTAGCCTAACTTATTTTGGCTTATAGAAGATACTCATTCGGTTCTTCTTTACATATTGCCAAGTTTTACACTTAACATATTTTGGCCTATGAAAGATACTCATTTGGTTCTTCCTTACATTTTGCCAAGTAATAAACATTTGAATTTATATTAATGACATCATCAAAATCTAACAAGTATTCCTAATAAATTCCCCCTATTTTGATGATGGCAAAACTTTAAGCAAATATTCAAATAAACAAGTCTGCACTTGAGTGCAAGACACAAACTAAATCAGTCTAGTATTGAGACAACTGGAAATTGTCATTCAAAAGACTGTTATAAAATTTTCTGAATTGATTACAAATACATGTCTGAAATTTACAAGAAAATTTTACAAGTACAGAAAGAAATAAATAAATAAAAGGTCATCTGCCTCTGCCTCTGCCTCTTCGAATAGGCTGCTTGGCAGGCCTGAAAGGTTTAGCTCCGATTGGTCTTGTCTTGACAGGTGCAAGACCATACTTCCTCCTTACAACAAGAGCTGCAAAGTCTTGCTCTTCTTGAGATGAAAACTTATTCTCAAGACACAGCTTCTTGATTTTTCTATGGAGTGCAAGTTCATCCAAAGCATTTCCTTTCACCAAGGTGGGAGGTACTTTGGCACAGAATGTAGGGATCATGGGATAAGCATTATGTGTCTCAGCATGTTTCTTCAGAATAGTCTAGAGTTGTGGATGAGCTTCTTCCATGAAATTGATGAAGATCTGCTGTGGGGTGAGATTATCATCCTGGAGTATTTCCCAGATGTAGTAGTCTCTGATGAATTTTATCCCAGCAGATCCCCACATGGGTAGAGCTTCCTCTGGTATAAATTCTTCAACATACCAAAACTCCTTGCCTTCCCACTCTAGAGTAGGCTCGAATCCTCCTCTAGTCCTCCTCTTCTTGCCTGCAGGCTGATCATCAGCCTCTTCTCCCTTCCTTTTGGCTGAGGATGTCCCAGCAGTGATCAATTGGACATCCTGCCTCTTCTTCGTTCTAAGATCCTCCCTTATCTCTCCTTGAATGTTGCCTTCCCACTGTATCCTATCTTCCCCCTTTTTGCCAGCATCAACCAAAGTGGTCAGCTGCTGCTCCATCCTGTGCATCCAGTCAGACATGCCAAATGGCATTCTGTTGTTTGTAGGGGGAGGAGGTTGAGGGACTTCACGCTGCAGCAAAGTATCAATCTTGGCATTGATGGATTGGAGACCAGGGGTGACCTGAGATGCAAGCAACTCTCCAATGGTATCCTTCACTATTTGACTTATCAGCTCGGTCATCGCAGGTGAGATCTGCGATGGTGGAGAGTGCTCGCCTGAGCCTTCTGCAAATGATCCACTAGACTGCAGGCTCCTATCTGCAGCTGGTACTCCAGATGGGGTCTTTTCAGGTGTCCCAGATCTGGAGTCCTCAGCCAACTCTGCGTCCAGGCTGGTATACCGGGCAGGCGCCCCAGCCTTGTCTGCAGCCTCTACTTCTGGCTCTTTCTCCGGCTCCTTTTCTTTCTCTTCTTCTTCCTTTTCTACTTCCTTCTCTTGTTCTTCCTCCTTTTCTTCTTCATCAACATTATCTTTTTCCTTTTCAGCTACTTGTTCTCCTCCTTCATCCTTATCATCATCATCATCATCATCATCATCATCATCCTTTTTCTCATCCTTTTTATTTTCTCCATCATTCTCATCATCTTCTTCATTATTCTCATCATACTCATTTCCTTCATCATCCTCCTGATCTACCTCTTCCCCTTCTTCTTCTCCTTCATCCACTAATTCCTCTGTTTTTTCAACTTCTTCCTCTGTTTGTTTTTCAACTAAAATATTTTCTCCTTTTTCTCTTTCTTCCTGCTCCTCTTCTTCGTCATCTATAACAATGACTTCCTCATCTTCTTCTCCATTCACTTCTTCAATCCTTATTTCTTTTTCTTCTTCCTCCTCATTTTCTTTCCCAAATGATCCATCAAAAATACTGTACATTATAGAAATGATGAATTGGTCCATGTTGGTTTTGAAATTTGACATGAACCAATTCTCCTGGAGGATCAAAACTATGTCTGATACTTTGCAAAAGTGTATCAGTACATCCTCTGTGGCTTGGGGATACTCCCAACCACCGGTTTCAATATAAGTTTGAAGTTTAGCAAATGAAAGTGATTTGAAAAATTTCCACTCTTCAAAAATATTAACAAAAGAGTGTTTTAAAGCGGAGACGACCCAAAACACCAGGCTTCGACATAGCAATATCCGATGGGGGATCCACAAAGCGAGAAAAACGAACCTCTAGAAATGAGAACAATCAAGCCACAGTTAGTCATATTCCTCCAAAAGGACGATCGCCCAGCAAATGGAGATCGTAGAAATTCGTACCTGAGACAGAGAGATGTCTCGGAAAACGGAACAGGCGAGCGGACAACCAACGACTCTCCTTATTGATCCGACTAGCGTTCAGGTCGTCGTCCGTCAAACTTCGTATCCGCTCCCAGACGACCAGGAAATCAAAAGGCAACTCCTCGATCGTCGGAATGTGGAAACCTACAAAAACAAATTCAAATTAGATCAGTTCAGAACATATCCGAACTAAGGGAGAGTCTGAACCCTTACCGGGATTTCTCTCCCGAAAACCAGTGGGAATCTCCAGCTCGCCAGTGGGATTGTCGCTCGCTGAGGCTTTCCAGGCATCGGCGACCCAGAACCACTTCGCCGGATCGGCCGGCGCCTTGTTCGGGACTCCAAGGATCACCCGACCGGATCGGCCTTGTATATGATAGCCTCCGACCGACCCTTTCTGAACCGTCAGCTTGAATAGGTGGTTCATCTCCGACGGCGAAGGAAGGCGGTACAGTCGGTGACCGCCGAACAAGGTGAGGGTACAAATTATCTGGAGCCAAGCATTTGGCGTCAGCTGGAGAGGCGCCACGTTCCAGGCAGCCAATAGATGGGAGACAGCGAACGACAAAGGAAATCGCAAACCTGCCTCCATGATCGCTTCGTTCACAGCGACCATCCCCTCCGGAGGCTGATCGGCTCTCTCATTATCGGCCGACACAAAGAGATCCACGTCTGAAGGGATATGAAACCTCGTCCTCCAGACGGCCAGATCCTTCCTGGTCGCCGAACTCCTGATTTGGCCAAGCGACCACAGAGATCGCTGAGCAGCCCGAAATAGCGATCGCTTGGGAGGTTGATAAGGGTGAGCGATCGAATACTCCCGGAAATCAAATCTTGGAGACGGACCGGCCAACCCCTCCATAATCTCAGCAAATGCCTCATAAGCCCGGCCAAAAGCACTGTGCCGCTCCCAGTAGGCCCTGACCGCAAGATCTCTCTCCATCTGCGAGCGCCTGTGTTCGATGGCAGCCTCCTTAGCCACGTCGGCCTCGTTGGACAGCGCCTCGACCTCCGCAAGGTTAATTCCAGCCCGAATAGCCTCAACGGCCGTCTCCAGATGGAATTCAGCGGTGGATCCTCCCCGGACATCAGAAGTCCCAGCGGCGGAGGAAGTGCCCGCTCCATGTGAAGAAGGTGTTCCAGCCATTTTTGAAGAAAAGAGGAGAAAAGGAGTGTTCGTCTTACCAAAGATGAAATCGACCGACGATCAGCAATAAGATCTTCAGAAAAATCTTCAGCAAATCCTTCTTTCTCCAATAAATGCGCGTAGGAATGAACACTGCAACACTACGCCTTTTTATAGGAGATGGCAGGGACTCATTTGCAATTAAAGAGAATCTCAGGGGTCGGATCTCAACCGTCGCAGTTAATACTCCCTTGAAACCCGCTTACGCGTCTTTTCAAGAACGCGTCAGTCGAGGAGTCATAAATGACCGTCGGTCTACCCCAACAGGAACCCGACATGTGTCCCAGAGATTATTCCGCATCCGCTGCCATTTCCCGCTCATTTCAGCGACCTACCAGGTCGTCCAAACTCATAATCTATCAGCTCAAAGACGATCACCAGTTCAGTGCAACGCAGAGTCGCTCGTCGAAAGTTCAGCGATCGCCAGCAGAACCACCTCACCCCACGTTTCCAACATAGGAGCAAGCTGGGGGGCAATTGTTGTATCGAGATTTATTCACCTCGACAGGCAATCGACTGCAAGGCCGAGCGACCGAGTCCACACCAATCAAACTATGGCTAACTCGCCTAACCGAAGATACCAGCCCACCATCAAGTACCTAGCGATCGACTCCCAAGGCAATCGCCCTTTGGCATCTGGCGATCGACTCTAGTGCCCGGCTAAGGACAATCGTCCTGCACCACGAGCTGGGACCATCGCCCGTCAAAGTCCACGAAGAATAGATCTCAAAGCAGTGCCCATGTGCAGATCCAAGACAAGATCCGCATTTCATGGATCATTGACCACCAACAGCTGTCTCTGACAAGGGCGGCTTTATCTACCGACAAGCCCGCCGAAAGGCACAAGGTGGGACCGCCCGTGACAGCGACTCAGACGCGTGCAGGCTTCTCATTGGACCGCGCGACTGACTGCCAGCAACTCCTGCAGACTTTAAGGGGACAAGCCCATGTGCTAAAAGACGATCGCCCGCTTATTATAATACAGCAAAGACGATCGCCCGGCAGATCCAAGTCCTATAAATAGAGAACCTCCTCCTACTGGAAAAAGGTTCCCAATTCGTTCACTTATATCCCGAATTCATTCACGGAAATATAGAAAAACATACATTCCATCAAGCTCCCACCTTTCTCTCCGGAATCCACCTCAGGAATTCTCTCTCAGAACCTCTCATCCAGAAGACGGTCAGCAGAGGCAAGAAGTCTCCACAGTGCAGATTCAAAGAGATTCATAAGCCCAGGAGCTCAAGCATACAGCTAATACACGCTGTGAGAGACTGTCGATCTCTCACCGCCGTCACAGTTCATCTCCGTTGTTACAAGAACTCACAGAGCATCATATCTGGTTCTTCCGGCAATCTACACGCTCACTAGCTAAGATAACAAGAATCTTTACACTCACTGTAATTGTATTCTTACATTAGTACTTGTATCCCCGAATATTTGTATTAATAATATCTCGCGAGAGCAATCAAGCCCGGGACTAACAACCCCGGCAATTCTTGTGTTATTTGCTTTTCCCATGGAAGTGTTCTCGCACTTGTTTGCTATCCATCCATTCCAGCAATATCTATCTCCGGATAATATTTTGGGTAGCAACACCCAGAAGCACGACAAATGAAGTCCTATTTGAACGTCAACTTTTATTTTCGAGTAATCTTGTGAATTTTATAAGATTTTTGAGAGACCTTTTATAAAAAATATTTTTTTTTGCCACGCGACCTTCAATTTAGTTGGACGTCCGAGGTTCAATTCCTAGTGGCAACACTTTGGAATTGAATTTCTCAAGGCTCAATGATCGCTTAGTCCTTGACTAAGGGTTATGTCCTAGCCTCCGGGGTATGCTGATGGAACAATTAAATATTGAGGGCTTCAAGCGGCGGTGTGGGAGACCAGATCTCGGTGGGATCCTGCGGTTGGATTTGAGGGGGTCCATCATGGAGCAATCGCTTGGGGACGACTCCTTGTGCGCGGTAGTTGAGGATATTTAAGAACTTGGGAGCCAGATACACATCTCGCGATTTAACTGGTAGCAGTACTGTAGGGTCGGGGCTGTTATCCCGAGGACTAGTCAGGTGTAAGCTTGGAACCTCGGTATCAAAAAAAATGGTTGTGTTGTTTTAATGTGTAGGTTGTAGTCAAATTTTGGTTGTTGGACATTAATATCGATCGGTTTTGAGCAGATGAGGAAAATAAAAAGGAAAAAAGAAAAGAAAAATAGTTTAAATTAAATAAAATACAAAAAAGAAAGAAAGTCAACATTGCAACTTTTGGGAGGATATTTAGTCTTTTTAATCAAAATGGTACTAAAAACTTATACTCTTATAAATGGAGATATATAACTTGTCAATTTTATGATTTAGTATTAAAGAATTGATTCCCACTTTTTTTTATTGCCATCACATATCAGCAGGTACTATTATGATTATGATGTTCTGATCAATGCTTATTAACAAATTAATTAATTAAATAAATAATTAAATATTTTAACAATATTTTGGGTTTTTGATTTTTGAGTAATTTTCGTTTCATATAGCTAGGATGTCAACTTTATCCGTACCCGATCCTATCTGTCGGATAAACCCGAAATCGGGTCGGATTTTGGCCGAGCCTGAAATTTTATGGTCGAGTATGGGTATAGTATATTACCCGAATACCCGACCCGCGTACACATTTGAATTATATAAATATATTATTATTATATATTATATGTAAATATTATATTGTATTATAAATTATATATTATTATATAAAATATTATATTTTGAATATTTATTATACTAGATTGAATTTATTAATTACATTATATATATGATATATATTAAATATATTTATATTCTTAAATATAGGGTATACGGGTACCCGATTACCCATTGGGTACCCGATTACCTGATGGGCAATACCCGAACCCGATCCGAATCAAATAGGATAGGGTATGGAGGAGGCATACTCGTACCCTACCCGACTCTTTGACATCCCTACATATAACCAGTAGAATTGTCAGTTGGAAGTACGGGTCAAAGTAGAAAATTGATGGATAAATTACACTATTGAATATATTTTATAAAAGTATTATAAAAAGATCATAACATTGGAATAATTATAAAAATTACGATTTCAGTTAGTATCCAACTACATTATGTCAGGTAATCAAGCTGCTACTTACAAGTATTTAAAAACAATATACTTCGCTGAAAATTGAGACGTTAAATACAAAATAACTGATATTCAAATTTATTGTTTTAAATAATCAAACTGTTAATTACAGATATTGAGTAAATCAGTTTTATAACTATATTTATAATATTTAATTTATGTAATTAATTCATAAATATTATAAAAATAATTGAAGAAACGAAAATCGGTCCAGGTGGGTCCAAAATTTCTCACTCAAGATTTCCTCAAGCCATCACTTTCGCCCAGCCCAGCAGAACTATTTTCAAATTCAATTTTTCCCGGACCCATTGGGCTTTGTGAGTTCCAGGCCAAACTTAAGTAGGTAAGTCCTTTTTTTTTTCCCTCCAAAAACGAAGTCCTGCTCTGGACAGATTATCAGGGCGCTGGTTGGGGCAATTTATGGCGGTTCGTTATTGATTTAATGCGCTTAATAGTTTGTATGATTTAATCGATTAGTTATATGTGAATGTTCTTTTTTTAACTTATTCATTAAACTTATGGCTTAATCACTCAGTTAGAAAGGAAGAGTCATATAAATTAAGTTATTTATTCAATCTTTTATTCTATATTCTACCTCATTTTCACTTTTAAACTATTTATTATACACGTATATTATGTTAAGAGTAGAGTTATATTAAATACCAAACTTTTCTTACATACCAAGGGACTCATCCCCACCATCCATCCAAAAAGAAATCAATGGTTGAGATTAAAAGCATTTAATATTTCACACATTTTTTATAATTTAAATATCTCTTAAACTGCTAATCGTTAGCGAAAATAATTACAATATCGCGACGAAGATTTAATTATCTTCTATAGGCAAAGACTTTGATATACTATCGACAAAAATTTTTTTTTTCATTTTTTTCACGTTTTTTTTCGTGGCCGAAAATATCATATGTGATATATCATATATGATATGTAATATCATATATGTGATATGTAATATCATATATGATATATCACATATGATTTTTTCCACGAAAAACGTGAAAAAAGCGGAAAAAAATTGTCGAAAGTATATCAAAGTGCCTATCTATAGAAAGATAATTAAATGCTCGTCAGAACGTATATTTTTTTGACTTAACGATTAACGGTTTGAAAGATATTGATATTTGAAAAAAAATGATGAAAGTGGGTGTTTTAAATTGTTGGGATTAATCTCATTCATTAGATCAAATAAAGATGGAGGGAAGATGAAGGGTGGAGATTAATCCCTTGGTATGTAAAAAAAGTTTGGTCCTCAAATGATCTTAAATCTTATGTTAATGTATAATATTATATTAGTATAATATTAATATATAAATTACATTTTAAAAGAAAATAATATTTATATATACACAAATTCATATCAAGTAAGGATATATATATATATATATTGTATTTTTAAAATAAAATAATAATAACTTTTTATTTTAGAAATCCTTCAGAATTTATCATTTAAAATCAACCGTTTAATGATTACCAGATAATAAATTTAAGCAGTGTTTAATATAGAGTGAAAGATAAAACAATCATTTATGTCATTCACACTATTTATCAGCATTATAATCGAATAATAATTTAGCTTAATTTATACAGACAACTAATCCATACAAACATCTTAACCAATACAGAGTTTAATAAAAAATCAACCGAACAGACCCTTAGATAATTCCGATAACAAGGAAAAAAAATGTTTTAAGAATTGATATTCTATCATTGTCACACTACACCATAGATTGCCTATTGCAACCATATTTCTAAAAAAAATGTTAAAAACCATTGGAATTGAGAAACCAAATCACATAAATTGCAATGCTTTTGAAAAGCATTGCAATTCCATTGTAAAAATCTAAGGGGGGAGGGAGTGGTCACGAGAAGGCACGGGACGGGACCCTTGTGGCACGGGAACACCGCCGCCGCCCCCATGATTACGCACGGGAAGCTTCTTTTGGGTGAAAGTTTCACGCACGGGATCGAGCAAGAAAAGTGAACGTTGCATATTAAATTTTGTGGACCGTTTGAGTTTTTGACCGTTGGAGGAGGAGCCAACTTTTTTTTTTTTTTGAGTTTATATATTGGATAAGATGGAATGCATAGACAATCAAAAAATATACAAACCGAGAATCAAATTATTTTTTTGAGCAAAAAAAAAATTTATACCGAGAATAAAAAATGGAGCGTGGCAACAAAAATAGATATCCTAGAAAAAGTGATCATTGATCGAGAGGTGGATCGACAGGCGCAATTCGTCCTCGAATTCAATCACAACCCGGTCACGAATCATCTTCTTCACAACCCGGTTACCACCCATAAATGTACCCTCAATCTCCACTATTTTTTTACACCCAACAAACCCTCCCGCAAATTCCTACTAACTTCGACCCGTTTGAGTCACACTATACCCAACAACCCCCACCGCAAATGCCTACTAACTTCGACCTGTATGAGCCACGCTATACCCAACAAAAAAGGCGTGAACGGGTTAGTGAACTGTTACCTATTCGTGATGATACCGATGATGATGAATATTTCGACCATGTTGACGTGGTACCCGAGACACAACCAATTAATGAAGAAGCCGTAGAAGTCGAACAAGATGTTGAAGAAGTCGAAGAGGTCGAGGTAACGCGGCCTCAAAAAAAGTCAATAAGATTTGGACGCCCGATGAGGAGGAGGCGTTAGTTAAGGCTTGGATTAAAATTTCGGTGGACAAAGAAGTTGGCGACCGTCAAACAAGGGAAGGATTTTGGAAGCGAGTTCTAAAGTATTTTAGAACCCTTGTGCCGAGAACCCAACGCACTAAAGATCAATTGAACTCGAAATGGACTCCTATGCACGCGTCTATCGCTGCGTTCAACGGTTACTACACACAAGCGGTATATTTTTTATATTTGTGATTTTTTAAGTTTTAAATACGTTATATATATTTTTTTAAATACGTCATATATATATATATATATATTTATAAATATGTAGGTGCGCTTGAAGGAAAGCGGGTGCGACGATCTTCAAGTTTATGAGAGAGCAAATCTCGATTTTGAAAAACAATTTAGGAAAACTTTCTCGCATTCTAAAGCGTGGCACGTTCTCAAAGATCAACTAAAGTGGAAAGAACAACCGTTGGTTAGTCAGACTCAAGAATCCACGGGATCGAGCAAGAAAAGAAAGTCATCGGAGTCAAGTAGCGCTTAAACGCCAACAAAAGAGACGCCAATAAACGTGGAAGATTTCGAGTGTGACTTACCGAACCTCAACGAGAACCCAACTCCATCACATCAATCGAGAGGCAAAAAAAAGGTGAATTCTGAAAATTCAAGCCGAGTTCGATGCGTGATACCCTTGCAAGTTACACGGCCGAAAAGAAAAGTTTAATGCTTGCGCAGTTGGAGATTCAAAAGAAAAAAGATGAAGAATATTTCAACTTTATTAATGGGGAGGTCTACAATCGTGACATGAAGTTCGGTATGGACCCGCACGAGAATATTCTAGACCCGGATTTTAAGCAATTCGTCATCACACGGAAACGCGATATATGCGCAAAATACGGGTGGCCGTGTAGTTTATAGGATTTAATGTTTTTAAGTTTAGTTTTAATGGAATTTTAGTTATTTTATGTTTTTTAGAAATATTATGTAATGTTTTTTTAAGTTTTAATGGAATTTTAGTTTTTTTATAATTTTAATGGAATTTAAAAAAGATAAAAGAAAAAAAAAATAAGTGAGTGAAGGGTGAGTGAAGTGTTGCCAACAAAAATATGGGTGAGTGATGGAAAAAGTGGGTAAATGATGTGGTATAAGGGGATTGGTTGGGAGTGAGTGATGGGAGAGAGAATGGGTAAACCACTCCCTCCCCCTAAGAAAGTTTAAAACATGCATTCTATTGAAGTACTTTTTTAAAATCGTTGCAGTATGCCAGTATCTATTCATTTTGGGGGGAAAATGTTGGAGGCCTTGTAAAATGTGAGCGGGATTTCTTGGAAAATGTTGGCGGGCTTACAAAAAATAACAAAAGAAAAAATAAAAGAAAAAACAAAACCCACAACACACAACACAACCCACACGGTACACATGTAATACCCGTGATTTTGATTTCTGGTAATTTCTTTTTTTTCGGCAGAAGTCCGTTTTGACGACTCTCTCATGACCGTTTCGTCATTCTGAGAATGATTAATTCTGCACTTTTTGTCATCCAAGCTCGTTCGGTGTCGTTTTGTTGAGTTCCGTGCTTTTTAGCGGTTTTTCCGTACTTGAGTTCGATTCTTGCGAATCTCGTCCGAAACTGTTGTTTCGACTTTCTCGTAAGTTCATTTAATGTTATTATTCATGTTGCAAGCTTCGGTTTGGTTATTCGATCACGTATCGTGATTTTGGGGCGTTTTGGGCCATTTTCGTAATTTCTCAAAGTTTGGGGTAATTACTTTCCGTTGTCGAATTTCGAGCCTTCGGGTAGTCGGAATCGTGTGTTCTATTAGTGCTCGGATTCGTCTTTTCGAGTACTTCGTAACCGTATCTTCGATTCATATTCAGGTTCGGGTTTCGAGATCGTTCGGGCCGTCGGAGTTGGTCCCGGCCGAGTCATGGCCGGGCATGCTCGCCAGCCACCTGGCCGAGTAACGCACGGTAGTGCTCGGCGATTACGCACGTAAGGCGGTTACATACGTAAGGCCCTCGGACGGTAACATACGTAACGCCCGGCATTTCCAGCGATGAGTTCGGCCATGGCGATTACGACGTAAGCCATGGCCTACGTACGTAACCCTACGGCAATCGGCTATTTAAGGCCTCGCGGCTTTTCTTGACCATTTTCACTGCTTTTTCCTTCTCTTCCGCGGGCCGGAGGTGTTGTAATCATGGAAGGATGTTGTTAGACAATCAATCCATGAAGTCTTGAGTTCATATCATCAATCATCCATCCTATAACATCCTCCGATCTACCGAATCAGGTCAGATTTCCTAGAAATCTAGTTTTGGGGAATTTGGGTGTTTTGGTTGTTTTCATCCGTTTAATCCGATTTAACTTAGGATTGTGATGGATTGATGATTATTTAGATGTTTTATATCTTTTCCCTTGTTATTCCATGGTTGGATCGTATCGATTCGTTGTTTTGGTCGAGTTCTTGATCGACGCCTTGAAGGTGTCCTAGAATGTCTTAGGGGTTTTCGGGCGTTCTACGATTATTCTTCCTCGTATGATCGATGATTTATTGATTGTATGATGTTAGGGTCGTGTTTCTTGCGAAGAAACCATGTTGAACCCTTTCGCTCGCCGCCGTCTTTCGTTTCGATAGCGTCGGGTGTTTGAAGCTTCGGTTGAGCCGTGTCCGTTCGTGGTTCCGTGCTCGTGGTATCGAGGCAAGTATCTTGCCCATACGTTTCATGTTTCATAGGCATAATTGTTGATAAATGATTTTTATACGAAATCCAAATGTTTAATGAACGTAAAAAGGGATCGGTATGTTCTCGATAAATGTTGTCTTTCAACGATAATTCGTATACTTCGTGAATATGTGTTCTCGGAATATGTGTGTTGGTTTTGTATGTTGAAAGATAATATGATCACTTCGAGTGAGTTTGATAGACCGTAATCCTTTGCCGGGGATTACGTATTGTTATTATGTACTTGTTCGGTAAGAACGTAAGGTGTGTGATATTAGTTGTTACTCCTTGAAAGGAGTTTGTGATGCTTAATGTTGTTTGGCTTGATAAGTGATTATTGTTGTGTGCTTGATGTATGTGATGTGTCTCCGGGTAGGATTGTTGAATCTCCGGGATCCATACTTGCTAGTATGGGTCGGGCGTGACCGTAGGGTTATCCAATCCGGGTATGTCTTGCGGGGACTCCGAGGTTCGTGGCTTGTTAGCCCGATGCCGAGATAACTTGTGGGGTTATCATCGAGTATGTCTTGCGGGGACTCCGAGGTTCGTGGCTTGTTAGCGCGATGCCGGGATAACTTATGGTTGTGATTTGATTATGTACGTATATGTGCTTGTAGTCACGTGACTGCGGTTACGGTGACATGTGATTTGATATAGTTTCCCTGTGGGTTATTCACTCGGGGTTGTTCTACGGGAGCATCTGAGGTCCGTGGCTTGCTAGCACGGGACGCGAATAATCTGTGGAAACAGGTTGTTATGGTATGATCGGGTCGTGGACCCTATTTGTTGTTATCGAATTTACGTTTTGGGAAAATGACTTTTGGGCTGTGTCCCTAAATGTTTTTGAAAGGTTTGAGAATTCTTACAATCCCAAATGTTTTCAAAACTCCCGAGATCGTAAAATGTTTTCACAAGATGTATATTGGGTTTACCCCTATCTTTCGATTTAACCGTTTTGATTAAGTGATTTACCTCGGGAAGTATGTTTATGATTAACATGTTCCGTGGAGTATGATATGTATGGCTCGTTTTCGTATTTTATACTTGCACTAGCAAAACAGTGGAGTTTTGCTAACCCCCGAGTATTCGGGGGGTGGATGTCTGTATTGCATTCAGGTTTTGGAGCAGAGCACAGGGTCGGCATGAAGGATGATGAAAGATGAACGATACTAATCACACGAGGACCTGTAACACCCCCAAAACCGTATGGGAATATTACACGCCGTAGACCCTTTCCACAAGGATCTACCAGGCTAAACATCCATAAACAACCAAGTGCTTACCCGACTGTGGTCAAACAAGATAATAATACTGCACTGCTAAGGTCACTTACACATAAACACACAGACCGATGAGGTCACACAACTCTATCAACAAAACTGACTAACAACATTACCCACACAGGGGTCGAAACACAATACAGCGGAAGACTTAATCAACTCTAACAATACAACCAAACTCTACCAACTCTCGACTCTTGATTAGTATCGCAGCTCGTCATCCAGTTGTGCCGATCCTGTGGATCGCTCCCGAACCAAAGATGTACCGGACGGAAAACAGACATCCACCCCGATTACCTGGGGTTAGTAAACTCCACTGTTTTACTAGTGCAAGTATAATACGATACGAAATGCAACAAGTAAATAGCAACTACAAATTTAATACGGAAATCAATTATCAAAATGTTCCCGAGAAGTTTTAGAATTTCGAACTCAAGCAAGAGATATTTGAAAAGGAACACATCATCTCGGGGATTTTTAAAGCAGAAATTCTTTTGGACCTCGAGTCCCAATTTACAAAACCCTTTCGTAAACATTAGGGCCTTGGCCCGATTCTCGTTTCAAAACACACTAGATAAGATATCATTATGAGTCCGAGACTCATATTTAAAATGTTACCCAAACAAGCACTATTACACGATCATTGTTCGTACACATCATGTACCGAACTCCGGAGGCCTCGACGGACCTTACCCGGACCACACACACTGTTCGTACACATCATGTACCGAACTCCGGAGGCCTCAACGGACCCTACCCGGCCACAAACACTATTCGTACACATCATGTACCGAACTCCGGAGGCCTCAACGGACCCTACCCGGCCACAAACATTGTTCGTACACATCATGTACCGAACTCCAGAGGTCTCGTCAGACCCTACCTGGATCACACACCTTGTTCGTACACATCATGTACCGAACTCCAGAGGCCTCGTCAGACCCTACCTGGATCACACACCTTGTTCGTACACATCATGTACCGAACTCCAGAGGCCTCGTCAGACCCTACCTGGAACACATACACACACACATCGACATGACACAACTCATAATCATCAAATATCAAGCCATTCCACATTACACTGAAATGTATAATCAAGTATGTAAACCAAAACAACACAATTATCATTATCATCACAAAAACTCAACAATGACCAACCATACCCGGCACAAACTTAGATGATCAACACGACCAACATAATTTCACGACGTTAGCTAAGTGAGGGTATTATCGCTACCATCAATCATTCATAATAATTAATTCTTACGAAGCATATTCACGAAAGTAAACCAAATTCATCACAACCATAACACGACGTACCTATTCACAAGACACAAATCGTATAGTAAAATACTTGCCTTAATAACCGCTACTGAATACTCCGAAGAACACGATTCGACCGGGAAGCTCGGACCCCAAAGAAGACAACGAACGGAAGGGTTCCGACTCGATTTCTTCACAAGAATTCGACCCTAATAACATATAATCAATAAATCATCGATCATACGAGGAAGAATAATCGTAGAACGCCCGAAAACCCCTCTATGACATTTTACCGGACACCTTCAAGGCGTCGATCAAGAACTCGACCAAAACAACGAATCGATATGATCCAACCATGGAATAACAAGGGAAATGATATAATACATCTAAATAATCATCAATCCATCACAATCCTAAGTTAAATCGGATTAAACGGACGAAATCGAACAAAATACCCAAAATTCCCAAAATTAGATTTCTAGAAAATCTGACCTGATTCGCTCGATCAAAGGATGTTAGACGACGGATTATTGATGATATGAACCTAAAAACTTCATGGATTTATTGTATAACAACATGCCTACATGATTGATCAAGCTCCAGCCGCGTAAGGGAAGAAAACGAGTGAGAAAATGGGTGAAAAACCCGACTGTCCTGCCATATTTATACCCCTGCCGGACACGGCGCAGCAAACGGCCCAGACCAGCGCCGGGTGTCTCGGCCGCGTCTCGGCAGGCTGCTGGTCCTGGCCGACCCGGCGCAAGACACGGCGCTGGGCAGCGCCGTTTCCAGGGCCGTTTCGCACAGGTCCGGCCAGCCAGGACTCGGTCGATCCGACGGTCCGAAAAATCCCGAAACTCAGACCTGAACGTAAATCGAAAGCACGGTTACGAAGTACTCGTAAAGACGAATCTGAACACTGAGAGAAGACATGATTCCGACCACCCGAAGGCTCGAAATTCGACAACGGAAAGTAATTACCCCAAACTTTGGGAAATTACGAAAATGGCCCAAAACGTCCAAAAATCACGATACGTGATCAAATAACCAAACCAAAGCTTGCAACATGAAAAATAACATCAAATGAACTTACGAGAAACTCGAACCAACAGTTTCGGACGAGATTCGAAAGAATCGAACTCAAGTGCCGAAAAGTCGCTAAAAAGCACGGAACTCAACAAAACGACACAGAAACGAACTCGGATGACAAAAAGTGCAGAATTAATCATTCTCAGAATGATGAGACGGTCCCAAGCGAGTCGTCGAAACGGACTTCCGCCGAAAAAAGAAAATTACCGGAAATCCGAAATTGCGGATATTACAGGACCCGTTGATGTCGTATTGGTTTAGTTGTATTTTATCTCCGCTGCAGTATTTCTTTCCCGTTGTACGGGAGTGTGTTGTATTCGACCTCTGCGTGGGCATGTAATGAGTTTGAGTTGTATGTATTTTTTCGAAAGACTAAATCGGTCGATTGAGTCATTTTAGCCTTAAAGGCATTGTTGAGATGTTTGACGTTGTTTACCAACCTGGTAGATCCTTGAGGAAAGGGTCTACGGCGTGTAATATCCCTGAGTGGATTGGGGGTGTTACAACACAGACACAACACAAACACACGAACACAAAAGTCAACTCGAATAATCAAGCTCGAAGAGGGGAAATCAAGCTCGAAGAAGATTAAAGCTTGACAAAGGTAAATCATCGATCCGAAATCCTTTTTGTTTTTTGTAGTTTTTAATCGATTTTGTTACATGCCCAATGCTTCTTCCTTCTTCGTATATTGCTCTATTTCTTTGTTCTTAATTAGGATTCCTATGTTTCTTGTGTAAATTCGAACTATGTAATCGTGTTTGTTTGGGGGTTTATGTTTGTTTGTTTGTTTGTAATTGGGGGTTTATTTTTGTTTAATTTAAGTTCTTAATTTGATTTTAATTTTGATCTGTCTCCCTATCTCCGTCTCTATTCAAAATTTGCTTTTTAATTTATACAAGTCCTATTTTTATAAATTTTAAGGCAGCTCTGTTTTTTTGTGTGTACAAAATAGGTCTACATTTATGCTCTGTTTTTGTTTATGCTCTTTTTTTATGCCCTGTTTATATCTTCTCTGTATTTTCTATTTTTGCTTCATTGTGCAGATAATAGGTTTGTGAATTTGCAAAGATGACTTGGATTTCACTTCCAAAATATACTAAGGCATACCTTAATGGGGTGACATATTTTGTTAGAAATGGATTTGATAATTTTGCGGTAGGGAATGAACTCAAATGCCCTTGCAAAAATTGTAGTAATCGTTTCTGGTACTGTAGGGAAGATATAGTTGATCATCTTGTATGGCATGGTCCTTGTCCATCGTTTGTTAACTGGATATACGAAGTGTCTGATTAGTGCATAATTGATCTAAAATTCATATACAAAATATTCCTTTTTCCGGACATAATCGTACTGATTTGTGATTAAAAATACATATTTTACAGATATGTCCAAACATGAGCTAAAAATGGTTATTTTACAGATTACTGACATGAAGCATAAAAAAGGACGGAAAACAAGATCAAATCCAACGACGGGAATTTTTCAAGGCAAAACGACCATACAATACGGCGCAAAAAGGACCGTGTTATGTAGGCCGTTTCACATACGGCGCAAAAAGGGCCGTGTCTTGGACCGTTTCACACACGGCCGGCATTTAGCGCCGTGTCCTCGCGCGTATTCCGGAAGAGACCGAGTCACCACAAAACGGCGCACAACACGGGGCAAACTGGGCCATTTTTCATCGCCGTTTTTCAACAGATGCCATGCAAAAATAGTCCACTTTTGACCATCTTGTGAACTCAACCACAAGATATTTTTTGGTCAAAAATCTGAAAATTCAAAGACATAGGTGAAGTGTAAACAAAGAATTAATCAAGATACTACAATAGATATTTTGAATTAAATAATCAATTGTATTCTTGAAAATCACCTATAAAAGGACACCTTCACTCATGAAGAAAAATCCTCATCTTTTTGCTAAGAAATACTCCTTTCTTTTAGCAATATATTTTCCTTAGAACTCTCAATTTTAGTTTGTATTTCATTTTTGGTTTGAAGTTTTTTCTTTCATTTAGTTTGTAATTGAAAAGTGCTTGATCAATAAGCACTTAGTATTTTACTTAGTGTTTTACTTTCAATTTTTGTAAGCTTGTAACCTTTAAACAAGTTTGAAGTTTGTTTCTTGCACTTTGATTCATCATATTCAAGTAAGTTTTATCTATTGTCATTAAGTTCTAGTAATTAAAAGTTTATATATATATATATATATATTATGTATATCAATTATTTCTATTATAATTTTAGTATGTATAAACCAATGAGTAGCTAATCTTTCTTCCTAAGGGAATGGGGATTTCTATTAGGTTATATATTGAGTATTTGATTGATTTACACTATTTTTAGGACTAATTGGTTTAAATAGAGATTGATCATATCCTATTTTTACTAATGAAACCTTCTTGATTGATTGTTGAGTGAATTGGAAACATATCTTTTCAATCTATCAAATGTTAATCTTGTTATCAACATCTTAAGATTGCGAAAGTGGTTAAGACACCTTTGAATACGAAAGTTATGAGGTGAAAAGTTGATTACTGGATGAACGATCGTTTATCCTAAAAATAGTCAAGTTAGAGAAATGAAAGGACTAATTGGTTTAAATAGAGATTGATCATATCCTATTTCTACTAGTGAAACCTCTTTTATTGATTGTTAAGTGTATTGGAAACACATCTTTTCAATCTATCAAGTGTTAATCTTGTTATCAACATCTATACTTTCTATTAAAAGAGAGTCGTGACACATGTCACTCTCTAAGTTTTTTGATTTTTTATTTTAAAATATAGTTTATATATAGAGATGTATCCTTAAATTTCTTAAAAAAAATTCTAGATATGTATTGTGGGAGTTTTATTCCACAACTTACACTCATCTACCAATAAAAAAATCATTCCTTTATTTTTTTAGCTTAAAATTTTAAATATTTATAATTTTTTAAATCAAGTTTATTTTTATTAAAAATATATCAAATTAATTTTTGTTTCATATTTTTCAACTAGACATCCATATGAATATAATAAATTTTATGGATTTACAATAATGACTGATTGCACAAAAAAATTATATTATAAAAACTATGAATATTTATTTTCAGTAAAATTAATTGATGCAAAACAAAAATATATTAACTCATTTATTGCTTATATAAAAAATAAATAATGATATTTATTTAATTATAATAACTAAAAATAATAAAACATACACTTCACACACACACATATATTAAGACTTAATCACATATTACTTTCGTCTCTAAAATTTGTTCCTATTTTTTTCGGTATGTCCAGGAAATTTGTTCATGTAATAGACACTAATTGACTTAACACTCCGCTAATGTGGTACTCTTTCTTAAATTATATTACACCCCATAATACACTCACGCTAATATGATATTCATGTCGAAGATCATCAAAAATAAATTTAGAAATCGAGAAATTATTTTCTAATAAGAGAATATCTTATGCGGTGCATCGCACCGGAGAACATCTAGTCTTAAAAAAGCGAAAGTGATTAAGACATCTTTGAATACGAAAGTTATGAGGTGAAAAGTTGATTACTCGATAAATATTCGTTTTTCTTTTATATCCATATAAATCAATTCCTATACTTAATTAAATACCTAATTTAATGAACCTGTAATCCCCTAGATTTTATAAATTCCCAACTCATTTTAATTCTATTCATTTTCACTAGTTAAAAATAATTTACTATAAATAGTCTAGTTACAAATAGTCTTAATATAAATAGTCTAGTTAAAAATAATCTTAATATAAATAGTCTAGTTATAAATAGTCTTAATATAAATAGTCTAGTTATAAGTAGTCTTAATAAAAATAGTCTAGTAAAAATAGTCTTATATAAAATAGTCTTATTAAAAATAGTTTGGTTTAAAATATAGTGCATTTAATTTAGTTAATATTTAAAAACCTAAAAATATATTTTAGAATATTTTAGTACTTATTTCTTGCAATCTATACAAAATATTATACGAAGCCCTGTTGAACAATCCTCGAGAAAAAAGACCTTGGTAGAACTTACCACAAACTATTTCTACCTCGTATATATTTGCGAGCGACTCAAAAACTCCTATTTTTAGGATAAATTTTTGACCGATCAAATTTTGGCGCCGTTGCCGGGGATTGTTTTAGGCCAAATATAATTTTTTGTATACTTTTGTTTATATCTTGTTATTTTATCTTTCTTTATTTCTGCATCTTTTATTCTTCTGTCCGGTCAAGTGGCGGATAACGGTACTCCGTGACTATCAAAGTCGGATTTTTCAGTTTCCCACAACAACTGATACTTGTAGATATTTTCTTCAATTATTTTCATTTTTTTTATTTTTATTTTTTTTATCATGGAAGAAACATTGTATAAAATTGAAAAAAGATTTCCCTTTCTAAGCAAAAATGCAATTTTAAAGATTTACAAGACAAGGCTTGAAAGGATGAGGTTGCTTATGAATAAAAGCATACCTTTTGACATAAGATTCATTATCGAAGCCAAAGTAAGAATAGAAGGTGAATTCTAAACACCGACTAGATTTTTACCAGGGCGTGAAAAAAGTTCATATGCCAAGAAACGACGAGCAAAGATGATAGCCGTTTGCTATAAATGTGCTAGATGGAACTGTAATTTAAAATGTCGATCTTTAGGAATTCCATCTACAAACAGAGAAGATAAAATTCAATTCATTAAGGATGGTCTGAATAAAGAGAATTTAGATGATATCGAAATTTCTCTTGACACGCATCCTAGTGGACCCGTACATTACGGAATTCGATGTTTGTGGAATAAATTCAAACCAGAATATGAACAACGTCTTGGGAATCGACGTTAAAAGACCTGCTTTGCCAATTTGTAAGAAAATTGGATGGGAAGCTTCTCCCCACTCATAGAAGACGTTTAGGCCGCTTTCAACGTAAAATCGAGGAAGATGTGAGCCACAATCACAACTACTGTGCATACGCGTAAGTATCTTTTATTTTTGTCGTGTGGTGAGATTTTCTGAATAAAAAATGTGATACGCGATAAATGCATTCATTATTCTATTGAGTAGTTGAAGCGCAATCAACGCAATCACAAACTTGTTAAACAATTTTTACCTTCTTTTTATTCTATAAATAAACATTGTGCTTGTTTATTTTATTCATCCCTCAAACTTGCACTTTTCTCTGTTTCTCTCTTAATAAATTTCTTTTCAAAAATGGAGTCATCGTCTTCCACAAAAAAATTTAGCACAGTCTGCATTTTTGGTGGAGCTAGTTATGAAAAAGAGGCATGCTTTACTGAAGCAGCCCACAACTTGGGTCGTACCTTAGGAGAAAAATGCATTCATGTAGTTTACGGAGGAGGAAGTCTAGGATTAATGGGACGAGCTACTGCTTCTGCATATATGGAAGGAGTAAGAGTGTTGGGAATAATTCCAAAACCTCTGGCTGAAAGTAAAATCACCGGGTCAACTATTGGAGATGAGTTTAGATCTGTAAATATGCAAGATCGCATAACTCACATGATAAATAATTCTGGCACCTTTATCACCCTTCCCGGTGGTTTTGGCACTCTTGAGGAACTTTTTCATGTGGTTACTAGAGCCCAGCTAAATATTCATCAAAAACCAATAGGTGTGCTAAATGTCAATGGTTTCCTTGATGGTTTACTATCTTTCATCGACTACTCTGCTGAAAAGGGTTTTATTTCCGAGCGTGCTAAACGAATAATAGTCGTTGCAACAACACCAGAAGAACTAATCAAAAAACTCAATGAATTTGTTCCTCAACCTGATCCAGCTCTAGCTAAAATTGTCTGGATGGAAGATTTTACCGTGAGAAAACGAAAAGTGGATTCATTCCTCTCCCTTTGATAACCCATATCGGACCTCTTGTATTTTTACTTTCCGTCGTGTGTAATAATCGTGCTAAATGGTGGCAGCTTAAGGAGTTTTTTCTTGATCTCTTGACGCGCATCTATTCGCGATTTATGTATTGTTATTTTATTGCTGTAATTTTTATTGTGTGTTTTTTATAAAAGCATTGATGGCAGCGTAAGGCGACTCTTCGGACTTTCTTGATGCGCATCTTTAAAATTGTGTTATACTTCCGAGTATATTTTTTTTGTTGTGTGCCTCGTATATTTATTTTCTTGCAGATTCTAAAAGGCGTTAGCTCAAGCATCAACTTTCTAAACAGGGAGTATTCTGCTTTTCTGCATTGCTTTTTATGTTATCTTTTTTTAAAAGCTGAGGACAGTTTTATTTTCAAGTTTGGGGGTAGTATGTTTTGGTGTGTTAGTATTTTGGTGTGTTTTTATTTGCCTTAAATTTTATATATATATATATATATATAGTATGTTTTGGTGTGTTAGTATTTTGGTGTGTTTTTATTGCCTTAAATTTATATATATATATATATATATATATAGTATTTTGATTTGTGAGATTTCTAGATCTGGCCATAACACCAATAAATTAGCTATATACTGTAATACCCTCGCCTTTAATATTGTATTTCATGATTTAAGTTAAGTATTTTTGCACCATATCTGTGATGTTGTAGCAAGTACCGACGAATTATGTTGAGTTAGATTCATGGACATTCATACTATATTAGTTGTTGGGTGATATTGCGAGAATTCCATTTATGCTTGTTATAGTACTTAACGTACGTTAACATGTATTCTTAACGTACGCTATGTAGGCCGCCTTACGTACGTAACATCAATACGTTAACGTACGTAATGCGGAAGATCCTCCAGCAGTCCGCCTTTCGGCGGGTGGGGCCGAGCAGGGGTAGGTGGTCGGGAGTCGATCGCGACAGCCAAGTCAACGGCTATTACGTACGTAATAGCTGCCTGGTTACGTACGTAGCGAACTGCGTGTTTTTAGGCAGGGAGATTTGATGAAATTGGTTACGTACGTAATGATCATAAGATTACGTACGTAAAGGCTATAACGTACGTTAACCACGTTCGTTAACGTACGTAATGTCAAGTTCAGATTATAAATGTATGACTTGCCATTCACTTCCTACTCGACCCTTTTCAACCTCCCAACTGAGGAACGATTCTTTTCCCCTCCAACTTCATTTCTAAGCCTTCCTAACTTGTGTTGGAGCTTCAACACTTGATTGGCGACTTGGAGAGCTAGAGATTGAAGTGTATCACTTGAAGTGTTGGTGTTGTTCTTCATTTTAAGGTTGGTTTTTCTTTAACTCATATCAATTCCATGCTTATGATGATGTTAGTAGATAAATACTTCACATAATGTTAGTTTAAACTAGTGCAAACATGATAAGTTAATTGAATCATGCTCAAACTGAGTGAAGATTAACTTTGAAGGTATTAGTGTTACTTCTTGATGTAAATAACTTCATAATGTGATTGTGTTGATAATGATATACATAAAACCTGAGGTATAGCATGATAATCGGAAGTTGATTTTAGCCTCAACACTAGGAACATGTTAGGGATAATATCCTTAATGATTAAAAGTGAGAAATGTTAAATTTGTTTTGAACATTCTATTGATTCTTGAAGTAGTATGGAACCATGATTTTTGGCCTCTAAAACCTTTGTAATAAAATTGTTGAAGTTACTTCCAAAATTTCAAGTATCCAATGATATAACTAGGCTTTTAATAAATTCTTCAAAGTAAAACAATGAATGTTGATAGAAGGAAGTTGTAATCTTCATATGTTCGAAATTATCAATTTCATTAAAGGGTGTTAATCACTACATTAATAGATTGATAATGTTCTTAAGAGGATTGTGATGAATATGATGGTACAAATGCGGTAGATGAGTAGCCGAATTCCATTTCATTAATCCGTGCGTGTCAAGAGGCGTAAATTAAGATGATGTTCTTAATTCACTAAAAACTTAAACTTATGTTTCATATAGTAATCAAGTTTTGAATGAAATCGTTGGTAAAATAATGAAGAATGTAATTAAACACAACTTATATCGTAATTGGAAGTGTCGATGATTTGAAAAGATATTTTCACGATATTGCATTGATGATAAACTAGACATCAAGAATTTGACATTAAGGTTAGAATATGTAATGAACATGATAAACATACGATGATTTGTAACAAGAACATTAAAATGATCAATAGGATAATCGATTTATTCAAGTAAATTTACGAATATTGTTTATGCGATAATACCATTATCGTACGAATGCATTGTTGAATGAATTATATTTCATTCAAGGTTGCTTGTTCACGTGAGTATTGTTAGACGAGGATACCGTTCGTTTGACTATTCAAGGAAGGATTATTCGTCTACGGAATTGAGGCAAGTTATCTTGCTTGGTTATAATGATGTGTGGATTCTTATGATGATTATGCATTTCGTGTATATGAAACACCTATAAACTTGTGTCTTGTGACTTGAGGTTGTTCTTAATGATGTCCCGTTTTCATCATGGGATTGTATTCCCAAGTTCGTTACTTTTGGACCCTTGATATTGTTGAGCTTGTTGACACTTCGGTGAGTTGTTCGATTCCTTGGTAAAAGTGTAATTCGTTGAGTTTCGTTGTCATGTTGTATCGTGACATCTCTGGAGTCATATCTGCGTGCCGATTGGTTATGTGTAGGATTTTTAGCCGGGCACTTGATGATCATGCGTGGATGTTTTCCGCATTTAGATCGTGCACACGAGACGTAGTTCGTGAGGCTAATTAGGTACATCGTCCCACGTATATTCTGGATTCCGTATACGGGTGGACATGTGCACGGACACATTTCCGGATCGGGCGTCTTGTGACGTCCGTCTTGAGCCATAGTATATGGTCGTTCGTATATTTGGTTATGTTCGGCGATTGGGATCGATTGTTTATACGCCTTGGGTATATTCGGTAGTCGGTGGATTTCTTTGAGATCGGTTTATTTATGAATTGTATAATGTCATGAGAATTATTATCATTTATAGCCGACTCGTGGTTTGGGGCGAAATACTTGTATTTCAGCAGGAAAGGGCAAGGCACGGAGGAGCACAATGGCGACGGAGGATTCTGATGTATGCTATTTCGGGGCCCCAGTCTTTCGTTGTTCGGTTATGTTTTAATTGTGACTTTCGTTTTATTTTTTTTTTGTGTCGGATGAATGTACTAAAATTTGTTAGGTACTGCCCATCGTCATATGGTCTGTACCGAGTTTGGATCCTGTGTATGTTTGCTCGTATTTAAAAACATGAATAACTCATACTCCACACCGGGGTTTTGATAAATATTGTGGTACGGTGCCACGTTGTCAGATTTTAAGTGTATATTGTGATATCGCCTGGTGGGTCCCAGGAGGGATCCACGACCGTAATAGCCACTTTTGGGTCACATGAGAAGATGGTATCAGAGAGTGTGTTTTTATTTTGAGTCATTGTAGGATCGAAATAGCATCAAGAAAACTTCGTGCCACGTGTAACCTGTGCAAGCGCCTGACCCGTCGAATACGGTATGTTCTCATGAACCATAATTTGATTACTGGCATGATATTGACGATGTATTGGTCTCCTTACTTATCTTGGCATCTTGCTACCATGAGGCAAAATTCATCTGTTTGAGGAGAACCTAAATTAATTATATGATTGAAATTGTTTCGACTTAATGTTGATATGATATTGAGTGTGTAACACTTGTAGTGCCAGTGATTCTTTACAACTGCTTTGTTGGATAGGAAATTTCCTGTTACTATTAACTTAGCATGAATTATGATTGATAAATCGAACTGTACTTGTGACTTGATTCTTTCAGTATGGAAAGGAACCTTAGAGGCTGTGACAGAGGGGGACGAGGCCGCGGAAGAGGCCGAATTCCGATACCACGAGCTAACAGACGCGCGAATGTGGAACAGAGTTCCGCAGCGATGATTCGCCTTCTAGGGACCAATCACACCACACCGGAGAGAATGCACGTGTCGATCCTTACACCGTGATGCGGGGCATGATGGCCCGGATGACCCAAATGGGTCACCGATGGAAACTATGCAGAGAAATACTCTTGGTCAACGGCAGGACAACGGCCTCCGCCTCCGGTGCCCGGTGGGATCGTGAGCCGGATTATTAGCGACATATCACGCCGACCCACGACTTTTGAAGGCTCATCCGAGCTCACGACATTGTACAATTGGATAGAGCATTTCGAGAAACTGCTCGAGATGGTGGAGTGCCCAGAGGAAAATCGAGTTCTTTGTGCCTACTACCTTAGTAAGAGTGCCCATACTTGGTGGCTTTGTGAGGCTGCCAAGGCGCGAGTACTTGGGAGGAATTCAAGAATCTTATGCTAGATCATTACTATCCCGCACCCCTCCGTGAAGCCAAATCGTCCGAATTACTAAACCCCACCCATCGGAAGACGCGGATGTGTTAGTGATTCCGAAAAATTCCAAGCACTTCTCCCTTTTGCTACGCGGTTGTCCGTTCGGAAGCCGATAAAATCAAATATTTCCTCAAGAGGCTTAAACCCCGAATGAGGATGCAATTACTCAATCACCACTGTACGACCTTACGGAGTTTATTGAGAAGGCTTTGGAGTATGAACTTACCGCGAAGGAGATTTCTAAGAAGCGGCCTCGCTTTTCCAACAAGAGATCCAGAACTGACCCAAGGAGACAAGAATGGGGTATTCAAGAAACCCCACTGTACCAAATCCTTCCGAGCGGCCACCTATGGCACCGAAACCGGCAGAAACGCACTCTCGCAATCGGCTCACCTGTCGTGTGTTATAACCGTGGGGACCAGGGGCATATCAGCTCCAAGTGTCCGGCCGCCGTTGTCACACTTGCAGAAGAATATCATCGTGCTCGCTATTGCCGGTGGACTCGGGCGTGCTCCAAGAGCATCTCTTGCTCCAAAGATGCCTCTCTGTGAACGTGCTCCTCCATCCGCTTCTTACCAGACTACCGGGCGAACAAAGGGATGGGCCGTGGAAATCAAGTTGGTACACTGCTTCCGGGGTTGCAAAACCCAGAGTCTACGAAATGAAGAAAGCCGATGATCCCGGCCAAAGATGATTGCAGGTACTCGAGATCCACTCTCGGCCGTTAGTGTTCTTTTTGATACTGGTGCTTCACAATCCTTATTGTCTAGTTCTTGTTTGAGTCGTTTGAATATGAATAGTGTTAACTATTTTTAAACTTATGTAATTGTAATACCCGATGGTATAAGAATTATTGGGAGTCGTGAAGTCTGAATCGTCTGATAGCATGAACAACCGTGAGTGGTTGTCCGACTTAATTGTAGTTGATTTACCTAAAGATGATGTAATCTTGGGTATCGACTGGATGGATCGTCACGATGCCGTCCTTAGCGTCCGTAAGCGAATGGTGACCGTCACATCGGATGATGGCGTCGAGTGTATTTTTCGGGGTGATAATCCCAATCATTCTGGGAGAGTCATCAGCGCTATGAAGGCTATGAGATTACTGAACCAGGGATGCATTGGTTATTGGTGTTACATGACTAAGACAGCTGACCGGCCAGTCAAATTGATTGATATTCCAGTAGTTCGAGATTATCCAGATGTATTTCCAGACGAGCTTCCAGGAATACCCCCACAGCGAGAGGTGGAATTCACCATTGAGTTGGAGCCAGGGACGTCCCCGCTTTCGAAAGCACCATATCGTATGGCCCCGACTGAGATGCAGGAGTTGAAGAGACAACTCGAAGAATTAACTGAGAAAGGGTATGTTCGACCCAGTGCATCCCCTTGGGGAGCGCCGGTGTTATTCGTACGGAAGAAGGACGGATCGCTGTGTTTGTGCATTGATTACCGGGAGCTGAACAAGGTAACAATTAAGAACAAATATCCTTTACCTCGCATCGATGATCTATTGGATCAGCTCCAGGGAGCCGCTGTATTTTCCAAGATCGACTTGAGGTCCAGGTACCACCAATTGCGGATTCGAGAGTCTGACGTCCCGAAGACAGCTTTTCGCACCCGCTATGGGCATTATGAGTTCGTTGTCATGCCATTCGGACTGACTAATGCGCCTGCAGTATTCATGGAATTGATGAATCGGGTTTTTATTAATTATCTGGATCGTTTTGTAGTCGTTTTTATTGACGATATCTTGGTCTACTCTCGTGATCATGAGGAGCATGAGTGTCACCTCCGCCAGGTTCTCGATGCATTAAGGCGAGAGCAACTCTATGGAAAATTTTCTAAGTGTGAATTCTGGATGTCTGAAGTTATTTTTCTAGGTCATGTGATATCAGCGGAGGGAGTGAGAGTAGACCCACAAAAGACGGAAGCTATCCGAGATCAAGCTACCCCAAGAACGTGAAGGAAGTTCGTAGTTTTCGGGTCTAGCAGGCTATTACGCATTTATCGTGGAAGGATTTTCCAAAATTGCTCAACCGATGACTAACTGTTGAGAAAAGATAAGAAGTACTTGTGGTCGGAAGCATGTCAAAGAAAGTTTTGATGAACTCAAAGGTCGATTAATTTCAAAGACTGTTTTGGTACTATCTAGAGGAACGGAAGGATTCGCGGTATACGATGCATCGAGGCAGGCCTTGGTGCGTGTTAATGCGGACGGGAAAGTGATCGCCTATGCGTCCCGCATTGCGTCCTTATGAGGTCAACTACCCGACTCATGACTTGGAGTTAGCAACGTAGTGTTTGCTTTAAAATCTGGCGCCACTATCCGTATTGAGTTACCCGCGATTTTTACGGACCACAAGAGCACGAAGTATATTTTTACCCAGAAGGAGTTGAATATGAGACAAAGGAGGTGGTTAGAGCTAATCAAAGACTATGATATCGAGATCCTTTATCATCCAGGCAAGGCAAATGTGGTTGCCGATGCCTTGAGCCGCAAGACTGTGCAGGAGCAGATACTAGCTCGTTTGACCGCCCAGAGGGAGTTGCAATTAGAGTTCATGAGACCAGAGATTGAGGTCTGGATACAACGCATTCAGGGACAACTGTGCATGCTTGAGATTTCACCGTCCCTTGATGAGACGATCAGGACGAAATAGATGACGGACCCATTCTTATCCAGAGTTCGAGGAGAAATCGATCAGGGGTAGGCCCCTGGATTTGTGGTTCACGAGGATGGACTGTTACGATTTAAAAATCGAGTATGTGTACCAGCAGACGAAGAGTTGAAGAATACTATTCTAAAGGAGGCTCATGCTACCCCGTATTCCATACACCCGGGATCGAACAAAATGTATAAGGATTTGAAGCCGTATTATTGGTGGGGTAACATGAAACGAGAGGTTGCCGAATTCGTTTCGAAATGTTTGACCTGTCAGCAGGTCAAGATTGAGCATCAACGACCAGCAGGCATGATGAAACCGCTTCCGATTCCCGAGTGGAAGTGGGAAGACATATCGATGGATTTTATTACTAGTTTGCCGACGAGCCGTCGAGGCATGAATACGATTTGGGTGGTTGTGGATCGATTGACTAAATCAGCCCACTTCTTGGAGATCAAGGACACTTGGGGCCCTGAGAAATTGGCCCAATTATTTATCAAAGAGATTGTGAGACTGCATGGCACCCCTAAGAGTATTGTATCAGATCGGGACGGACGGTTCGTGTCGCACTTCTGGAAGGCGGTTCATTGTGTTATGGGTACACAGTTGAACTTCAGTACGACTTTTCATCCTCAGACCGACGGTCAGTCTGAGAGTACAATTCAAACTCTAGAGGATATGTTGAGGGCATGTGCTCTCGATTGGAAGCCTGACTGGGAAGCCCAACTGCCGTTGGTAGAATTCACATACAATAATAGCTGGCACGCCTCGATCATGATGGCACCTTATGAAGCATTGTATGGTCGTCGTTGTAGGTCCCCCTTGTGCTGGGACGAATTGTCTGAATCTATTGGTACGGAACCTGATATGTTATTAGCAGCCCGCGAGAAGATTTCCCTGATCAAGAGCCGTCTATTAACGGCCCAAAGCCGCCAGAAGTCATATGCAGATAATCGTCGACGACCACTCGAGTTTGAGGTTGGTGACCATGTACTAGTCAAAGTATCTCCTACTAGAGGTGTTTTCCAATTCGGGAAGAGAGGCAAATTGAGCCCAAGGTACATTGGTCCGTTTGAGATCCTGGAACGAGTAGGCGACCTAGCCTATCGTTTAGCATTACCACGAGCTTTGAGCCGGATTCACAACGTATTCCATGTATCTCAGTTAAGGAAGTATGTTGCTGATCTAAGTCACGTTATTCAATTCGACGAGGTCGAAATAGCCGACGACCATTCGTATGAAGAACAGCCTGTGCAGATACTCGAGAGAAGAATTAAACAGCTGAGGAACAAGACGATTCCCTTATTAAAAATTCAGTGGTCAAGTCATGGAGTTGAGGAAGCTACGTGGGAGACTGAACATAGCATGCGAGAGAAATACCCCGAACTGTTTACCCCTTAGTTTCGGGGACGAAACTCCTTTTAAGGGGGGGAGTATGTAATACCCTCGCCTTTAATATTGTATTTCATGATTTAAGTTAAGTATTTTCGCACCATATCTGTGATGTTGTAGCAAGTACCGACGAATTATGTTGAGTTAGATTCATGGACATTCATACTATATTAGTTGTTGGGTGATATTGCGAGAATTCCATTTATGCTTGTTATAGTACTTAACGTACGTTAACATGTATTCTTAACGTACGCTATGTAGGCCGCCTTACGTACGTAACATCAATACGTTAACGTACGTAATGCGGAAGATCCTCCTGATCCGCCTTTCGGGTGGGGCCGAGCAGGTAGGTGGTCGGAGTCGATCGCGACGTAAGTCAACGGCTATTACGTACGTAATAGTCACCGGTTACGCATTTAGCGAATCGCGTGTTTTTAGGCGGGAGATTTGATGAAATTGGTTACGACGTAATGATCATAAGATTACGTACGTAAAGGCTATAACGTACGTTAACCACGTTCGTTAACGTACGTAATGTCAAGTTCAGATTATAAATGTATGACTTGCCATTCACTTCCTACTCGACCCTTTTCAACCTCCCAACTGAGGAACGATTCTTTTCCCCTCCAACTTCATTTCTAAGCCTTCCTAACTTGTGTTGGAGCTTCAACACTTGATTGGTGACTTGGAGAGCTAGAGATTGAAGTGTATCCCTTGAAGTGTTGGTGTTGTTCTTCATTTTAAGGTTGGTTTTTCTTTAACTCATATCAATTCCATGCTTATGATGATGTTAGTAGATAAATACTTCACATAATGTTAGTTTAAACTAGTGCAAACATGATAAGTTAATTGAATCATGCTCAAACTGAGTGAAGATTAACTTTGAAGGTATTAGTGTTACTTCTTGATGTAAATAACTTCATAATGTGATTGTGTTGATAATGATATACATAAAACCTGAGGTATAGCATGATAATCGGAAGTTGATTTTAGCCTCAACACTAGGAACATGTTAGGGATAATATCCTTAATGATTAAAAGTGAGAAATGTTAAATTTGTTTTGAACATTCTATTGATTCTTGAAGTAGTATGGAACCATGATTTTTGGCCTCTAAAACCTTTGTAATAAAATTGTTGAAGTTACTTCCAAAATTTCAAGTATCCAATGATATAACTAGGCTTTTAATAAATTCTTCAAAGTAAAACAATGAATGTTGATAGAAGGAAGTTGTAATCTTCATATGTTCGAAATTATCGATTTCATTAAAGGGTGTTAATCACTACATTAATAGATTGATAATGTTCTTAAGAGGATTGTGATGAATATGATGGTACAAATGCGGTAGATGAGTAGCCGAATTCCATTTCATTAATCCGTGCGTGTCAAGAGGCGTAAATTAAGATGATGTTCTTAATTCACTAAAAACTTAAACTTATGTTTCATATAGTAATCAAGTTTTGAATGAAATCGTTGGTAAAATAATGCAGAATGTAATTAAACACAACTTATATCGTAATTGGAAGTGTCGATGATTTGAAAAGATATTTTCACGATATTGCATTGATGATAAACTAGACATCAAGAATTTGACATTAAGGTTAGAATATGTAATGAACATGATAAACATACGATGATTTGTAACAAGAACATTAAAATGATCAATAGGATAATCGATTTATTCAAGTAAATTTACGAATATTGTTTATGCGATAATACCATTATCGCATTTAATGCATTGTTGAATGAATTATATTTCATTCAAGGTTGCTTGTTCACGTGAGTATTGTTAGACGAGGATACCGTTCGTTTGACTATTCAAGGAAGGATTATTCGTCTACGGAATTGAGGCAAGTTATCTTGCTTGGTTATAATGATGTGTGGATTCTTATGATGATTATGCATTTCGTGTATATGAAACACCTATAAACTTGTGTCTTGTGACTTGAGGTTGTTCTTAATGATGTCCGTTTTCATCATGGGATTGTATTCCCAAGTTCGTTACTTTTGGACCCTTGATATTGTTGAGCTTGTTGACACTTCGGTGAGTTGTTCGATTCCTTGGTAAAAGTGTAATTCGTTGAGTTTCGTTGTCATGTTGTATCGTGACATCTCTGGAGTCATATCTGCGTGCCGATTGGTTATGTGTAGGATTTTTAGCCGGGCACTTGATGATCATGCGTGGATGTTTTCCGCATTTAGATCGTGCACACGAGACGTAGTTCGTGAGGCTAATTAGGTACATCGTCCCACGTATATTCTGGATTCCGTATACGGGGTGGACATGTGCACGGACACATTTCCGGATCGGGCGTACTGTGACGTCCGTCTTGAGCCATAGTATATGGTCGTTCGTATATTTGGTTATGTTCGATGATTGGGGCCCGATTGTTTATACGCCTTCGGGGTATATTCGGTAGTCGGTGGATTTCTATGAGATCAGAATATATATGAATTTAATAATTTCATGACAATTATT